>SJYX01010759.1:0-94815 GCA_006410675.1 Oreotragus oreotragus
GATCTAGTCCCTTAAATTTATTTCTCACTTCCACTGTATAATTATAAGGGATTTGATTTAGGTCATACCTGAATGGTCTAGTGGTTTTCCCTACTTTCTTCAATTTAAGTCTGAATTTGGCAATAAGGAGTTCATGATCTGAGTCACAGTGAGCTTCTGGTCTTGTTTTTGCTGACTATATAGAGCTTCTCCATCTTTGGCTCCAAAGAATATAATCAATCTGATTTTGGTGTTGACCATCTGATGATGTCCATGTGTAAAGTCTTCTCTTGTCTTGTTGGAAGAGGGTGTTTGCTATGACCAGTGCATTCTCTTGGTCAAACTCTATTAGCCTTTGCCCTACATCACTCTGTATTCCAAGGCCAAATTTGCCTGTTACCCCGGGTGTTTCTTGACTTCCTACTTTTGCATTCCAGTCCCCTATAATGAAAAGGAAAACTTTTTTGGGTGTTAGTTCTAAAAGGTCTTGTAGGTCTTCATAGAACCATTCAACTTCAGCTTCTTCGGCTTTACTTAGTATGCTCAGTGTCCAGCAATTAGCCAATTAACCTTTAAGTGTTTCTAATCCATACTGGCTTCAGTGCAGTTTCTGCTCCCACTAAGCTATGATCCACCTGTCTTGTCTGCCTCTCCAGTTTTTGTGGAAATGGCTTGCCCTGTAACCTCAATTCTCTGAAGAATTTAAGAAAAGTTGTTGATTTTCAGCTTTTCAGCTTTTTTCTTGTTGTGAGCAGTTATGTTGACTTTAAAGCTCTTTACATGTCAGATCAGAAAACAGAAGTGAATTTAGCTAAACTTTCATAATTTTTAAATAGTTCTTGCATTTTAAGAATTGCTTCAGTCCAATATATTTACAGTGAGGTTGAAAAATTTCCAAGTGTTTACATTTTAGTTTTTATTTAATTTTTACACTAATTAGTGGTCAGAGAATTTGTCCTCTAAGTTTGCTATTCTTAAACATTTTCTTTTCAGCATATTACACAGTGAATTTTATAGCATTTTATAGACATTTAAAAATAATTTCTAACAATATGCTAAATGTGATCCACATTGTTAATTATATTATTCATATATTCTATATATTTCTTATTCAACAAATACTTGAGCATGAATATAATTCAGACACTGTGTTAGTGACCTATGAAACAATGATGAGCAAAATAGAAATAATTCTTGTTCTTGTGAGACTCAAAGTTAGGAGGTAAGATATAAAGGAGTAAATAGACAACTACAATGCAAAGTGAAAAATGCCATAATGTGGATGATACAGAACTTTATGTAGGAACATAAAAAGGGCACCTAATATAGATAGACTGGAAAGTCAGGTAAAGCTTTCTTGAAAGAAATTATGACCAATCTGAGACCTAAAGAATGAATAGGAGCTAACCAAGAAAAGGGGAATTTTTAAATGTTCCAAACATGTTTGAAGAACTGGAGGTGATAGCAATGGTTTGTAGGAATGTAAAAAGTGCACTGTAGCTGGATTGTGCAGTGTAACTGGGGGAAGGGAAGAGGGCAAAGTGTCAAAATGAGACTGGAGAGTGCCCAAATTATGTGGAGCTTTTGCTCATATTAAGGAGTTTGGAATTTATCTTAA
This sequence comes from Oreotragus oreotragus, assembly GCA_006410675.1. Taxonomy (NCBI): domain Eukaryota; kingdom Metazoa; phylum Chordata; class Mammalia; order Artiodactyla; family Bovidae; genus Oreotragus; species Oreotragus oreotragus. Next base: position 1,598 of record SJYX01010759.1, read on the forward strand.
GATAAGCGAGGAGCTATTGAAGAAACTTAAGCAGGTGAGCAACAGAATATGAATTATATTTTAAAAAGATTCTCTAACTTTAAAATGGAGAATGAATTGGAATAGTGAAATATAAGAGTGTGTTTAACCTTATATTATTACCACCTCTAATTTCTGGAAAAGGTCAGTTTTCATTCCAATCCCAAAGAAAGGCAATGCCTAAGAATTTTCAAACTTTTGAACAATTGCACTCATCTCACACACCAGCAAAGTAATGCTGAAGCTTTTCTAAGCCAGGCTTCAATAGTATGTGAACCATGAATTTCCAGATGTTCAAGCTAGATTTAGAAAATGCAGAGGAAACAGAGATCAAATTGAAAACATCTGTTGGATCACAGAAAAAATCAAGGGAATACCAGAAAAATATCTACTCCTGCTTTGTTGATTACGCCAAAGCCTTTGACTGTGTGGATCATAACAAATCGTGGGAAGTTCTTAAAGAGATGGGAATACCAGACCACCTGACCTGCCTCCTGCGAAATCTGTATGCAGGTCAAGAAGCAACAGTTAGAACCGGACATGGAAAAACAGACTGATTCCAAATCCGGAAAGGAGTATGTCAAGGCTGTAAGGCTTCCCTGGTGGCTCAGAAGTTAAAGCGTCTGCCTCTAATACAGGAGACCTGGGTTCGATCCCTGGGTCAGGAAAATCCCCTAGAGAAGGAAATGGCAATCCACTCCAGTATTCTTGCCTGGAGAATCCCATGGACAGAGGAGCCTGGTGGGCTACAGTCCATGGGATCGCAAAGAGTTGGACGTGACTGAACGACTTAACTTACTTAACTTATATGCAGAGTACATCATGCAAAATGCCAAGCTGGATGAAGCACAAGCTGGAATCAAGATTACCAGGAGAAATATCAATAACCTCAGATATACACATGACACCACCCTTATAACAGAAAGTGAAGAGGAACTATAAAGGCTCTTGATGAAAGTGAAAGAGCAGAATGAAAACATTGGCTTAAAACTCAATATTCAAAATACTAAGATCATGGCATTCAGTCCCATCACTTCATGACAAATAGATGGGGAAACAATGGAAACAGTAAGAGACTTTATTTGTGAGGGCTCCAAAATCACTGCAGGTGGTGACTGCAGCCGTGAAATTAAGAGACATTTGCTCCTTGGAAGAAAAGCTATGACCAACCTAGACAGCATATTAAAAAGCAGAGACGTTAATTGCTGACAAACATCTATTTAGTCAAAGCTATTATTTTTCCAGTAGTTATGTATGGATGTGACAGATGGACTATAATGAAACTGAGTGCCAAAGAATTGATGCTTTTGAAGTGTGGTGTTGAAGAAGACTCTTGAGAGTCCCTTGGACTGCAAGGAGAGAAAACCCATCAATCCTAAAGGAAATCAGTCCTGAAACTGAAACTGCAATACTTTGGCCACCTGATGGGAAGAACTGACTCCTTGGAAAAGACCCTGATGCTGGGCAAGATTGAAGGCAGGAGGAGAAGGAGACAACAGAGGATGAGATGGTTGAATGGCATCACCAACTCGATGGACATGAGTTTGAGCATGCTCTAGGAGTTGGTGATGGACAGGGAATGATGGCATGCTGCAGTCCATGGGATCACAAAGAGTCAGACATGACTGAGTGACTGAACTGAACTGATTGAAGACCCTTAAGAAGGTGAGCAACACGATATGAATTGTATTTTAGAAAGATTCTTTAAATTCAAAATGGAGAATTAATAGGAATAGTTAAATACAGGAGTGTGTTTAACCTTATATTATTACCACCTCTAATTTCAATTAAATTTGAATTATCCAAATAATATGTGAATGCATTCACCTAAAAATGAATTAGCATCTAAACTTCACACCCTATACAAAAATTTATTTAAAATAGAACATAGATTTAAGTGTAAAGTGTAAAACTGTAAATATTTTTAGAAGTTAACATAGGATAAATCTTTGAGACCTAGAGACAGACAATGTGTTCTAAGACATGACACTAAAAGTGCAATCAATAAAATTAAAAAAAAATGATATATTGGACTTTCATCAAACCTAAAAACTTTTGCACTGTGAAAATAGTACTAAATGCAAGGTGCAGATTGAGAGAAAATATTTGCAAACCACATGTCTGATAAAGGATTTGTATGTGTAATACATAAAGTGGGCTCAAAACTCAGCAATAAAAGCAATTTAAAAATCCAGTTAGAAAAAGGTCAAAAGACATGAACAAAAAAAAAAAGAAAGAAAAAAAAGACATGAACAGACATTTCACCGAAGAGGATGAATAGTACACAGATGATAAATAAACACATGAAAAGAGGTTCAACATCATTAGCCATTCAGTTCAGTTCAGTTCAGTCGTTCAGTTATGTCCAACTCTTTGTGACCCCATGAATCGCAGCACGCCAGGCCTCCCTGTCCATCACCAACTCCCAGAGTTCACTCAGACTCACGTCCATCAAGTCAGTGATGCCATCCAGCCAATCTCATCCTCCGTCGTCCCCTTCTCCTCCTGCCCCCAATCCCTCCCAGCATCAGAGTCTTTTCCAATGAGTCAACTCTTCACATGAGGTGGCCAAAGTACTGGAGTTTCAGCTTTAGCATCAGTCCTTCCAAAGAACACCCAGGACTGATACCCTTGAGTATGGACTGGTTGGATCTCCTTGCAGTCCAAGGGACTCTCAAGAGTCTTCTCCAACACCACAGTTCAAAAGCATCAATTCTTCGGCGCTCAACCTTCTTCACAGTCCAACTCTCACATCCATACATGACTACTGGAAAAACCATAGCCTTGACTAGACGGACCTTAGTCAGCATTAGAGCAAGGCAAATTAAAAGCACAATGTGATATCATCACAGATGTATTAGAAAAGTTCAAATGAAAAACAGTGATACTGGATGCTGGTGAGGACACACGGAAACTGGATGTCTAATGCATTCCTGGTGGGCATTGTTGTTGTTTACTCACTTAATCGTGAGCAACTATTTGCGACCCCATGGACTGCAGCACACCAGGCTTCCCTGTCCTTCACCATCTCCGAGAGCTTGCTCAAATTCGTGTCCATTGAGTCGCTGATGCCATCCAACCACCTCATCCTCTGTTGTCCCCTTCTCCTCCCACCTTCAATATTTCCCATCATCAGGGTCTTTTCCAATGAATCAGCTCTTCGCATCAGGTGGCCAAAGTACTGGAGCTTCAGTTTCAGCATCAGTCCTTCCAATGAATGTTCAGGATTGACTTCAAGATTGACTGGTTTGATCTCCTTGAAGTCCAAGGGACTCACAAGAATCTTCTCCAACAGCCTTCGTTATGGCACAACTCTCACATTCATATACGACTACTGGAAAAACCGTAGCTTTGACTATATGGACCTTTGTTGGCAAAGTAATGTCTCTCCTTTTTAAAATGCTGTTTACGTTGATCATAACTTTACTTTCAAGGAACAAGTGTCTTTTAATTTCATGGCCCCAGTCACCATCTGCAGTGATGTTGGAGCCCAAGAAAAGAAAATCTGTCACTGTTTCCATTGTTTCCCCATCTATTTGACATGAAGTGATGGGACTGGATGCCATGATCTTTGTTTTTGTAATGTTGAGTTTTAAGCCAACTTTTTCACTCTCCTCTCTCACCTTCATCAAGAGGCTTTGTAGTTCCTCTTCGTTTTCTGCCATAACAGTGGTGTCATCTGCATATCTGTGGTTATTGATATTTCTCCCAGTAATCATGATTCTGGCTTGTGCTTCATCCAGCCTGATATTTCACATGATTTACTCTGCATATACTCTGTATATGCAGCCTTGACATAGTCCTTTCCCAATTTGGAACCAGTCTGTTGTTCCATGTCCGGTTCTACCTGTTATTCTTAACCTGCATACAGTTTTCTCAGATGGAAGGCAAGGTGGTCTGGCATCCCCATCTCTTGAAGGATTTTCCACAGCTTCTTGTGATCCACAGTCAAAGGCTTTGGCATAGTCAATGAAACAGAAGTAAATGTTTTTCTGGAATTTTCTTCCAGGCAGGAATGACAAATAGTAAAGCCACTTTGGAAACACTGTTTCAGTTTCTTATAAAACTAAGCATGCAATTACCATAAAACCAAACATTTACCTTCCTGGACATTTATACAGAGAAATGAAGGCTTGTGTTCATATAAAAACCTGTGTATGAACGTTAATAGCAACTTTAAAAATAATAGAAAAATACTGGCAACAATTCAAGTGCTATTCAACAGGGGAATGGTTGACCAAACTATTTTACATCCATTCCATGGAATACTACTCAGCAATGAAAAAGAATGGACTGTTGATACATCCAACTAGCTCAACTAGTTTGATGGAGTTCAGGAGTACTATGCTTAATGAATAAGCCAATCCCCCAAAGTTACATATGGTATTATTCCATTTATATAGCATTCTCAAAATGACAATATTACAGAAATGAAGAACAGATTAGTGGTTGCCAGGAGACAGGGATGAAGGTGGGGCGTCATAGGAGGGTGAATAAGAATACATGGAGGTAGCACAAAGGAGTTTTTTTTATGATGCTGGAACAGCTCTATATCTTAACTGTGGTGATGATTACACAAAATTATACATAGCATAAAATTACATAGAACCAACATACACACAGAGATGCAAAATTTAAAATGGTGAAAACAATATAATCTGTGGTCTGCTTAACAGGAATGTACCAATGTCAAATTCTTGTTTTTGATATTATACTACACTATATAAGATGTCATTATTGAAAGAAGCTGGAGGAATGATTCACAAGATTTTATAGACTGTTTTTGTGATTTTCTATCTCAAAATTAAAAGATTTTTTTAAAAGAATTAAGCCATTACAGATAAGCCTAAATCCCTTTGGCCACTATCCCTGACTGCATTCACTTCTTCCCCACCCCAGAAGCCACTAATGCTATGAGTTTACTGTGTATCCTTCCATAATTACTTTTTTAATTCACACATATGTGTAGTCACAAAATGAATATATATATATATATATATAATTTTGTGTGCTTCCTTCTATGTAAATATTATATGGTGTGTGTCATCCATTACTTGTTTTTTTTCACTCATTGTCACATTTTTAAGATATATCCATATATATATATATAAATATATATATATATATATATATAGCTTTAATTCATTTATTGTGACTGCTTTATGGCAATCTATTGAACATATATTTTTAATTTAACTTTCTGTATTGTTAGACATTCAAGATGTTTTAAAACTTTTGCAGTGTTGTAGAGGGTTTTCTTGTACATGTCTCCTAATATGTCTTTCTCTAAGGAAGAAATGGAATTGGTGTATCCTAGGTTGCTAACATTTTCAGTTTTAATTAACTGCCAGTCTATACCTCAATTGACTGTATGAATTTACACTCCCATCATTTTCATATATCCTTGATAAAATTACATCTTATATTCAAAATATAGCATACAAAATCAATCCAATTATGGCAGTCCCAGCATGGTGTCATGTCCAAATAAACATTTGCCTAAAATCCAAAAATAACATAAAATAGTTACTTTTGTGTGTCGCCTTTTCTTTAAAATATAATTTTCACCCATTTACTTCCCCAAATTCCCACTCATTATGGCATAGCAGATGCTTCCTAGGTGGCACAGTGGTAAAGAATCTGCCTGCAATGCAGGAGATGCAGGGTTGATCTTTGGGTCAAGAAGTTCCTCTGGAGAAAGAAATGGCAACTCACTCCAGTAATCTTGTCTGGAAAATCTCATGGACAGAGGAGCCTGAGGTCAGTCCATGGGGTCATAGAGTCAGACACAGTTGAGTGACTGAGCACACACACATGACATAGCAGATACTCTAATCTCTTTCTGTATCTCTGAGGACTGCCTAAAACATTCATATCTAATTATTCTCTTATTAATTGTCTATTTTTTCTAATGTATATCAAACAAATCCTGGCTTGTTTCATTTCTCTTAACCATTATTCTGATCTTTGGAACAAAGTCCAGGAACAGAGTGTGCCAGAGAAAATTCTCTTTGGTGGATGTATGAGGAGTAGAGGTTGTACATATTTTTAAGTCTTTTCTTATCATACATGCTTATGTAAAATACGAGATTAGTTTTACATTTGAACTTTAAGCAGGAAGAATGTCTTCCCATAAGTGGAGTTAAAAAATTCCTCCCCTATGTACACAGTGCGCAGTGGAAAAGAAAACATAGCTTCCAGGGAGAAAACAGATAAGAAGTGCTCAGATAAGAACAGCTGCAGCAAGAAGTATTAATAAAATCCTTTCTAGTTATGATTACTCTACTCATGCAGTTTCTGTTTCAATAATTCTAAGCCCTTCAGCAAGGCTTTAAATATTCCCATAATTGGTTAACAGATATTTCTAGAGTCCCTGCTGTGTGCAAATTCAAATATTATCTAGTTTGTGAGAAAAGTGGAGCATGTGAAGATTAGGAGATATGGTGTGTGCTCTTAGGGACCTTTTAGTTTAGTTTTGGAGTGTCCTTGTGGTTGAGACACAGAAACAGGTCAAACTGCATGGGTAACATGAGTTCACCACCAATTTGTGTGATCTCGAGTAAGACATTTTAGCTCTCTGAGTCTCCAACTACTAATTTATAAAAGTAATGATAGTATCTATCTCATAGATTCGTTGTGAGGGTAACAGTTCTTTTTGTTCCTGTTGTGTCTTATGTGAAGGGTAAATAAAAACATATCTATCTTTTCCTTGATCCTCACTAACTTCTCTATCAAGGAAATGCAAGTCAAAACCACAGTGTGATATCACTTCACACTCCCGTGAATGGCCATAATGAATTTTTTTTTAATGGAAAATTACAAGTATTGGCAAGCCTATGGAAAAATTGGAATCATGATACATTGCTGGTGACAAAATAAAGTAGTTCAGCTGCGGTGGAAAACAGTTCTAGAATTCCTCAAAAAGTTAAACAGAATTGCCATATGACCTCTTGATGAAAGTGAAAGAGGACAGTGAAAAAGTTGCTTAAAGCTCGACATTCAGAAAACTAAGATCGTGGCATCCGGTTCCATCACTTCATGGAAAATAGATGGGGAAACAGTGGAAACAGTGGCTGACTTAATTTTTCTGGGCTCCCAAATCACTGCAGATGGTGATTGCAGCCATGAAATTAAATGACACTTACCCCCTGGAAGGAAAGTTATGACCAACCTACACAGCATATTAAAAAGCAGAGACATTACTTTGTCAACAAAGGTCCATCTAATCAAGGCTGTGGTTTTTCCAGTAGTCATGTGTAAAGAAAGCTGAGCACCAGAGAATTTATGCCTTTGAACTGTGGTGTTGGAGAAGACTCTTGAGCATCCCTTTGACTGCCAGGAGATCCAACCAGTCAATCCTAAAGGAAATCAACCCTGAATTTCATTGGAAGGACTGATACTGAAGCTGAAGCTCTAATACTTTGGTTACCTGATGTGAAGAACCAACTCATTGGAAAAGACCCTGATGCTGGCTCATTGGAAAAGACCCTGATGCTGGGAAAGATTGAGGACAGGAGGAGAAGGGGTGGCAGAGGATGAGATGGTTGGATGGCATCACTGACTCAATGGACATGAGTCTGAGCAAACTCTGGAAGATAGTGGAGGACAGAGAAGCCTGGAGTGCTGCAGTCCATGGGGTCACACAGAGTCGGATACAATTTAGCAACTAAACAACAACAACAAGTAACATGAATAAACATTGGAATCAGTATGTGAAGTGAAATAATTTAGCCAGACACAAAAGGAGAAATGCCGTATAATTCTGTTTATGTAAAATATTTTATATATTTATGTTACAGTAAGAGAGAAAGTGTGTGCCTATTATACAGGGTGAAGTAAGTCAGAAAGAAAAGCACGAATATAGTATATTAACAAATATATATGGAATTTAAAAAGATGGTATTGATGACCCTATATGTGAGATGGCAAAAGAGACACAGATGTAAAGAACAGACTTTTGGACTGTGGAGAAGGGGAGGGTGGGACGACTTGAGAGAATAGCATTGAAACATGGATATTACCATATGTGAAACAAATCGCCAGTCCAGGTTCGATACATGAGACAGAGTGCTCAGGGCCAGTGTACTGGGATGACCCTGAGGGATGGGATGGGGAGGGAGGTGGGAAGGGGGTTCTGGATGGGGAACACATGTACACCCATGGCTGATGCATGTCAGTGTATGGCAAAAACCACTACAGTATTGTAAAGTAATTAGCCTCCAATTAAAATGAATAAATTAATTTAATTAAAAAAAAAGAAAGTGTGTCTGTGTAACCCAATTTTCCCTTCTCTTCTTGTGAGTTAGACTGCCCACAGTAAGCATGGAACACTACAAGGTGTGCAATTTATTTAATATAGCCTGTTAACTTTGGCAGGAGGGATTGCAGGGTTGAGAAAGAAGAGGGAAGGGAGTCTAGGACTCAAAACATCTTGCCACTCTGGAGTCTTTGAGGTAAGCCAGGTTGGGGTTTGGGACAAATTTGTTTGAATATTTTAAAAGTTTAATTCAAACCAACTCCAAAATCCTGTTAGTGTGTTGGGGGGGGGGCGTGTCTCATGGTAATACCACAGTAGAAATTGGTATTGGCCAAATGCTAAGAGATAGTAGGAGTGTTGGAGAAACTAGAACAGTGTGAACAGGTGACATCCTATCATAACATGTATTTTCATGAGGGCAGGCAGACACAGTGCTGTGCAGAAGATCTTCTGAGGTAGTTTGTGTGAAAGCAGCCAGTGAAGTGTGACTCAGGCATGTCCGACTCTTTGTGATCCCATGGACTATACAGTCCATGGAATTTTCCAGGCCAGAATACTGGAGTGGGTAGCCTTTACCTTCCCCAGGGGATCTTCCCAACCCAGGGATCGAACCCAGGTCTCCCACATTGTGGGAGGATTCTTTCCCAGCTGAGCCATCAGGGAAGCNCTTTGTGATCCCATGGACTATACAGTCCATGGAATTTTCCAGGCCAGAATACTGGAGTGGGTAGCCTTTACCTTCCCCAGGGGATCTTCCCAACCCAGGGATCGAACCCAGGTCTCCCACATTGTGGGAGGATTCTTTCCCAGCTGAGCCATCAGGGAAGCCCAAGAATACTGGAATAGATAGCCTATCCCTTCTGCAGCAGATCTTCCCAAACCAGGAATTGAACCGGGGTCTCCTGCATTGCAGGCGGATTCTTTACCAACTTGAGCTGTCAGGGAAGCCTTAACCTACCACAGTAATGAGATGACTTTTCCCTGAGAATATCTTGCCGTCTATATTTCTACAGAGTGTGGCTTTGGTTTCACTTTTGATTCCACAGAGAGGGAGTTTTCCTGGCAATTGCAATTTAAAATGTTTCTCTCAGTGAAACATACAGAACATATGGAAAAACACTAATCTCACAGAGAGAATTAGCTACACACACACGCCCACACACATACAATCACACCCCACAAGAAAAAATGTAGTACATGAGCACAGACACAGGACACTGACATCAGAGAGACAGAGCTACAGCCTCACACAACCATTGCTCACATCATACAGAGTGTCACTAGAGTGACACAAACTCTTTCACAGAAGCCTGCACCACTTTTAGGGATGACTCCTTTGACTTGGCCTGGGGCCACTCTACCAGTAGATTATTTCATAGCAGCATTATAGGTAATATCTATATTTTCAGACTCACCCAGTTCATTGGATTGAGTCTTAGGGGCTCTTTTTTTTTTTAATATTTATTCTTTAATTGGAGGATAATTGCTTTACAGAATTGTGTTTGTTTCTGCCAAACATCAACATGAATCAGATATATATATATATGTCCCCTTCTTTTTGAACCTCCCTCTCACCCCAACCTTCCAGATTGTTATAGAGCCCCGGTTTGAGTTCCCCGAGTTATAGAACAAATTCCCATTGACTATCTATTTTACATATGGTAATGTAAGTTTCCATGTTGCTCTGTTTAATACATCTTAGAAGCTCTTTCTGATGTGTGTCTGATTCAAAATTTGGTTTAGGAAAACATGGAAATGAAGAAGAATGTAATGGTAAATAACCAAGTGCAAAGCCCCTTTACTAACTTCCAATAATGTCAGAATTTATGTCTAAGGAATATAGAAGCATTTTTCAATTCCTACTCCCTTGTTGTTGTTTAGTCGCTGAGTTGTGTCCAATTCTTTGCGACTGCATGAACTGTAGCCTGCCAGGCTCCTCTATCCATGGGATTCTCCAGGCAAGAATACTGGAGTGGGTTGCAAGGGATCAAACCCGGGTCTCCCGCATTGGAGGCAGACGCTTTAACCTCTGAGCCACCAGGGAAGCAGCTCTGGTTATTTACCAGTAGCACACTCATTCATGGGTTTCTTTAGTACAACGTCCCAAGTCTGTGGGTCCTAGAATACCCAGTGGGTCTCTAACCACTTCTGAGTCCTCTAAAGAAAGACTCACTTTAATGGGCTGAAAGACCTATTAATGGAAAGCAAGTCAATAATTCATTATGCTGTCAGGAAAACTCATCGCTCTTAAAAGTATCCCTAACAAAAGTAAAATTGAGAAAGGCTTCTCCCTTCTCTCAGCCCACACTTTCAATACATTCTTAGATCTGTCTCATCTGGAAAATGCTACCTGCAGGTCTAAATGTGCCAGCCCCACTCCCCTGAGCTCAGCCAAGTCATCTTCCCCACCTGCATCCACTCCGTGAGTTAAGATGGCAGATGAAACCATTTTAATAAGTGAACCGACTACAGCTGGCCTTTCAGCAACAGGTGTGAACTGCATGGGAACGCGGACACACAGATATTTTTTCCAGTAGTAAATACACAGTACTGGACAACTCGTGGCAGGTTAAATGGGAGCACCCACGGAGGGCAGGGGCCAATCTAAGTTATACATGGATTTCACCCGTGCAGAGTTGGCATCCCTAAACCCCACGTTGTTCAAGCGTCAACTGTACACTTATATCAAGTTCTGAACTTCTGCAACAGCAGCTTCAGCCCCAAAATCGACTACCTTCTGGAGAGGATCACAGGACCTGCAGTTACAGCGCTAGGTGAGAGTAACAGAGATCTTGATAGATAGTACCTACTGATTGCTCACCTCCCTGCCCTCTCTCAAGGCCTTTTTATATTGTAAGTGGCCAAGAGTTACCCAAACAGAAAACCTAGATAATAGGGATGATCAAAGTTCACAGCAGTCAACGTCAACTCTACTCTACAACACGATCACATCTACAACTTCAGTTTACCCTCCTGCTGACCACTGGAGGCAGCTTAGGCAACACTCACCCACTTTCAAGGCCCAAAAACCTGTACAAAGTGGAAGAAAGTACCTTATCCAAAGCCAAGGTTTCCTTGACAAAGTCCCATATGGCTCCATCCCCCTTCTCAGTCAAGCCCAGCCAAGGGTGTGTCACTCAACACTTTCCAGAGGTTACAGCCTACAAGCCATCTGATAGGGTGCTGGGTCAATGTGGGCAAGAACCCAAGAATTACAGTTCAACTTCTGAATCAGGAATCTTTAAGCCCAACTTGAGTGTCTACAAACCTCTCAGCAGTCAAAATGGGAGGGAAAAAAAAACAAACCATGATGATGGGAAAGGGGACTCAGCTGTCCACCAGTTAGGTGGCAATTCTTTACAACATACCTGCATGGGGTCCCATTTTGAGCTTTCCAAGTAAGTACATGAAAACAGCTCCCTTGAGGAGCTGACACTCAGAGGGACACCCAGCACACCTAGAACAAAGTATAGAAGATAACTCCAACAGCCTAAGATCCAAGAGGGCCGAGACCCGAGAGAAAGACCCCTGAAGAAACTTGTTAGACGTCAAGGTCGATTGCCTTGAGGTTCATCTTTACCAAGGGCTAGAAGTTTTCAGTGACGGAAGAGAAGCTCAGAGTTAGGAATTAGCTGTGCAGTAGCTTCACAGGATGGCGACTTAGAAAAGTTTCCCCTTGTCTTTTCTGGAAGGATAAGTTGGGGGGAGGGAGAGCAGTTCAGAGTAATTTATGCAAAAACCTTTCTTGTTGGGGGGGGCGGGAATCCTATGTTACAATAAACTTCCTTTTGTGTCAAAAATTCGACAATGTCTCCCTACGAGCAGAAGGACTGTTCTAATGCAGCTAATTGACTTTGGGAAGATTTTGAGTTCTGAATATTCACAGGCTTTTAAGGGCTGCTGCTGCTAAGTCGCTTCAGTCGTGTCCGACTCAGTGTGACCCCATAGATGGCAGCCCACCAGACTCCCCCGTCCCTGGGATTCTCCAGGCAAGAATACTGGAGTGGGTTGCCATTTGCTTCTCCAATGCATGAAAGTGAAAAGTGAAAGTGAAGTTGCTCAGTCATGTCTGACTCTGAACATGGACTGCAGCCTACCAGGCTGCTCTGTCCATGGGATTTTCCAGGCAAGAGAACTGGAGTGATGTGCCATTGCCAGGGCTAGGTAATTTAATTAAAGTAATCCTCAAATACTCCCAGGACCAGAATTTGCTTGCTGTTCAAATTGTTAAAAAAAAAAAAAAAAAACATTCTAGGCTTTCCTTTAATAAAGCTTAAATGCTGTGATCTGGCTGTTTTTAGTAATGGTTGTGGAAAAGTCCCTTGTCAGTTGCCAAAATCCCAAATGGTGAAGTCTTTTAGTGTTATTTTTAGTGCCATTTATCAAGATCCACAGGAGTTTTAAATGGTAAGTTACAGACACTACTGGAGCAGCAGGTGTGCTCAGGGAGAGGGAAGCCCAGCTTCCTGGGAGTAAGCTACCACCTGTCTGTGAGGACCCAGGTAGCCACATGTTATCACCTCATCTACTGGAGCACTCCTCCCTGCACCCCCACTGTGAGTAAGCACCACCCATTGAAGGAGATGCTCCCATTGGAAGGAGGTGCTCCCATTGGAAGAAACACGTTTTCCCTCTCTGAGTGTCAAGATTGTACTCCACCCATATTCATAAAACGCTGACCTGGAGCATCCTAACATTCTTGCTGATACCATGATCTCCTCCAGGGCCCGGAAGTACTACAAAGCTCCAAGCCTGGGAGGCCTACTCGGCCAACCTGCTCAGCAACCACAGCCTGGTGCATTTTGCTGAGTCATGTTCAGGCTTCTTGACTCGTGGAAAAGGGACACAGGGAAAGGGCCAAAGATGAGAGGTGTCAGGCAGTGGGCAAGGCCTTCAGAACCCAGGAAAGCAAGTTCAGAGAGCCGACAACCTTGAGTTTGAGATAGGCCTTTCCGCTCAGCTGCTCAAATGTTTCCTCTTTAATCCTTTTCTCTTCCGGCTTTTCATTTCTTTGCTGTGCCTGACTCTCAGGATCTAGTCCTATGTGAACCCAAGACCTAAATGTTTTCTTGTTAAACCCTTGTTTTACACTTAATGAAGCTTAAATTTATAAATCTGGCTTACAACTTGGAGAAACGCTCTTTTAAATAAAAAGATTTATATGCATATTGGTTAGCATGTATGGTACTGAATTCTTTTCCAGGTGGTGTATACCTACTGAACTACAAACAAATGCTTTTGGACAGGATTCTTCACAACATAGTATTATTTACAGTTATCGCCCTGTTCTCATCCCACCTGTCTCAACCTCATTTATCAAGTCTAGTATGATGATATCAAGTGTTCCCATTTAAGAAATGTAGTTCCGGCTCATCTTTTCTGTAAAATAGCATCTCTACATCTGTTTTCTGCCTTTTGTTAATTTTTTGGGCGGGGCAGGGGAGGTAACAGCTTTACTGAGATATGATTCAAATATCATATCATTCACCCATTTAAACTGTATAAATTCAATGATTTTTAGTATGTTCACAGAATTGTGCAACCATCACCAAAATCAACTTGAAAACTTTGTCATCACTACAAAAAGAAGCTCTGTCCATTCCCAGTCACTTTCCATCAGTCCCCCTGATGCTAGACATTCACTAATCCACTCTCTGCCTCTCCCTATTCTGAACTTTCATATGAAGGGAACCATGATCTTCTGAATGGTTTCTTTCATTTAGTATAAAATCCATGGACAGAGGAGCCTGGTAGGCTGCCGTCCATGGGGTCGCTAAGAGTCGGGCATGACTGAGCGACTTCTCTTTTCAAAGTTTATCCATGTTGCTGCATGTGTCAATTGTTGACTCCTAATTTTTAAGGCCGAGCAACATTCTGTTGTACAGATAATAACACTTTTGTTTTTCATTTTTCAGTTGGAGGACATTTGGGTTGTTGCCACTTTGGGGGGCATTACAGGTAAATAGAAATATTCATATACAGTGTTTAGTGTGAACATGCTTAAATTTTTCTTGGTTATAATAGAAGCTTTGCATATTTGAAGGATACTTTGCATACTTGAAAGTATGCATAGCTTTGCATACTTGAAGGATAGGCACTGAAAATCCCCTTCATTTTGAGCTCATCAAAATCTACCTGTTGTGTCAAAAGGTGAGAGCAATTGCTTCTCAGCCTTTTGGTTAAGATTAAGTGTAAAAGGTAAGACAGCATACTATTTAGGAACAATTCTAATCTCTTCAGTCCCTAATAAGTTATTTTTGGTGCCATTTTTAATTAGCTAAGAGGGATTAATTAAATTCCTTAATTCTGAGGTATTTTATCTGACAAAGAAAACAGTACACCTTTTATGTCAAGTATTTATCAACTGCTAAAAGAAACTGACTGTAGACTGATTTGACTTTCCTAACTCCTAAAACATACCACAATGTTAAACTTTCAATTTTGGAAAATTCAAGCATCTCTTAACGTAGGACCTGATATGGGAATTTCACTACAACTAAAATCACTGCAGATGGTGACTGCAGCCATGAAATTAAAAGACGCTTACTCCTTGGAAGAAAAGTTATGACCAACCTAGATAGCATATTCAAAAGCAGAGACATTACTTTGCCAACAAAGGTCCATCTAGTCAAGGCTATGGTTTTTCCAGTGGTCATGTATGGATGTGAGAGTTGGACTGTGAAGAAAGCTGAGCACCGAAGAATTGATACTTTTGAACTGTGGTGTTGGAGAAGACTTTTGAGAGTCCCTTGGACTGCAAGGAGATCCAACCAGTCCATTCTCAAGGAGAGCAGTCCTCGGTGTTCTTTGGAAGGACTGATGCTAAAGCTGAAACTCCAGTACTTTGGCCACCTAATGTGAAGAGTTGACTCATTGGAAAAGACCCTGATGCTGGGAGGGATTGGGGGCAGGAGGAGAAGGGGACGACAGAGGATGAGATGGCTGGATGGCATCACCGACTCGATGGACATGAGTTTGAGTGAACTCCAGGTGTTGTTGATGGACAGGGAGGCCTGGCATGCTGCAATTCATGGGTCATGAAGAGTCAGACATGACTGAGCGACTGAAATGAACTGAAGGTAGTTAGTGTTCCATAGTGTTCAAGTGTTTCCTTGAAGTAGTGGTAAAGGTGTTTGACTTATTACTTAACTGTTTGTCAGTAAGGGTGCATCACAGAACATGTTGTAATATTAAGTTATATCATTATTAAGGAGTCCATAAGACTGGGGACTAGTTCAAAGATCATCATGAAGTGCAGGTACTGAGAATGACTGACAACTTGTGCTGCTGACCTCAACCTGCAGGAATAACAGGCAAAAACTTGTGTTGATGGGAGTCATCTGTGAGGGCAGTAGCTAAATGTTTAGGCTTGGGAGATCTTACAATACCTGGCTTTATCTTCTAAACATAAATCATCCTTAACACTAGGAGAGATACTGATATCTCAATAGTCTTCTAGTTGAATTTTTTAACCTCATTGAGGATCAATTTCCCATTTGAACACAATAGTACTTGCTTCCTAAGTTCATTGTGAGAGTTAATTGAGATGAAATATATAATTAACCTTGCATAATACTTAGTGCATAATAGGAACCAACAGTTATTAATATTATTATTTTCACTAGCAAATTACCAGGGCTGAAGGCTCTGAAACATTGGGTAGGAAATTGAGCCAGGCATAGAGACCTTGAATTGTAACCTGAACTTCAGATTCCTCATCCAGAGGGTGGGACAAGGCATAAGAGTTACACTTGGCACAAGTCCAAACTGCATGACTGCACAAACACTGTAACTGTTCTGTATTCAGACACATTTGAAAGGATTTTTCCAGCATAAGTTTCTAAATGTGCTGCTTGTTTTGTAATTCAATCTAGGGCAGCAGCAGCAGCAGTGCTATCATTATTTACATTTCTGCCTCTCAGTCTTGGATCCAAGATATTTGCAGCAGTATGAACTGGCGCATAGCAAAATTCTTCTCTTTTCTGAAAATAGTATTTCATCTTACTCTCTTTTATACCCATGCACAAATAAACATTATTAATCTTTTACATTGCTTTGTTCTTGGGACATTTGGTCAAGGATAATTTATAAAAATAAACTGTCTGATCCAGACACGGTAAATAGTTTCACATTAAATTTTTCATAGTGCTTTGATATTAAGAACATTTTCAGTTGAGAGGAGCCTTGTTAGCAACATATTAACTTTCTAATATTATTACTTTTCTTCATCTTAATCAACAAAAGGCAATACAGAAACCTTATGAACAATTGGAAAATCTCACCTTCAATTAACTTTTCTATTCTCCAGGATTTTATGTGTAAAAAAAGTAACTTGGATATCTGTGAAATGCTCAATTTATAATTGTAGATGGGAGTAAACCAAATTGATTTATGTGTTTGTTGTCTTAAGATGGTTTTAATAATGACCAGTTACTTTTTACCCAGCTTTATCCTGGTTGTTTTTGGAGTCTTACATTCTCTAACATTAATAAATAACTGCACATCTGCATTAGTCTTTCTTTACTAGAGTGCCCTCAAGTTCTGGAAGGACTAAACTCATTGATCTACAGTAGACTGCTACACAAGCCCAGTAAATGAATTTTTGCCAAATCCACAACCAGTCTAGACTAGAATCATTGGAACAAATAGTTTTTGAAAGATGAATCATTGAATAGTCGGGAATGTTTTATGTAAGAAGGCCACTGGAAGTCACTCTCCATACAAGATATCCAAATACTAAATTTCTGTGTTTCTGCCTATATTTCTATTTACTCTTTCTCTGAATCCCTTATTGTCTCCTCTTGGCTCCAAACCATGAATCTGGGACCATATGTATCTCCAAGTAAATGGTCAACCTTCAAGTGTCCTGCTGCTGCTGCTGCTAAGTCGCTTCAGTCGTGTCCGACTCTGTGCGACCCCACAGATGGCAGCTTACCAGGCTGCTCTATCCCTAGGATTCTCCAGGCAAGAACACTGGAATGGGTTGTCATTGCCTTCTCCAATCAAGTGTCCTAAGTATTACATTGTTTCTGAAGCATAACAGAAATTTTTACTAAATTAAAGGGGAACCACAAGGCTTCACACTTAATGGCTCCTGATTCAAAATTAATTTTTCTTCCTTAGATGCCTAAATTACCCCAGCACACAATTACAAAATCTTGCTTTGAAAAGGGCCCTAGAGCTTAATCTAATTTTTGACTCAGAGCAGGATTCATTTTTATCGGATTGTGTAGTTTATAAATCAGTCTCTGATTGAGTACTTAGCTGATAAAGATACTACATTAGTTGTCAGAAAAGTATTTATTAAAATTTTATTTGAGTAAAGGTTAATGGGTCCCACGTAAGGAGATATTTCTGTTTTTGTTTAAAATGTTGTTCTATGAAATTATCTCTAAATGAATAAAACATGGCATATTTTAACTGGAAGTACTCCTGATATTTCTATCTCCTTTAGTCCATATTCCAAAAATGTCCCCTCTTTCAGGCTATCAGCTCTATTGCAGCAACCCAAACATCAGTGCCAAAACCAAAACTGATTTTTCTTATTACATTAATAATAATTTTACAGTATGGTGGCAGGAAATGCACTTTCAGTTCACTGGCTCTAGCTATTATACTATGTGGAAACAACTTCCTGGAAGGCAGCCAGGTCACTTGGCTTACAGTCCAACTCTGAGGAAGACAAGAGGGGAAACTACACCACCTGACCAAAAGCATTATTGAAACACTCTAGAGCAGGGTTTCTCAACTCTCTATAGTGAAGGATCATTTTTAAAAATCCAATCTGCCATTGACTTTTGTAAAGTAGGAAATCATGCACTTGGGTTTAGCAGTCATGTCAAAATACGCTAAAATGTTCTAAATAGTTACACTTATCATTATATATTTGATCAGTATACTTATCATACTTGTCTGATTTATATGTTGATCATACTTATCAGAGGTTGGTAGCAAGCAGTTTTAAGACGGTATTAGTCTGTGGAACACATAGTGGAAAAGAAAGGATGAGAATTATATTTGGCAACATAATCCTTTGAGTACAGTTCAGGTGATATGCTAGTTCAAGCTTCCCTGTTACTAGTAAACACCAAATATGCATATGGTAAATACAACTGATGGCCATATTTAAACACCTGGTTATGCCAATCATATCAATGAAACCAAGTGACATTTATAAATCATATTTAAAATAGCTTCATATTGAAATCTTGGCTAATCAAATGCAAATGGGAAAAATATGTTTGTCCAATGGTAAGCTGTATCATTTTTTCATACATAGATAATTAACAGAAATAGAGGTTAAGAAGTGGCATGGCCAAGCAGGCAAAAGAGAGACAACCCAAAAAGTATCAAAGATAGCAAGGAAAGAAAGGAAACCAGCCATAGGATGACAGATGGTATATTTAGTTAAAGGACTGAAGAATAATTACATGAATTCCCCGTGCCCACTCTGTCATTGATACTTGTGCCTGAATTAAGATTTTAAATGAAGAATTCTGATATTGAAGGCTATCAGATGGGGTGTTAAGGATGAAGAACAGGGTAGTACTTCATGAATGTCTGGTGCTACATGGAATCAGAAGGCTGATAATCCACCATGAAGGGGAAACTTCTTGTTTCTTTTTTTTTTTTTCTTTTCCCTTCTCCAATGTGAACTAGGGATATAACAGTTGGATTCTACATTAAATGCCAAAGGAACATGAATTTTACACTTACAGAATATGTGAATTCCAATCAAAAATACTTTATAATCTAAATCTTCATGTATAAACATGCACAGGCAACCAAGAATCACCCAAATATTGCAGTTCAGTTGCTCAGTCCTGTCCATTCTTTGGGACCTCATGGACTGCAGCAAGTGAGGTTTCCCTGTTCATCACCAACTCCCAAAGCTTGCTCAAACTCATGTCCATAGAGTCGCTGATGCCATCCAACCATCTCACCCTTTGTCACCATCTTCTGCTCCTGCCTTCAATCTTTCCGAGCATTGGGCCTTTTCTAATGAGTCATTTCTTCACGTCAGGTGGCCAATGTATTGGAGCTTCAACTTCAACATCAGTCCTTCCAAGGAATATTCAGGATTGATTTCCTTTAGGATTGATTGGTTTGATTTCCTTGCTGTCCAAGGGACTCTGAAGAGTGATCTCCAACACCACAGTTGAAAAGCATCACTGCTCAGCTTTCTTTATGGTTCAACTCTCACATCCATACATGACTAATGGATAAGCCATAGCTTTGACTATATGTACCTATGTTGGCAAAGTAATGTCTCTGCTTTTTAATATGCTGTCTAGGTTGGTCATAGCTTTTCTTCCCAGGAGCAAGTGTCTTTTAATTTCACAGCTGCTGTCACCATCTGCAGTGATTTTGGAGCCCAAGAAAATAAAAACTGTAATTGTTTCTCCATCTATTTACCATGAAGTATTGGGACAGCATGCCATGATCTTACTTTTTTGAATACTGAATTGTAAGCCATCTTTTAAACTCTCCTCTTTCACTTTCATCAAGAGGCTCTTTAGTTTTTTTTCACTTTCTGCCATAAGGGTGGTGTCATCTGCATGTCTGAAGTTATTGATATATCTCCCTGCAATCTTGATTCCAACTTGCGCTTCATCCAGCCCAGGATTTCTCATGATATACTCTACATATAATTTAAATAAGCAGGGTGACAATATACAGTCTTGACGTACTCCTTTCCCAATTAGGAACCAGTCTGTTGTTCCTTGTCTGGTTCTAACTATTGCTCCTTGACCTGCATATAGATTTCTGAGGAGGTAGGTAAGGTGGTCTGGTATTCCCTTCTCTTTAAGACTTTTCCGCAGTTTGTTCTGATCCACACAACCAAAGGCTTCAGCATAATAAATAAAGCAGAAATAGATGGCTTTTTTTGAACTCTCTTGCTTTTTTGATGATCCAACGGATGTTGGCAATTTGATCTCTGGTTCCTTTGCCTTTTCTAAATCCAGCTTGAACATCTGGAAGTTCTCAGTTCATGTACTGTTGATCCTAGATTGGAGAATTTTGAGCATTACTTTCCTAGTGTGTGAGATGAGCACAATTTTGTGGTAGTTTAAGCATTCTTTGGCATTGCCTTTCTTTGGGATTGGAATGAAAACGGACCTTTTCCAGTGCTGTGGCCACTGCTGAGTTTTCCAACTTTGCTGACACATTGAGTGCAGCACTTTCATGGCATCATCTTTAGGTTTTGAAATAACTCAGCTGGAATTCCATCACCTCCACTAACTTTGTTCTAGTGATGCTTCCACTTGACTTCCCATTCCAGGATGTCTGGCTCTAGGTGCGAGATCATACCATCATGGTTATCTGAGTCATTAAGATCCTTTTTGTATAGTTCCTCTGTGTATTCTTGCCACCTCTTCTTAACATCTGCTTCTGTAAGGTCCATACCATTTCTGTCCTTTATTGTGCCCATCTTTGCATGAAATGTTCTCTTGGTATCTCTAATATTCTCAAAAAGATCTCTAGTCTTTCTTATTCTATTATTTTACTCTATTTCTTTGTACTGATCACTTAGGAAGATTTTCCTATCTCTCCTTGCTATTCTTTGGAACTCTGAATTCAGGTGGGTATGTCTTTCCTTTTCTCCTTTGCCTTCCACTTATCTTCTTTTCTCAGCTATTTGTAATACTGCCTCAGACAACCTTTTTGTCATTGTACATTCCTTTTTCTTTGGGATGGTTTTGATCCCTGCCTCCTGTACAATATCATGAACCTCCGTTCATCATTCTTCAGGTACTCTGTTTATCAGATCTAATTCCTTGAATCTATTTGTCACTTCCACTGTATAATTGTAAGGGATTTGATTTAGGTCATACCTGAAAGGTCTGGTGGTTTTCCCTACTTTCTTCAATTAAAGTCTGAATTTTGTAATAAGGAGTTCATTATATTTACCAAATATTTAGTAAAAAGTAAGAACATTTGAGTCACCAGACTCAACAAACAAAATAATTGATGTCTAAGGAAATAATAAATGAAGAAAATAGAACTGTATTTATTATTATTATTAATTAGTCACTCAGTCTTGTCTGACTGTTTGTGACACCATGGACTGTAGTCCACCAGGCTCCTTTGTCCGTGGAATTCTCCAGGCAGGAATACTGGACTGGATTGCCATTTCCTTCTCTAGAGGATCTTCCCAAACAAGGGATCAAAACTGGGTTTACTGCATCTCCTGCAGTGCAGGTGGATTATTTACCAACTGATTCATTAAATTAGCATTTAGAGAAAGATTCATCATGTCATTAAATATCTCACATTTGTGAAATAAAAATAAGCCCCTATCCCAAAAGGAAAATACCCAGAGGTATTGTTTCTAAACTTACATCATCCATGAAGGCTAGTCTAAGCATAATCAAATATTTACTGAGTGGCTACTATGTGCCAGCTACTCTGTTAGACACTGGGGATACAGCAGTGAGTCAAAAGCACAAAAATCTCTGTCGTAAGGAGCTTATATTTTAGTGGGAGATTTTGTTGTTTCTGAGTCATGTCCGACTCTTTATGACCCCATGGATGGCAGCACGCCAGTCTCCCTTGTCCTTCACTATTTCCTAGAGTTTGCTCAAACTCATGTCCATCGAGTGGATGAGGCCATCCAACCATCTCATCCTCTGTTGTCATCTTCTTCTCTCACCTTCAACCTGTACCAGCATCAGGGTCTTTTCCAATGAGTCAGTTTTTCCCATAAGGTGGCCAAGGTATTGGAGCTTCAGCTTCAGCATCAGTCCTTCTAATGAATGTTCAGGGTTGATTTCCTTTAGAATTGACTGGTTTGATCTCTTTGCTGTTCAAGGGACTCTTAAGAGTCTTCTTCAGCACCACAACTCAAAAGCTTTAATTTTTCAATTCTCAGTCTTCTTTATGGTTCAACTCTCACATCCATGTAAGACTACTGGAAAAGTGATAGCTTTGACTATACGGACCATTGTCAGCACTGTGTTGTCTCCACTTTTTAATACACTGTATAGATTTGTCATGGCTCTCCCTCCAAGGAGCATCTTTTAATTTCATGGCTGCAATCACCGTCCACAGTGATTTCGGAGCTCAAGAAACTAAAAGCTGTCACTGTTTCCACTTTTTCCCCTTCTAAATGTCATGAAGTGATAGACCACATGCCATGATCTTAGTTTTTTGAATGTTGAGTTTCAAGACAGTTTTGTCACTCTCCTCTTTCATCCTCATCAAGAGGCTCTTTAGTTCCTCTTCAGTTTCTGCTATTAGAGTGGTATCATCTGCATATCTGAGGTTGTTGATATTTCTCCCTGCAATCTTGATTCCAGCTTGTAGTTCATCCAGCCTGGCATTTCACATTGTGTACTCTACATATGTTAAATAAACAGGGTGACAATATATACCCTTGTCGTACTCCTTTTCCTAGTTTGAACAAGTCTGTTGTTTCATGCCCGGTTCTAACCGTTGCTTCTTGACCTGCATACAGATTTCCCAGAAGACGGGTAGTGTGGTCTTGTATTCCCATCTCTTTAAGAATTTTCCACAATTTGCTGTGATCAGTGTAGTCAATGAGCAGAAATAGATGTTTTCTGGAATTCTCTTGCTTTCTCTATGATCCAACAAACATTGGAAATTTGACCTCTCTTTCCTCTGGCTTTTCTAAATTCAGCTTGAAAAAGTGAAAGTGAAGTTGCTCAGTCATGTCCAACTCTGCAACCCCATGGAAAGTAGCCTACCAGGCTCCTCCATCCATGGGATTTTCCAGACAAGAATACTGGAGTGGGTTGCCATTTCCTTCTCCAGGAGATCTTCCCAACCCGGGGATTGAACCTTGGTCTCCTGCATTGTAGGCAGATGCTTTACTGTCTGAGCGACCAGGGAAGTCCCAAATCCAGCTTGAACATCTGCAATTTCTTGGTTCAAGTATTGTTGATGTCTAGCATTAAAGATTTTTGAGCATAACCTTTCTAGCATGTGAAATGGGCACAATTGTATAGTTTTTTGAACATTCTTTGGCATTGCCCTTCCTTGGGATTGGAACAAAAACTGACCATTTCCAGTCCTGTGGCCACTGCTAAGATTTCCAAATTTGCTGACATATTGAGTGCAGCAGTTTCATGGCATTATCTTTTAGGATTTGAAATAGCTTAGCTGAAATTCTGTTACCTCCACTAGCTTTGCTCGTAGTAACTCTTTCTAAGGGCTACTTGGCTTCTGACTCTAGGATATCAGGCACTAGGTGAGTGACCACACCATTGTGGTTATCTGAGTCATTAAGACCTTTTCTGTATAGTTTTTCTGTGTATTATTGCCACCTTTTCTTAATCTCTTCTGCTTCTGTTAGGTCCTTACTGTTTCTGTCTTTTATCATGCCCATCCTTGCATGAAATATTCCTTGATATCTCCAGTTTTCTTAAAGAAATTTCTAGTCTTTCCCATTCTATTGTTTTCCTCCACTTGTTTGCATTGTTCACTTAGGAAGGCTTTCTTATCTTTCCTTGCTATTCTTTGGAACTCTGCATTCAGTTGGGTATATATTTCCTTTTCTCCTTTGCTTTTTGCTGCTCTTATTTCCTGAGCTATGTTTAAAGCCTCCTCAGACAACCACTTTGCCTTCTTGCATTTATTTTTCTTTGGGCTGGTTTTGGTTACTGGCTCCTGTACAATGATATCGACCTTTGTCCATCATTCTTCAGGCACTCTGCCTACCACATCTTATCCCTTGAAGCTATTTGTTGTGCCCACTGTATAATCATAAAGGATTTGATTGTCTAGTGGTTTTCCCTACTTTCTTCATTCTAATCCTGAATTTTGCAATAAGGAGCTGATGGTCTGAGCCACAGTCAGCTCCACATCTTGTTTTTGCTGACTGTTTAGAGCTTCTTCATCTTTGGCTGCAAAGAATGTAATCAGTCTGATATCGGTATTGCCCATTTGGTGATGACCATGTGTAGAATCATCTCTTGTGTTGTTGGAAGAGGGTGTTTGTTATGACCAACGCATTCTCTTGACAAAACTGTTAGCCTTTTCCCTGTTTCATTTTGTACTCCAAGGCCAAACTCGCCTGTTACTCCAGGTATCTCTTGACTTCCTTCCTTTGCTTTTCATTCCCCAATGATGAAAAAGACATTTGTTTTTTTTGTTTTTTGTGTTTTTTTTTGGTGTTAGTTCTAGGTCTTGTATGACTTCATAGAACTGGCTAGCAGTGGGGGTAAGGCTAATATGGTCAGACTCTGGTTATATTTAAAAAGAAATATGGACAGAATTTGCTGGTACATTAAGTTTTGGACATGAGAGAGAGAAGACAAGGATAAGTCCAAGATTTTTGCCTGAGGGACTAGAATAACTAAGGTATTATTTATTAATGGAGAATAATAACAAGAACCATTTTATTTGTTGGAGAATGAAGAGCTGAGGGCTTAGACTTGTTACGTAGGAGATGTCTATTGAACCTCGAAATTGTTGTTTGAGTTGAGTAAGCAGTGGGCCATATTATTCTGGAGTACAGGAGAGGAGTATTAGGCTGTAAACATATGAAGTAAAATTGAGTAACATGAAAACTGATAATTAACCTTTGAAATTAGGGACATGGGGGTCATTGGTAACTTTAACAAGGGTAGCTTATTTATTTATTTATTTTACTTTACAATATTGTATTGGTTTTGCCATACATCAACATGAATCCGCCACAGGTGTACACGTGTTCCCAATCCTGGACCCCCCTCCCACCTCCCTCCCCATACCATCCCTCTGGGTCATCCCAGTGCACCAGCCCCAAGCATCTTGTATCCTGCAGCCTCATCAGTTGAGAGTAAGAATGGAGTGCTACCTATTGGAGGCTTAAGAAGAGAGTGCTGTGTGCTGTGCTTAGTTTCTCAGTCGTGTCCAACTCTTTATGACCCTATGGACGGTAGCCCACCAGGCTCTGTACATGATTCTGTAGACAAGAATACTGGAGTGGATTGCCATGCCCTCCTCCAGGGGATCTTCCCAATCCAGGGGTCAAACTCAGGTCTCCCTCATTGCAGGTGGATTCTTTACAGTCTAAGCCACCAGGGAAGCCCAAGAATACTGGAGTGGGGAGCCTATCCCTTCCCAGGGGAAATTCTCTATCCAGAAATCAAACTGGGGTCTTCTGCATTGCAGGCAGATTCTTTACCAGCTGAGCTACCAGGGAAGCCCTAAAAAAAGAACAGATGGTATTAAATAGTTTTCTATTTTTTGATGTTCTTATTGCTTTTATTTTATTTTTATTGAAGTGTATTTGCTGTACAATATTATATGTTAAAAATATACAGAAGACTCAGTTTTAAAGGTTATGGTCCATTTATTGCTCAATATTATACAATATATCATTGAAGCTTACTTTATACAGAATAGTTTGTACCTGTCAACCCCTCATCCTTATCTTGCACCTCCCCACTTCCCACTCCACACTGGTAACCACTAGTTTGTTCTCTAGTCATCTAGAGAGTGGGTTATGAAACTGTTATAGCATTTCCAGGCAGCACTAAAGGCTCTCTGAGGTTAATTAATGGTCATGAATTTGAAGGCTAGAATTGAATGATCATCAAACCAGTTAACATGAAAACAGAATAAGTGGAGAACTGGATTTAAGTAGGTTAGGGTGTTTTCCCAGGTGAGTATGAAGAATGGAAAAAGAAGCAAAGGAGTTAATGATATATAACTCGGAGTAATGTTAATGATGGATCATGAAATACAAAGTGAGGTAAAAAGGAATGTAGCATTAAAAAGAAGCAAGGTAAGTAGATCGGATGTCCCAGTAGGGTCAAGAAAACGTTGGGATTGGGGCATTTGAAAGAGTCAGCGGAGAAGATAAGAAGAAATGGCTTGAGAAGGGGATGCTGAAATTGAGATTATATGCATAAGGCAGTTATTTATTAAAAGAAGTCAGAAAATCAGTCTTGAGCTCAGTTTCCAGAAAGAGTTGCCGAGGACCAATGCCACAGAACTGGCCTGATAAGAAAAACTGTTGCTCCTGCATTAGATGCTAAGAAATTGACCACCACAACAGCTATTGCTGCCAGCACTGATGCTACTACCTTATTAAGAACTTGACCTTGCAATCTCTGCCATCCTTCAAAGCCAAGTTCCATCACTACTACCTGTTCCAGTAAAATAGGAACCAATACTAATTTATGCATGTCTTCAATTCGAAATCAAAGTCTCATATCAGGGCACCTGATTGGTAGAAACTAAGTCATATTTCACATCTTAGTTTCAATAGAAGTTTGAGTTTTTACTTCTACATTTGAGAGGTGAAAATTATATAATTTCCCAAATACAGAAAAGATATTCATGATATTTTGGTTAGACACAAATACAACAAATATCTACTATAGAGATTTCAGAAATTAATAGCATAATTGCCAAAAATTTACTCATTACTAAAAGGGTGACTAGCAGTAGGCATGCAACTAAAAAACCAGAATTACTTAGTTGAATATTGAACACAGAGATTGTCCCTGAATACAATGTAGAAACCAAAGGAAAAACAAGAAAAATTGAGACACACATATCTTTCTGAGAATTCCAATATCTATTTAATGAGAGTTTTAGAAAGAAAAGGAAGGGTAAAGGAAGACAAGAAGGAGATAAAGACAGAAACAAAAAAAAAGAAAGAAAAAAGAGAAGGAAGAAGAGGAAGACGAAGGCATCAAAGAAATACTGGACAAAAGTTTCCTTGAACCAAAGAATGATGTAAGTCTTCAGATTTAAAGACTCCACAAAGTCTCAAGCATGAATAATAGGAAGAATGACACGTGCCTACATAGATCTTAGTAAAAAAAAAAAAAAATTAAGCTCTTAAGCCAAAGAGTTCCAAAGAATAGGAAGGAGAGATAAGAAAGCCTTCCTCAGGGATCAATGCAAAGAAATAGAGGGAAACAATAGAATGGGAAAGATTAGAGATCTCTTCAAGAAAATCAGAGATGCAAAAGGAATATTTCTTGCAAAGATGGGCACAATAAAGGACAGAAATGGTATGTACCTAACAGAAGCAGAAGATATTAAGAAGAGGTGGCAAGAATACACAGAAGAATTATACAAAAAAGATCTTCATGACCCAGATAATCATGATGGTGTCATCACTCACCTAGAGCCAGACATCCTGGAGTCTGAAATCAAGTGGGCCTTAGGAAGCATCACTATGAACAAAGCTAGTGCAGGTGATGGAATCCCAGTTGATGTATTTTAAATCCTAAAAATTGATGCTGTGAAAGTGCTGCACTCAATATGCCAGCAAATTTGGAAAACTCAACAGTGGCCACAGGACTGGAAAAGGTCAGTTTTCATTCCAATCCCAAAGAAAGGCAATGCCAGAGAATGTTCAAACTACCACACAATTGCACTCATCTCACACACTAGCAAATTAATGCTCAAAATTCTCCAAGCCATGCTTCAACAGTACGTGAAAAGTGCATGAACTTCCAGATGTTCAAGCTGGATTTAGAAAAGGCAGGAGAACCAGAGATCAAATTGCAAAATCTGTTGGATCACTGAAAAAACAAGAGAGTTACAGAAAAACATCTACTTCTGCTTTATTGACTATGCCAAAGCCTTTGGTTGTGTGGGTCACAACAAACTGTGGAAAATTCTTAAAGAGATGGGAATACCAGACCACCTGACCTGCCTCCTGAGAAATCTGTATGCAGGTCGAGAAGCAACAGTTAGAACTGGACATGGACCAACAGACTGGTTCCAAATTGGGAAAGGAGTACATCAAGGCTGTATATTGTCACCCTGCTTATTTGACTTATATGCAGAATATATTATGAGAAATGCTGGACTGGNTCTGTATGCAGGTCGAGAAGCAACAGTTAGAACTGGACATGGAACAACAGACTGGTTCCAAATTGGGAAAGGAGTACATCAAGGCTGTATATTGCCACCCTGCTTATTTGACTTATATGCAGAATATATTATGAGAAATGCTGGACTGGATGAAGCACAAGCTGGAATCAAGATTGCTGGGAGAAATATCAGTAACCTCAGATATGCAGATGATACCATATTTATGGCAGAAAATGAAGAAGAACTAATGAGCTTCTTGATGAAAGTGAAAGAGCAGAGTGAAAAAGTTGACTTAAAACTCAACATTCAGAAAATGAAGATCATGGCATCTGGTCCCATCACTTCACGGCAAATAGATGGGGAAACAATGGAAACAGTGACAGACTTTATTTTCTTGGGCTCCAAAATCACTGCAGGTGGTGACTGCAGCCATGGAAATTAAATGATACTTGCTCCTTGGAAGAGAAGTTATAACCAACTTAGACATCTTATTAAAAAGCAGAGACATTACTTTAGCAACAAAGGTCTGTCTAGTCAAAGCTATGGTTTGTCCAGTAGTCATGTACGGATGTGAGAGTTGGACTATAAAGAAAGCTGAGTGCCAAAGAATTGATGCTTTTGAACTGTGGGGTTGGAGAAGACTCGAGAGTCCCTTGGACTGCAAGGAGATCCAACCAGTCCATCCTAATGGAGATCAGTCCTGGTTGTTCATTCAAAGGACTGATGTTGAAACTGAAACTCCAATACTTTGGCTACCTGATGTGAAGAATTGACTCATTGGAAAAGACTCCGATGCTGGGAGGGATTGGGGGCAGGAGGAGAAGGGGACGACAGAGGATGAGATGGCTGGATGGCATCACCGACTTTATGGACATGAGTTTGGGTGAACTTCGGGAGTTGGTGAGGGACAGGGAGGCCTGGCATGCTGTGACTCATGGGGTCGCAAAGAGTCGGACAAGACTGAACGAGTGAACTGAACTGAAAGTATTATAAATGAAGTTAAAAGGCCAATGCTTCTAAGTTGCTGCTACTAAGTCGTTTCAATTGTGTTCTACTCTGTACAACCCCATAGATGGCAGCCCACCAGGCTCCCCCGTCCCTGGGCTTCTCCAGGCAAGAACACTGGACTGGGTTGCCATTGCTTTCTCCAAAGCATGAAAGTGAAAAGTGAAAGGGAAGTCACTCAGTTGTATACGCCTCTTAGCGATGCCATGGACTGCAGCCTACCAAGCTCCTCTGCCCATGGGATTTTCCAGGCAAAAGTACTGGAGTGGGTTGCCATTGCCTTCTCTGAAAAGGCCAATGGCAAACTGTTAAAAAGAATAATGTCTATGCCAGAAATCATGCCTTAATATTTACATTAATGTTGATGTTTTGATGTATATATCAAATTCTTAGAGGTCCTGAACAAAAAGACAACTCAACAGAAAAATAGACAAAGAAATATTTTGAGAAATACTGTTCTCAATATGAGACATATAAATAGCCAATATTTATGTGAAAAATATTGAATCTCATTCATATTTTTAAAAACCCAAGATATTTTTACCTTTCAGGTGGCAAATGTCAAGAAATTTGATCATTAGTTAGCAAGAGTGAGAAAATGAGTATTCTTCTAAATTCTTGGTGACAATGTAAATTGGTGTATGTTTTTTGGAGAACAACCTGGCAAAATTAAAATACATGTATTCTTTGTCCCTGTATTTTCAGTTTAGAAATTTATCCTATAGATAGATTGCACAATACGCAAAAATATATGTAAAAGATATTTATTGTGCTGCTTATAATACAAAAAACTTGAAAACATTCTAAATGTCCATCAGTCAGAGATTAGATTTTGGCACTTCTGGCAAAGTGAAGAGGCCTCATGAAAGGAGTCTATGAGGATGAAAGAGTCTCCCAGTATTCTTTTAAAAAACAGCTTTACTGAGATATGATTCATCCATTTAAAGTGAACAATTCTGTAGTGTGTAGTCTATTCACAGAGTGTGGTATCATTGTATCTATGTAATACCACAGTTTTTTCATCACCCCAAAAAGAAACTCATTAGCAGTCACTTCCCATTTTCTCCTCCCTGTAGCCCCTGAATTCATTAATCTACCTTGTCTTTATAGAATCTTCTATTCTGGAAATTTCACATTAATGTAATCACACAATATTTGGCATTTTGTATGTGGCTTCTTTTACTTATTGTGATGGTTTCAGGGTTCATCCATGTGGTAGTATGAATCAGTACTTTATTGCTTCCCATGGCTGAGTAATATTTCATTGTGTCAATAAACAACATTTTATTTGTCCAGTCATTAGGATGATGGACATTTGTGTTGTTTCTACCTTTTGGCTATACTGAATAATGCTGCTGTGAATATTTTTCTACAAGTTTTTGTGTGATGATATGTTTTCAATTCTTGCTATATCAGTTGATAACTTCATGTTTAACATTTTGAGGAACATTCATACAGTTTTCCCGGAGAAGGCAATGGCACCCCACTCCAGTACTCTTGCCTGGAAAATTCCATGGACAGAGGAGCCTGGTGGGCTGCAGTCCATGGGGTCGTGAAGAGTCGAACATGACTGAAGCAACTTAGCAGCAGCAGCAGTAGCATACAGTTTTCCAAAGTGCCTGTATCATTTTTATAATATCACCAGCAGTGTATGAGCCTTCTAATTTCAACATGTCCTTGTCTGTTGTTTTGATTTTAGCCATCTAGTTATCTCAGCACCATTTGTTGAAAAAGTTATTCTTTCCCCCATTAAACTGTACTGACAATTGACCATAAATGTAAAGGTTTATTTATGGACTCTCGCTTCTGTTGGATTCATATATATATGTATGTGTGCACGTATGTATATGTATATATAAAGTCAGCAAAAACCAGATCTGGAGATGACGTCCTAATTGCAAAATACATTAAACTGAAGAAAGTAGGGAAACCCACTAGACCATTCAAGTATGACCTAAATCAAAACCCTTATGATTATACAGTGGCAGTAACAAATAGCTTCAAGAGATTAGATATGATAGACAAAGTGTCTGAAGAACTATGGACAAAGGTCTATATTATTGTACAGGAGTAAGTGACCAAACCTATCCCAAAGAAAAAGAAATGCAAGAATGCAAAGTGGTTGTCTGAGGAGACTTTGCACACAGCTCAGCAAAGAAGAGAAGCAAAAAGCAAAGGAGAAAAGGAAATATATACCCAACTGAATGCAGAGTTCCAAAGAATAGCAAAGAGAGATAAGAAGGCTTTTATAAGTGAACAATGCAAACAAGTGGAGGAAAACAATAGAATGGGAAAGACTAGAGATCTCTTCAAGAAAATTGGAGATATCAAGGGAACATTTCATGCAAGGATGGGCATGATAAAGGACAGAAATAGTGAGGACCTAACAGAAGCAGAAGAGGTTAAGAAGAGGTGGCAAGAATACACAGAAAAGGTCTTAATGTCCAGATAACCATGATGGTGTGGTTACTCACCTAGAGCCTGACATCCTAGAGTCAGAAGTCAAGTGGCCCTTAGGAAGCATTACTACAAACAAGGTTAGTGGAGGTGACAAAATTCCAGCTGAGCTATTTCAAATCCTAGAAGATAGTGCTCTGAAAGTGCTTCACTCAGTATGCCAGCAAATTTGGAAAACTCAACAGTGGCCACAGGACTGGAAAAACTCAGTTTTCATTCCAATCCCAAAGAAGAGCAATGCCAAAGAATGTACAAGTTATTGTACAACTGCACTCATTTCTCATGCTAGTAGGATTATATTCACAGCCCTTCAGGCTAGGCTTCAGCAGTATGTGAACCAAGAACTTCCACATGTACAACTGGATTTATAAAAGACAGAGGAACAGAGGTCAAATTGCCAGCATTCGTTGGATCACAGAGAAAGCAGGGGAGTTTCAGGAAAACAGCTACTTCTGCTTCATTGACTACACTAAAGCTTTTGACTGTGTGAATCATAACAAACTGTGGGAAATTCTTAAAGATATGGGAATACCAGACCATCTTAATTGTCTCCTGAGAAACCTTTATATAGGCCAAGAAGCAACAGTTAGAACCTTACAGAGGACATCGGACTGGTTCAAAATAAGGAAGAGTACGAGAAGGGTGTATATTGTCACCCTGTTCATTTAACTTATAGGCAGAGTACATCATGTGGAATGCCAGACTTGATGAATCACAAGCTGGAATCAAGACTGCTGGGAGAAACAACAACAACCTCAGATATGCAGATGATAATACTCTAATAGCAGAAGCTGAAGAGAAACTAAAGAGCCTCTTGATGAAAGTGAAAGCTGGCTTGAAACTCAACATTCAAAAAACTAAGATCATGGCATCCAGTCCATCACTTCATGACAAATAGAAGGGGGAAAAGTAAAAACAGTGACAGCTTTTATTTTCTTGAGCTCCAAAATCACTGTGGATGGTGACTGCAGCCATGAAATTAAAAGACACTTATTCCTAGGAAGGAAAGCTATAACACATCTGAAGTGAAGTCACTCAGTCGTGTCCAACTCTTTGTGACCCCATGAACTGTAGCCTATCAGGCTCTTCAGTCCATGGGATTTTCCAGGCAAGAGCTCTGGAGTGGATTGCCATTTCCTTCTCCAGGTGATGTCTCTGCTTTTTAATAACACATCTAGACAGTATATTAAAAAGCAGAGACATCACTTTGCCAAGCTATGGTTTTTCCAGTAGTCATGTATAGATGTGAGAGTTGGACCATAAAGAAGGCTATTCAGTTCAGCCGGTCAGTCATGTCCAACTCTTTGCAACCCCATGAATCACAGCACGCCAAGCCTCCCTGTCCATCACCAACTCCTGGAGTTCACCCAAACTCATGTCCATCAAGTTGGTGATGCCACCCAGCCATCTCATCCTCTGTCGTCCCCTTCTCCTCCTGCCCCCAATCCCTCCCAGCATCAGGGGCTTTTCCAGTGAGTCAACTCTTTGCATGAGGTGTCCCAAGTATTGGAGTTTCACCTTCAGCATCAGTCCTTCCAATGAATACCCAGGACTGATCTCCTTTAGGATGGACTGCTTGGATTTCCTTTCAATCCAAGGGACTCTCAAGAGTCTTCTCCAACACCACTGTTCAAAAGCATCAATTCTTCAGCACTCAGCTTTCTTTACAGTCCAACTCTCAAATCAATACATGACCACTGGAAAAACCATAGCCTTGACTAGACAGACCTTCGTTGGCTAAGTAATGTTTCTGCTTTTTAATATGCTATCTAGGTTGGTCATAACTTTCCTTCCAATCAGTAAGTATCTTTTAATTTTATGACTGCAATCACCATCTGCAATGATTTTGGAGATGGGCAACACCAAAATCAGATTGATTATATTCTTTGCAACCAAATATGGAAAAGCTCTATACAATACAGTCAGCAAAAACAAGACTGGGAGCTGACTGTGGCTCAGATCATGAACTCCTTATTGCCAAATTCAGACTTAAATTGAAGAAAGTAGGGAAAACCACTAGACCATTCAGGTATGACCTAAATCAAATCCCTTATGATTATACAGTGGAAATGAGAAATAGATTTAAGGGACTAGATCTGATAGATAGAGTGCCTGATGAACTATGGAATGAGGTTTGTGACATTGTACAGGAGACAAGGATCAAGACCATTCCCATGGAAAAGAAATGCAAAAAAGCAAAATGGCTGTCTGGGGAGGCCTTACAGATAGCTCTGAAAAGAAGAGAAGCGAAAAGCAAAGGAGAAAAGGAAAGATATAAGCATCTGAATGCAGAGTTCCAAAGAATAGCAAGGAGAGATAAGAAAGTCTTCCTCAGCAATCAATGCAAGGAAATAAAGGAAAACAACAGAATGGGAAAGACTAGAGATCTCTTCAAGAAAATTAGAGATTCCAAGGGAACATTTTATGCAAAGAAAGCTGAGCACCAAAGAATTAATGCTTTGGAATTGTGGTGTTGGAGAAGACTGTTGAGAGTCCCTCAGACTGCAAGGAGATCAAACCAGTCAATCCTAAAGTATGTCAGTCCTGAATAGTCATTGGGAGGACTGATGCTGAAGCTGGCCACCTGATGGAAAGAGAGCTGACTCATTAGAAAAGACCCTGATGCTGCGACAGATTGAGGTCAAGAGGAGAAAGGGGCGACAGAGGATGAGATTGTTGGATGGCATCCAGACTCAATGGACAAGAATTTGTTCTGTGAGATACAGAAGGACATGGGGTCCTAGCATGCTGCAGTCCATGGGGTGGCAAAGAATTGGACACAACTTACCCACTGAACAACAAAGAATATATATATGTCTATATGCCTATCCTTATGCTAATACCATGTTATCTTAGTATAGTTTCTTATATTCCTATAGTTCTTGAAGATTTGAAATCAGAAATATTGAGTACTCTTATTTTGTTGTTTCTTTTTGAGATTGTTTTAGCTATTCTATGCCCCTTGCCTTTTCATATAAATTTTAGGATTTGCTCAATGATTTTTGTGAAAAATCCAACTGGAATTTTGAAAGGAATTGTATTACATCTCCTGATTACTATCTTAACAATGCTGTCTTCTGATACATGAACCTGGAATGTGTTTCCATTTATTTATGTCTTCTTTAGTTACTTTCAACACTATTTTGTACTTTTTGACAAGTAAGTCTTATATTTCTTTTGTTAAATTTAATTCTAAGTATTTTATCTTTTATGATGCTATTGTAAATGAAATTTTATTAATTTCATTTTCAGATTGTTCATAGCTAGAGTACAGAAATACACTTTTTTGTATATTGATTCTATATCTGGCCATCTAACTGAATATATGTGTCTCTGTGTGTGTATTTTAGATAGATAAATTGCTCAGAAAGTTTGTTACAAATAATAATCATTGGCTTTTGGGTAATAGCAGCAGAAATAACACAAGTCATTTGTATTGTTGAATGGCAATTCACTGTATGGATATAACCACTCCACCACTCATCCCCTGTAATGAATGCAGAGTGTGTAATGTATCTGTAAAAATTGTTTGGATCCTGATGAATTGACAGTCTAAGTGAAGGGTAAAGAGCTTATCAGTGCCTGAAACTCAGAATTATAGTTCAAAATATGCCGTAAAAAGTGAAAGCAAAATCCTTTCCAATTCTTTCATGTTTCACTCCAGTTTCTTTGAATTCCTTCACATTTTGCTTCAGTAAAAGCAAACGTTAATGAGAGTACAGTCATCTTGGTCAGCCGAAAGCTATTTTAGATGCAGTTCTGCTTCACATTCTAGACAGCACATTGAAAAGCAGAGACATCACTTTGCTGACAAAGGTCTGTATAGTCAAAGCTATGGTTTTTCCAGTAGTCATCTATAGATGTGAGAATTGGATCGTAAAGCAGGCTGAGTGCTAAAGAATTGATACCTTCGAATTGTGGTGATGGAGAAGATTTTTGAGACTCCCCTGGACTGCAAGGAGATCAAACCAGTCAATTCTAAAGGAAATCAACCCTGAATACTCATTGGAAAGACTAATGCTACCCGATGCGAAGAACTGACTCCTTGAAAAAGACCCTGATGCTGGGAAAGATTGAGGGCAGAAGAGGGTGACAGAGGATGAGATGGTTGGATGGCATTATCAACTCAGTGGACATGAATTTAGGCTTTGGAAGATAGTGAAGGATAGGGAAGCCTGGTGTGCTGCAGTTCATGGGGTAACAAAGAGTCGGACACGACTGAGAGACTGAACAACAACCCTTTCTTTTCCAATTTCCCCCATAACGTCTCCCTCTTTAGATGGCATACAATAGACGTTAATCCTACTATAGAAAAGTTGTATGGCATGGAAGTTAAGGGTGTGAGCTCTGGAGTCAGACTACCTTGATTTAAATTCCATTTATGCCATGTATATTTGCTATTTGACCTTAGAAGTAACTTACCTTTATGTCTCTTGGTCTCAGTTTCCCCATACAAAGATGGGATGGTTTTAGTGCCTTTCTTGAAGGATTTTTATGAAGACTGTATATATAGAGAATTTATAATTTACACTGTTCCTGAGCAATAAATGCTACCATGTCCTTAATATTACATGTTAGTCAGTTGTCACATGAGGAAACAGAGATGGCTATCTCCAGCCTGTAAAGATTAAAAATAAGCAACATAAGTCATTTTAAACTTGGAGTATATGCATTCTCTTGGCTTATTGGGGGAAGGGGTTCCTAAGAGATTTTCTTTTTAAAAATTGGTGATATCAAGAGGAAAGCACCCAGAGGAGATGGTGAAGAAAGCAGAGAAGAGAAATAGTAAAGAAAAGATAGAAGGAAAAGAAACCAAAAAAGCCAATGAGAAGAAAGTAAGTAGTTCGCAAGAGAGTGTATAACAAGAATAAGGTTCATCAAGATAGGGGAGAGAAAGAGAGAGAGAGACCTTGTAATACAGAGCTAAGAGCTTTAATGAAATTTAACAGAAAAGAAATCTTTGTTTGAAAGGAAGAGACTGACTATATTTAGTACTAGGTAGGATGTTAGTTCTGAAAATAAACTGCTCCCAGAACCGAATGTAATCTGTGGTGTTGTCACCTGCAGCAGGCTGGTCACCCTGGTAGGGAAGTTTGGAAAGTGGACAAGTCGGCTACTTTGGAGCTCCTGACAATCACAAGGACTTGCCCCACTTTGTCTCTTTACCCTATCCATACCTTTTAAAACATATGATAAACGTGGAGAAAAACGTTACATAGTTGAAGAAAGTGAAGTGTATGTTGGCATATATGTGGGTCAGTGAAGTGTCCTGCTAAGTAAATACCAAAATCTAAACACTATGTGTTGTTGTTGTTGTTCAGTCGCTAAGTCATGTCTGACTCTCTGCAACACCATGGCCTGTAGCACCCCAGGCTTCCCTGTCATTCACTATCTCCCAGAATTTGTTCAAACTCTTGACTATTGAGTCAGTGATGCCATCCAACCATCTCATCCTCTGCCACTCTCTTCTCCTTTTGCCTTCAGTCTTTCCCTTTTGCCATGTGACCAGATGCTTGATATAATATTCACCACCTCCACAGTATACTTTTGGTAGATGAATGTGGATACAAGGGCCCAGTAGAAAGTATGATAAGCCATATAAAAAGATATACTTGAAGCACACTATAAACTTCATCAAGGTAAATCCTGCAAAGATGCCATGTGTGTGCAACTTAGGGAGTTCACATAGAACATGCAGAAGGGAAAAGATCAGAATACATTAGGAAAAGAGAAATTTAAGGTACATTTGAATATGCATACACACACACACACACACAGGTTGTTCTGGGAAAATATAGGTGACACTTTTCACTGAAATGGAAAAAAAATAAACAGGAGAAAAAGGAATTTTGATGGAAGAAAATATAACTAGAGTTCAGAATTCTAACTTTCAATTCTATCTTCTAATCACTTTATCACTTCCACTCTTATTCCTGTCTTATCTGGACTTCTGCAATAGCCTCCTAACTGTTCTCCCTGTTTTCACCCTAAGCCCCTCTCAAAAATATATATTCCATAGGGACACTGGAGAGATCCTTTTAAAATTATGAGTCAGACTTTGTTACTCCTGTATATAATACCTTCTCAAAATGCAAAAGGCTGCACATGCTCCAGCCCTTTGCTACCTTTCTAGTTTCATTTGCTACCAGCATCTCCTTACTCCTGCCACTCTAGGCATGCTGATATCCTTGCTTTTCCTAGAACATGCCAAGAACATTCTAGCATTGGGGATTTGCATTTACTCTTCCCTCTATGTGAGATATGCTTTCCTCATATAGCTGAATCATTTGCTATCACTTTATCTAAGACTCAGTTCAAATGTCACCTAATGAAAGAGACTTTCATAACCTTTCCATAACCAGCACACATAAAATAACAACCATCCTTACCTTCAATTATATTTTATGGATAAAAGATGATTGATGGAGTTGTCTGATAGGCTGTTAGGTATGTGGGTTTAGAGCTCAGCTAGAAGATCTGGACCAGAGATGTCGACCTGGGAGTTTCCAACGCTTCAGGCAAGGAAAACAGTCCAGAGGGAAGAGAAAGCATGGTACAATCAAGGACCATGTTGGGCTTTTTGAAAATGCAGATTTTCTGGGTCTCACCCAAGATCTCTTGAATAAGAATCTCTGGAGGTGAAGCTTATTTTGATTCCTGATTCATAGCCACTTTTAAGCTCAAAACCCATGTATAATATTATCTAGATTACCATTTAGATATTACATGTGTACCTTAAATGCAACATACTCAAATCTTATTTTTTAATGTTCCCTCCATATCTCAGTAATTTGTACAATCAGTATGCCATATCTAATAATTCACTAAGTCTTTTTTATTCTATATTCTAACTATCAGGCTTTTCTCATGGCTCAGAGACCCAGGTTTGAATCCTAAGTAGGGAAGATAACCTGGAGAAGGGAATGGCTACCCACTCCAGTATTATTGCTTGGATAATCCAATGAACAGAGGAGCCTGGTAGGCTACAGTCCATGGGGTTGCAAAGAGTCAAATATGACTAAGTGAATAAGTGCATAAACACATCCACATTCTACCTATCATCCACTTTTCTTCATCTACTCTGTCCTTACCTGGATTCAGGCCACAATCATGTCTCATTTGATTTAGTGACAGATTTTATCAGTTTATGTGTTTACATGTCTATTTACTCTACTAGAATGTAAATAATGAGAGGATAAGACCACTAATTTATTCATTCAACCCATATGTAATGAGGAGCTGCTGCTGCTCCTGCTAAGTCACTTCAGTCGTGTCCAACTCTGTGTGACCCCAAAGACGGCATCCCACCAGGCTCCCCCATCCCTGGGATTCTCCAGGCAAGAATACTGGAGTGGGTTGCCATTTCCTTCTCCAATGCATGAAAGAGAAAAGTGAAAGTGAAGTCGCTCAGTCTGTCCGACTGTTAGCGACCCCATGGACTGCAGCCCACCAGGCTACTCCGTCCATTGGATTTTCCAGGCAAGAGTACTGGGGTGGGGTGCAATGAGGAGCTACTACATGGCATATTGTCACATTCATCTCTCTGTCGATCAAGTATATTGCCTGACACTAACTAGGTGCTCAGTGTGTTTGTTTTATTGAATTATATTGAAACTTACTATGTTATAGATGAGAAAAATAAGGCCTAGAGATGAAAAATGACCTGCCAAAGCCAAACAGCAGGTGAGAATATTGGAGTTTACATTTCCTTACTCAATCCAGTTTTCTTTCCCCCAGGACCACATTGCCTCTCTCTCCTACCTCTCCATAAGTTGTTTTTTTCTCTGACTTTTTTGTATCATTGTCTCATGGTGATATTGCTCCTATACTTGTTTGTCAGCTTCTTTGGAAAGGAAAATAATTATGACCATCCCTATAAGTTTCGTGGTTAAGAATTTCAGTTTACTTGGCATTGCTTGCTTATTCTGGCCTTCATCACTGTTGAATCAGGATGAAGATAGGTCAGCTTTTCATCTGGCACTACTAAAGAGCTCCCCTTGATTCCGGTTGAGTGTGGACAAAGCTGGTTTCATACAGGACTTGCAAGTTCTCAATAGGTTTGAGCTGTATTCTGGGAAAAGAGAATGAGGAAAGTCTTTCAGAATTTGTGCAGAATAGATGTTTTATGCAGATAAAATAAGAGAGAATGTGTTATAGGCTAAGAGAACTTCTTATTTAATTGGGTTTATGGATTAAGACTCTGATAATGATTATGGCATCATATGTGAACCCATGGACTGTAGCCTACCAGGTTCTTCCGTCCATGGGATTTTCCAGACAAGAATACTGGAGTGGGTTGCCATTTCCTTCTCCAGGAGATCTTCCTGACTCAGGGGTTGAACCCAGGTCTCCTGCATTGTAGGCAGATGCTTTACCATCTGAGCCACCAGGGAAGTCATGATAATGATAATCATATGATAATGGCATCACCGACTCAATGGACATGAGTTTAGGTAAACTCTGGGAGTTGGTGATGGACAGGGAGGCCTGGTGTGCTGCAGTCCATGGGGTCGCAAAAAGTCAGACATGACTGAGCAACTGAACTAAACTGACTGAATGATTATTTTAGGCACTCTATTGGACTATCATACAAAGATTTTTTAGGTATAATGTATTTCACTCACTACAATTATTTGTCAAAGTTGAATTGTTTGCATTATTTTTTAAAGGGGATATAGTTGCTTTACACCCCTTAATGGATCACAGCCTTGTCGTGGTGAAGGGGTTTGTGTAACTCAATGAAGCTGTGAGCCTTGCTGTTCAGGGCCAACCAAGTCAGACAGGTCACCGCGAGGCATCCTGACACTTCACAGAACTCTTAGTGAAGAGTTCTGACAAAACGTGGCCCACTGAAGGAGGAAATGGCAAACTACTCCAGTATTCTTGCCTAGAGAACTCCATGGGCAATAGGAAAAGGTGAAAAGATATGACACTGGAAGATGAGCCCCCCAGGCCAGAAAGTGTCTGCTATGCTACTGGGCAAGAGCAGAGGGCAATTAGTAATGACTCCAGAAAGAATGAAGAGGCTGGGCCAAAGCCGAAATGACACTCAGTAGTGGATGTGTCTGGTGGTGAAAGTAAAGTCTGAAGCAGTAAATAACAATATTTCATAGGAGCCAGGAAGGTTAGGTTCATGAATCAAGGTCAATTCAACGTGGTCAAGCAGGAGATGGCAAGGTTGAACATCAACATCTTAGGAATCAATAAACAAAATGGACTATGGGAATGGGTGAATTTAAATCAGATGACCATTATATCTACTAGTGTGGGCAAGAATCCCTTAGAAGAAATGGAGTAGCCCTCATAGTCAACAAGAGTCTAAAATGCAGAACTTGAGTGTAGTCTCAAAAATGACAGAATGATCTTGGTTCCTTTCCAAGGAAAACCACTCAACATCACAGTAATCCAACCCTATGCCCCAAGCACTGATGCCAAAGAAGCTGAAGTTGACCCATTCTATGACTTTCTAGAAGAAATTTTTTTCTTGGGTTCCAAAATCACTGCGGATCATGCCTGCAGCTTGTTCCTTGTAAGGAAAGCTATGATAAATCTAGACAATATATTAAAAAGCAAATACATCATTTTGCCAACAAAGGTCCGTGTAGTTAAAGCTATGATTTTTCCAGGAGTCATGTATGGATGTGAGAGTTGGACATAAACAAGGCCAAACACTGAAGAATTGATGCTTTTGAATTGTGGTACTGGAGATGACTCTTGAGAGTCTCTTGGACAGCAAGGAGATCAAACCCCTCAAATCTAAATGAAATAAACCCTGAATATTAATTGAAAGGACTGATGCCAAAGCTGAAGCTCCAGTACGTTGGCCACCTGTTTCAAAGAGCCGACTCATTGGAAAAGACTCTGATGCTGGGGAAAATTGAGGGCAAGGGGAGAAAGGGGTGACTGAGGAGGAGATGGTTGAATGGCATCACCGACTCAATGGACATGAATTTGGGCAAGCTCCAGAAGATAATGATGGACAGGGAAGCCTAGCATGTTGCAGTCCAAGTGGTCACAAAGAGTTGGACACAACTTAGTGACTGAACAACAACAACAAAAGTTGCTTTACAATGTTGTGTTGGTTTCTGCTGTACAATGAAGTGAATCAGCTATATGTATACATATACCCCCTTCCATTGGACCTCTCTCCCTTCCACCTCCCCTCAATTCACCTTTCTCAGTCATTACAGAATGCCAAGCTGAGCTCCCTTGCTAGATAGCAGCGTCCCACTAGCTACCTATTTTATACATGGTAGTGTATATATGTCAAAGTTACTCTCCCAATTCATGCCCATCCCTCACTCTTGTTCACATGTCCATTCATGTCTGCATCTCTATTCCTGCCTGCAAATAGCTTCATCTGTACTGTTTTTCCAGATTCCACATATACGTTAATATGCTATATTTATTTTTCTCTTTCTGACTTAACCTCACTCTGTATGACAGACCCTAGGTCCATCCAGGTCTCTACAAATGACCTAATTTTGTTCTTTTTCATGGCTGAGTAATATTCCATTGTATACATGTACCACATCTTCTTTATCCATTCCTCTGTTGATGGACCTCTAGGCTGCTTCCATGTCCTGGCTATTGTAAACAGTGCTGCAGTGAATGTGGAAGCACATGTATGGTTTTGAATTATGGTTTTCTTGGGGTATATGCCCAGGAGTGGGATTGTTGGATCATATGGTAGTTCTATTTTTAGTTTTTAAAGGGACCTCCATGCTGTTCTTCATAGTGGCTATACCAATTTACATTTCCACCAACAGTATAGGAGGGTTCCTTTTCTCCATATCCTCTCCAGCATTTATTGTTTGTAGATTTTTTGATGATTAACATTTTGACTGGTGTGAGGTAATACCTCATTCTAGTTTTAATCTGCATTTCTCTAGTAATTAGTGATATTGAGCATCTTCTCATGTGCCTCTTGGCCATTTGTGTGTCTTCTTTGAAGAAATGTCTTTTTAGGTCTTCCACTATGATTTGACTGGGTTGTTTCTCTCTCTCTCTTATTTATTTATTTTGGATATTGAGCTGCATG
The DNA here is from genome assembly GCA_006410675.1 of Oreotragus oreotragus. Lineage (NCBI taxonomy): Eukaryota > Metazoa > Chordata > Mammalia > Artiodactyla > Bovidae > Oreotragus > Oreotragus oreotragus. The sequence goes on from SJYX01010759.1 coordinate 44,161, forward strand.
AACTGTTTGTATATTTTGGAGATTAACCCCCTATCAGTTGCTTCATTTGCAAATATGTTCTCCCATTCTGATGGTTTTCTTTTCATCTTGCTTATGGTTTTCTTTGCTGTGCAAAAGCTTTAAAGTTTAATTAAGTCCTATTTGTTTATTTTTATTTTTAGTTTCATTACTCTAGGAGGTGAATCAAAAAAAATCTGCAATAATTGCTGCAATTTATGTCAAAGAGTTTTCTTCTTATATTTTTCTCTAGGAGTTTTAGAGTGTCCAGCTTTGTATTTAGGCCTTTAACCCATTTTGAGTTTATTCAGACTGTCTTTTCTCCACTGTATATTCTTGCCTCCTTTGTCATAGATTAGGTGACCATAGGTGGGTGGCTTTATCTCTGGACTTTACTTGCTATAATTTAATAAAATCTAAATAAGCTCAGTACATTTACAAATATGTAGGTGGAACCTTCTAGAGAAAATTTCTGCTTCTAACTTCTTCAGGCTATGAGTATAGGGGACCCTCTTAGGGTAGTTCATAAACATGTTGCTTTCACACCTTTGTATCTTTGTTCATTCTGCTATCTCTGCTTGCAATGATTATTTTGCCACTTTATTTTTTAATTGAACAATAATTTCTTTACAGAGTTTTGTTGTTTTCTGTCAAACATCAACAAGAATCAGCCATAGGTACACCCATGTCCCCTACCTCCCATCTCCCTCCCCATCCAACCCTTCTGGATTGTCACAGATTTTAAATTATTCTCTTATTTATTAAATATTTTCTGAGCATCTACTCTACACCAGACATTATGCTAAGTTTGAGAGATTCAGTGATGTTTTCTTTTTTCAAAAGCCAAGGCCATCCCCTTGGCTTTTGTACATGCTATTCCCTCTGTCTGTAATGGCTGTCTCATCCATTAAATTTATAGTTAAACATTACCTTTTTAAGGAAGCATTCCATAGCCTCCATAATACTGGATTAGGTGTGTTTCTTCTCTGCTCCCTACCATAGCACTTACCATCCTTTATTACATTTGTCTATTTGGTATCTTTCCTACTGAATTATAAGCCACTTAAGAGCAGGGTTTCATTTATTAATTATGTATTAATTAATATATAGAATTTGTTGTTGTTGTTCATGGCTCATTTGTGTCCAACTCTCTGAGATCCCATGGACTGCAACACGCCAGGCCTCCCTGTCCATCACCAATTCCCAGAGTTTACTCAAACTCATGTCCATTGAGTCAGTGATGCCATCCAACCATCTCATCCTCTGTCATCCCCTTCTCCTCCCACCTTCAATCTTTTCCAGCATCAGGGTCTTTTCCAATGAGTTGGCTCTTTGCATCAGGTAGTCAAAGTATTAGAGCTTCAGCATTAGTTCTTCCAATGAATATTCAGGGTTGATTTCTTTTGTGATTGACTCATTTGATCTCCTTGCTGTCCAAGGGACTCTCAAGAGTCTTCTCCAGCACTACAGTTAAAAAGCATCAGTTCTTCAGTGCTCAGCCTTCTTTATATATATAGCATAATATCTTCATTAACAATATAGTTAATACATTTATTTTATATATTAATCCATTACTGTATCTTTACTCTGTGGTCATATAATAAGGCAACAAAGAAAACAGCTGAGATGATTTAACCTTCTCGCCTTTTAGGTGAGTCACTCATTATCTAAGTGCTGGTGATTCAAAAACTAAATTTTCTTCCCTTATGGAATCGACATTCAAGTGGTTTGGAGAGATGTTTATTCTGTGCCAGACACTGTTCTAAGCATTTTACATGTTTTAATCCATTTAATTCTCACAACAACCCTATGAGGTATATTTATAAATTGTACCAATTTTACAAATGAGAAACCAAGACCCAAAGTTATTAAGTAACTTGGTCAAGGTTACACAACTGGCGAGTTGCAGACCAGAGATTTGATTTAGGTCAACCCACTCCGGAACTTAGACTCTTAATCACTACACCACGGAACCCTCTCATCTGCAAATCTCTTCAAGGACTTTTGCTCTAAGCATTCTAAATTACTTGGTATCCCTGAATATTCTGTGTTGTTATATATTCTGTTGCCTTTGACTATTTTGTTCACTCTTCCTGAAATGCCTCCTTAACTCATATCCTGTAGACCTTAGCTTAGAAATCATTTAGCTTTAGAAAAATCCTTGCTTAATCACTTCTCTCCCCAAAAGGCCAGTTAGGTATCTGTCCTCTTCTTTATCATCCTTAATTATAATGTCTTGTCTCCCATTCTAGAAAGTAATTTCTTTTAATGTAAACAAAATATTTATCATATTTTTATTTGCTGATACATCTCTACCTCAGGGCCTGGCACATTGTTCACACAATTAGTGCTTACTGAATGAATAAATAACTTTTGGAAACATACATGAATATTTTTATTTGTGCTTTAGGCTCTTATGTTTCTAAATTACTTGTAGTTTCATTATTTTTGATAAGATATCAGGACAGTACAATTTTTTATAGAAACCGATGTTGAGGCATTACAAAATCCACTACAACTTATTTTACAAACTTGTTAAATTCAGGGTATTGTAGAAGATATACTTTCTTAGCTCTTTTGTTAATACTGTGTTTTTCAGGAAATATGTTTTGACAGATTCATTGAGTTGTCCAAGACCATACAGCTAGCTAGTGACAGTGTTGGGCCTACAAGCGAACACAGGTCTGCTATTTCCCAATCTCATGCCTTTTTTTCTTTTTGTAGACACCTTACTGACCTTAATTCGGTTCCAGTGGAATTTGGAGATACTATCTCAGCACTGGTCAACTCATCTATTCCAAAAGGAAGTGATTTTCAAAAAATAAAAAACTAATGTTAATGTATACCAGAAAAAGCACTCGCCCCTCCAAATATTGTCCTTATTGCTATGTTTTAGAAATCTCCAATTATAGTTTTATAGTGAATTAACCACATCTTTTCACACTTTATAGCAACTATTTGTTCAGATTATTTGTAATGTGAAAGTTCATTCAAAAAAGTTTTTGAGAGAAGGAAGAGTATATCTAACAGAGTATACTGAATAATGAGGACAGGACATAGTTAGAAGTGTTGTAGAAGTTACAAATGTAAAAATAAATTGGGGTATCAGCTTTAATAGTCAGAGAAGGAGTCACAGAGGAATTAAGACCTGAAGGTAGAAAATGAATATATATAATTCATATGGAGGATACAAATGAAAAGCTGGACTAGAGGTAGCCATGTGAATTGATATCTGAAAAGAGTGAAACATTCAACTTGTCTTATGTTAAGATATGTTGAGGAGAGAAGTGTAATGTATATAGTTGGAGAATAACTTGATTGACAGGCAAAGTAATTTAGACTTAATGCTCTAGGAATTAGAAATAAGTTTTTGAACAAAAGCATAAAATGTGACAATAAGCCACATTTAAGGAAGATATATTTGGCACATATCTGTTCAACTTCAAAGCTGGACTTAAAAAAAGGCTTCAAATTAAAATAATCTTTTGCCTATCCTACAGGATACATTAATGAGAACAATTTCTAAATACTCATATCTACTGCTCTTTGAACACTTAGCTATGCCAGACACATGACAAAACTTTTAAATGCAAGACTCTGTTTAATCTATAGGANTGGCTCTTTGCATCAGGTAGTCAAAGTATTAGAGCTTCAGCATTAGTTCTTCCAATGAATATTCAGGGTTGATTTCTTTTGTGATTGACTCATTTGATCTCCTTGCTGTCCAAGGGACTCTCAAGAGTCTTCTCCAGCACTACAGTTAAAAAGCATCAGTTCTTCAGTGCTCAGCCTTCTTTATATATATAGCATAATATCTTCATTAACAATATAGTTAATACATTTATTTTATATATTAATCCATTACTGTATCTTTACTCTGTGGTCATATAATAAGGCAACAAAGAAAACAGCTGAGATGATTTAACCTTCTCGCCTTTTAGGTGAGTCACTCATTATCTAAGTGCTGGTGATTCAAAAACTAAATTTTCTTCCCTTATGGAATCGACATTCAAGTGGTTTGGAGAGATGTTTATTCTGTGCCAGACACTGTTCTAAGCATTTTACATGTTTTAATCCATTTAATTCTCACAACAACCCTATGAGGTATATTTATAAATTGTACCAATTTTACAAATGAGAAACCAAGACCCAAAGTTATTAAGTAACTTGGTCAAGGTTACACAACTGGCGAGTTGCAGACCAGAGATTTGATTTAGGTCAACCCACTCCGGAACTTAGACTCTTAATCACTACACCACGGAACCCTCTCATCTGCAAATCTCTTCAAGGACTTTTGCTCTAAGCATTCTAAATTACTTGGTATCCCTGAATATTCTGTGTTGTTATATATTCTGTTGCCTTTGACTATTTTGTTCACTCTTCCTGAAATGCCTCCTTAACTCATATCCTGTAGACCTTAGCTTAGAAATCATTTAGCTTTAGAAAAATCCTTGCTTAATCACTTCTCTCCCCAAAAGGCCAGTTAGGTATCTGTCCTCTTCTTTATCATCCTTAATTATAATGTCTTGTCTCCCATTCTAGAAAGTAATTTCTTTTAATGTAAACAAAATATTTATCATATTTTTATTTGCTGATACATCTCTACCTCAGGGCCTGGCACATTGTTCACACAATTAGTGCTTACTGAATGAATAAATAACTTTTGGAAACATACATGAATATTTTTATTTGTGCTTTAGGCTCTTATGTTTCTAAATTACTTGTAGTTTCATTATTTTTGATAAGATATCAGGACAGTACAATTTTTTATAGAAACCGATGTTGAGGCATTACAAAATCCACTACAACTTATTTTACAAACTTGTTAAATTCAGGGTATTGTAGAAGATATACTTTCTTAGCTCTTTTGTTAATACTGTGTTTTTCAGGAAATATGTTTTGACAGATTCATTGAGTTGTCCAAGACCATACAGCTAGCTAGTGACAGTGTTGGGCCTACAAGCGAACACAGGTCTGCTATTTCCCAATCTCATGCCTTTTTTTCTTTTTGTAGACACCTTACTGACCTTAATTCGGTTCCAGTGGAATTTGGAGATACTATCTCAGCACTGGTCAACTCATCTATTCCAAAAGGAAGTGATTTTCAAAAAATAAAAAACTAATGTTAATGTATACCAGAAAAAGCACTCGCCCCTCCAAATATTGTCCTTATTGCTATGTTTTAGAAATCTCCAATTATAGTTTTATAGTGAATTAACCACATCTTTTCACACTTTATAGCAACTATTTGTTCAGATTATTTGTAATGTGAAAGTTCATTCAAAAAAGTTTTTGAGAGAAGGAAGAGTATATCTAACAGAGTATACTGAATAATGAGGACAGGACATAGTTAGAAGTGTTGTAGAAGTTACAAATGTAAAAATAAATTGGGGTATCAGCTTTAATAGTCAGAGAAGGAGTCACAGAGGAATTAAGACCTGAAGGTAGAAAATGAATATATATAATTCATATGGAGGATACAAATGAAAAGCTGGACTAGAGGTAGCCATGTGAATTGATATCTGAAAAGAGTGAAACATTCAACTTGTCTTATGTTAAGATATGTTGAGGAGAGAAGTGTAATGTATATAGTTGGAGAATAACTTGATTGACAGGCAAAGTAATTTAGACTTAATGCTCTAGGAATTAGAAATAAGTTTTTGAACAAAAGCATAAAATGTGACAATAAGCCACATTTAAGGAAGATATATTTGGCACATATCTGTTCAACTTCAAAGCTGGACTTAAAAAAAGGCTTCAAATTAAAATAATCTTTTGCCTATCCTACAGGATACATTAATGAGAACAATTTCTAAATACTCATATCTACTGCTCTTTGAACACTTAGCTATGCCAGACACATGACAAAACTTTTAAATGCAAGACTCTGTTTAATCTATAGGAAACAGCACAATCTTGTGAAGTAGGAAATACTGTTATCGCCATTTTAAAGATGAAGAAACAGGGTCCAGAGAGGTGAACTGATTTTCCCGAAGTCAGATAGCTCACAAATTGAGGAGCAAAAATGTGAACTCTGATCTGTTCGACCTGAATCTAGTTAGTACAGCTATTGCACGTAGCTGACATGCAGTAAATAACTGTTGAGTAAATGGATGAATGAACATAGCGGGAAATCTATCCTTTTCTGTTGATGAATCTACATATTTATTAGTTTAATGGTTTTGTGATCTTGATAAACGTAGGTCAATGTTAAAAGTAAGGAAGAGGGTTGAATGACAAAAGAGAAGAATTTACACAGGAAAATGTCTTCACTGGAATTTCTGATTGGGTAGAGATGTGGATTAGGTTAGAAATGTGTGTATCTATTTATATATATATATACACACACACAAACGCATATGTATTTATGTATGCGTGCACACACACACATACATACACATGAACGGAACAGTTTGGAGAACCTTTGACACTGCTACGTGCACATGCAGACCCACACGATTTCTTTTGTTTTCATAACCCTCCTGAGAGGGTATAAATAATGTCAGAGCTTAAAAGGGACTTTAGCAATTGCCCAATCAGATACCCTCATGTAAAGGTAGAGATTGAGGCACTAGAGGAGAAAGCAAATTGCAAAGGTCACACAAGGAGTTAGAGTAAGATTAAGAATTTGAGTTTCCTAACTCACAGTTTGTTTTACTCTGAACTGTCGCCATTTACCATCTCAATTTTATAGATGGGGTAACCAAAGTATCCTAAGAATGTCGATGGTCAAGCTCCTGCTACTTGTTCATTGAAGCAGGACTTGAAATCAGATCTATTTTAAATATGAGGCTTGTTTTCATTCAAGTGCTTCTGTCTGCATGCCCAGGAGGAAGACATTTTCCTATTGAATTAAATATGCACTGAGGATCATTTCCAGAAAGCTTTGTCCTTCACTTGAAGAGAAAATGGGCAAAACTTCATTATTTTCTGGAGCCTGGCAGTCCCAAGGAGGCCCCCTGAAGGCAGGAATTTGGTCTTCCTTATTGAATCCACAATACCAAGCACAAAAGATGGCACTGACAAATATTTGCTGGATATATAACATACTCAACCCAGAAAGGGAAAGGAATGGTTCCTCAATGGATGATGGATGTATAATAATTGTTAGTGCTAAAAAATGGGAACAAATGTGCAAAAGAGGTGGGAGAGACCCTGAAACAAAGGGGAAGCGCAGTCTCTCCAGCTGAAGCTGTGATCACTCAATCAGGGCTGAAAGGTTTGATAGGACCGCAATTGGCAGAGATTAAATGAGGACTCCTTAAAATTGTTCCTCTCCGCCCCACCCCCACTCCCCTTTAAATCCTGTTTCAGTCATTACCTAGGGACCGGATACAGAAATTCCTATGGGGAGTTCTAATGGGTCGATTCAATTTCAGCTGGGATGACGCCACTTAGGCAAGCATTAAGAGCTATAGCTCCGGGAAAGCAAATGGGGGTGGGGAGGGGGAGGCTGGGGAGTGGGGGGACGGAGAGAGAGGCTCTAACAAGGAGCATTAAATCTCTCCCCTCCCATCCTCCCGTATAACCCATTCACAAGACCTCGAGAAAATGTCTACATTCACAAAACTGCGGGCTCGCCGAGCAAGCTGCACACACACAGCGATCTCATCCCCCCTTCCTCCCGCCTCGAACCACCCCGCCGCTCCTCTCTCTGCGGACGCTCTACCCACGCCCGCGAAGCTACACAAATCATCGGACCCTAGTGGTATCTCCTGCTCGGTCGAGAGACCCCGGGTCTCCCACCGCAGTTGCTGAGGCTTCGGTTCAGCTGTCAGATGGGAAGGGAGACCGAGGCGAAGGCATTAGGGGAGAAGGAGGAGGGAAGAGGGAGGAGGGAAGGGGGAGGGGCGCGGGAGGGGAAGAGAAGGGGAAGGAAAAGGCTGGAGGAGGGGAAAAAGAGGAGGAGGAGAAGGAGGAGGAGAAAGAGGCGGGGGAGGATGGGGAGGAGAAATAGGAGGAGAAAGAGGAGGAGGTGAACAACTTACCCTGCTGAGCTTTCTTTGGGGAATACGTGCATCAGGATTGAGATCTGCGTGGAAAATCTACACAAAGTATCTGCCACTACAAGTCCGACTCTCCTCAGCGCCACCGTCTCTCTCTCTCTCTCTCTCTCTTTTTCCCTTCCTCCCTTTCCCTTTTCTGTGCTGTGTCAGAAAGCCCGAGACAGAACTATCTCTGTTTCTGGCTCCACTGCCAGGGAAGGAGTTTTCATTCAGACTTTCCGAAAAGAGGTGGAGAAACCTAAAGACTCGGGAGAAGAAGAGGTCCTTTGAGCCAGATGGACCATGAATTCGGCTTCTCTCAGAATGGCTCAGCCCTTGCTTCAAGGTAAGCTGAGCGATGAGCTCCTCAAGACCTCAGAATCCTTTCTATGCAATGCACAGATTGCCATTCATTCCCGTCATCGTGCATGTGTGCGTATTTCTGTGTATGTGTGTGTGTGAGAGAGAGCGAGAGCGAGCGAGCAAGCGTGTCTGTGCACGCGCACAAGCTCAAGCGCATGGGTGAAATAAAATGAAAACCGTTCAACTGAGATTTCAATGAAACAGCCCCTTGCAGAAAACTATCCATGTTGGACATGGCTAAATCGAAAGGGAACTTCGAAATCGCTCTTCCTACAGCTCGATGTCAATGGAATTTCTAGGCTGTTGACCTTAGGATGAATTGTGGGGCTTGCCTAAGCTCTGGGTAGCGCAGCCTAACCACCCAAGCTGAGAACGTAGGGGGAACCCGTGCTGAGGCCAGTCTGGCTGCCCAGCGGGCATCCTGTCAGTGCAGGGCTAGTCTCCGATTGGCTCATAAGTCTGGGCTGTGCATCGCTCAGATTTCATCACATCACCTTGCTCTGGGTAGAAATGGCGCAAGCTGACACGGCATAACCCCCTACTTACATTGAGTCAGAGCAAGGATTTAGAAACCTTTGGATCCAGGCCGGGGTGTGTGTACACATGTCTCTGTGTGGCATACGGAAATTTTGTCCACAGTGAGAATCTGTCAGCATGTCTGGTTAGCCAGTAGACATTTGATAGGACCTAGGGCCCTGGTGCACACTCCTTTCCATTTGTCTAATGATCATTGCCACTGGCCTCTGTATGCTGCAAATCCATGTTTGATGAATGGAAAACAGACCTTGAACTCTTAAACGGAAAATCTATTTTGACATGCAAACTATTGTTTTTCTGAGTGCATTAAAGCCTCACTGTAATGTAATTTGGCTATACTAGGTATTAAATCATGTTCCCAACAAATCAGCTGCATACATACATACAGATAAGGCACAGGCTAGCTTTTTATCCCCAAAGAAGTATTAATCCTGTTCCCTAAACGTCTAAATAAAAATTTCTAAGACTTTGTTGTACCATTCTATCCATTTTGGCCTTTTGTTTGTGTTCTGTTTTAGTTCTCTCTAGCTGAGAAGTCTAGTTAGTGAGTGATCTGGGTGACTTGGAGTCAGAGTTGAGAAGTTGAGTTAATGGAGAAGTAAAGAACCTGAGGGAAAGGGCACTAATTCTTCATGAAAGACTTCTGAGGCAGGGGAATACAACCAGCAAACCCAGCATAAAATTTTAGAGCATAAGGACAAGAAAGGACTTTTCAAACCTTCCTTTAATACCCCTCCTCATTTTGCAGATGAAGAAACAGGCCTGTAACAGAAGTCACTTGCCCACAGTCACCCAGAACTCAGTTTCCTGACTCTTATAAAAGAATTTGGGGTTTAAAGAAAAGATTCCTACTTCTTAAATGAAGAACTAGCATTTTCTTCAGGATTAGGAGTCTGTGAATTCACTTGATATTACGTTTTCCTTGTAATATCACTACACTAAAACATCCCTATCTTTAAAAAGGCAAGCTCTTACAACTGCAAGACTCTCTGGTTGGAAATAAACTGCTGTGTGTCTTAATGAAACTGAAGGTAATGAATAGGACTAGGGTAGCAAAGTGACAAGTTAAGAGTTAAATGTGGTGAGAACCTGGCAGCTCCAACAAGATGTATGTGGTAGGAGGGAGGCCCACTCAGTGGCTGAGAGGTTAGTAATGTAAACTATATACAACTTGGTATTTGTCAGGGGGGAGTGCTTTGATAGAGATGCAAATGCTTTTGCACAGAGAGGGATTTTGAGAGAGCAGACTTTGGAATAGTAGAACTAAGAAAACACAGAAAGCCATAGCAGAAATCCCCCCTATGTTTGCTTTCGGTTATTCTGAGAAGGAGTGTATATAACAGCAGAGCACAGAAAAAAAAAAAAAAAAAGCAACACACCCCAGAGCCGTTACACAGTAAGGTACAAAACAGCATTGAACCCATAGGAACAGGAGAAAACAGGAGCCAGCCTTCTCTTCTCCCTTCTTCCTTGAAATCAAGCTTGAGTCATACCATATCAGAAAGGATTTATCACCCAAATCAAAAGCCTCTTAAGGGGGTTAGCATAGAAGAGCTTTAGCTAGGAAAGTTTGCAGCTTTAGTCCCAACATGGCAGCTTTTCAGTTCCAGGGAGAAAAGACATTTTTCTTTCATTAACAAACAGCATTTCTTGAATGAATTTAGCTTTCGAGTCCCCACGTTCGCATAAGAAAAGACATTTCTGTTTAGGTTGAACATAGCAAATTTCAGGGCTACAGAAACACTGTTGAGAAAGCTATGAGCACCTGGCCAGAGGGACCGAGATGGGAGTGGGTTTACAATGCATCATTCATTACTGCAGAGGCACTACGTGACAGAAATCACTAGATCCCATCCATGTGCAGCCAAGACTTGTAATCACCTTGGCTCCTAGTTAATAATATGTGATATGTATATTCTCTCTCTCACTTCATAGAATATGGAATTGACCTGCAGCACAGTCCGTTGCTTCACTGTTGCTACTCACAATGAATGGCCCTTTAATGAGTGGGTTTCTGAATCCTAAACATGCAGGCAGTAGTAGTAGTTTTTCATCTAATCTGTGGGCTGCAGCAGTCCTCTTGTCTATTTGTTTCTCCACTCCACCCCACCCCCACTTACCTTCCCCTCCAGTATCTATTTCAGTTCATCCTGTTAGCCAGATCGGATTCAGCACATCCGGAATGGCAAACAATTTATTGTCATGCAATACTGGTTTATCCTCCTCAATATCCTGATTTTACCCAGGTCCTACTGCCCACCATATTGCAGATCTTCCAGTCTTCATTCTCAGAAAGATTTTATAGAGGAGGAAGAAACCTTCCGAGTTCATCTTGTCAATCACCTTATCTGGAAGCAAGACAGTAATAGTTCATCATCCCAGACTGATGCCCAAAGCTTCCTTTAATCACCCAACCAAGTAGCTGAACTCTCCAGTCTTGCAGCAGTCTAATCAATATCCAAATACACTCTCTTAACCTAAACACCGTATACCCTTTTGCTGCCAAGATAGAATCCCCTCATGGTTCTGACTCATTTCTATTATGACCTAAATTCCTCCAAGCTTAGCTTTCAACCTTCTGGGCAAATCTCTGAGATATCTAGTAACATCCTTGGAATCCCATATGATTATCTCCTGTAATGTTAAGACCTTGAATGCTTTCCTTTGAGTTATTGATCCTTGGAATTTCCAGTATGTTCAAATCTAGTTTCCTTTGGGAAATCAGTGAGTCTAAAATGCATCCAGCGTATGTATTATTCTTTATACAGTGTAAAGGGCTTGAAGGGCCCCACACATTATTTACCTCATCAATGGGGAATACATTTATTTCTTATACAGTTGTCAAAAGACTCTTCCCAATCCAAGACTCTTAGATCCACACACTCTGCAAGCTGGCTGAACATTGTGTTTTTGTTTATTTGGGTGTTCAAATGAAAACTACCTGTTTCTTTATAATGCTGGGACTGTGAGTCTTAACAAAAGTACAGCAAAGGTAGAGGTGTAAGACTTCAGGGGGGCTGTGAGTCCAACCCATTTTGCTTTTGAATGCCTTGGTAAACAAGGGCATGTTGCCCAGTTTACCCTCAAGGGCTGAAGATGTAGAAGGTATGAAGAGAATTCTTTTGTCAAATTGTATAGTTATATAATTACAGACCATAGTGGGGCAGAGTCCTTCAAAATCACCTAGGCCACCCCTATAATTATATAGATAGTGGAACTGAGGCCCAAAAGAAGTAAGTGATTTGACAAAAGTTGCATATTTGAGTCTTAGAATCTCCATAGTGTTTATCTGCATTTTCTTGTGCTGTATTGAGTAACACTGAAACAAGTAGCTAAAAAATGAAATTATAGTCAGACTGGCTTTTTGATGTGATGTGGCAGAAAAGTTATTTTTAACCAAACTAAATCTCCTTTTTAAAAAATGAGCAGATGCAAATTCAACTAAATAAGTTTGCTTTGGGATATAACCTCAAAAGGCAATGAATCTGGTTGTATTATTAGCCACTGAGTCCTATATGAGCTACATCTTTTTTTTTTTTCCTTGCTATTGAGCTTTGGGCACATTTCAGTGTCATGCTTGCTTGCTTATGGAAACCTAATCAAGGACTATCCTCTGTCACTTGTTCCTTTCTATTACTCATTCAAGCTTTCCATCCCATATAGTAGTGTGAGTAATCGATCTTTTTTGAGGAGGCCTGAAATCTGATGGATTTAAAATATATACTTTATTCATGCTAGTGTTTCCTAGGTCCTAATGCCTCCAAGATGAGTCTTAGATTTTTGTTTAGGTTTCCTTTTTAGGCTGTTCAGTCTTCCAAATGGTGCAAAACAATAATCTACAGTTGGAACAGTATTTTCCTTATAGTCATCATTATCATCATTATCAGTACCAGGCTCAATTGAATCAGGAGAGAATATATTTTCCAGATATTCAGCTTAGGTTAAATTTCGCATAAAAGCATTGCTGTTCTTTAAGAAAACCAGTTTATTATATAAGGTAGAGACAGAGAAAAGCAGTCCAAGCAGATTTTGCCTAATAAATCCCATCAGTATATATAGACTTGACTTAGGGTCATAATAAGAACAATTACAGGTGATATTTGAATTAATTCAGGTCTCTTCTCTTATGGTTCCCCATCACTAGGGTAACTCCTGTGTATACAAAAGTTTGATTCTGGAGTCATGCCGCCATTTAAAAGAATTACCTCCTCAATAAATTAAAACAGCTTATGAAGTGAGGAGAACTGCAAGATGATTAGTCTTGGATTTTTTTATATTCTTAGGAAGCCTTTTCCCCCATTGTTCTATAGATAGTCTAATTTCTGCCATTGTTCTATAGATAGTCTAATTTCTGCCCTCTGTGTCTTTTCAGTATCTCTGCTATTAATATTATTGCATCTTGCTTGCTTGCCTATATTCATTGAATCACAGTGTCCTTTATCATTTGTTTATTTATGCTTATAAATTTCACTGAAAAGAAAGCTTTGATGTATATATATGTATTGGGTTGGCCAAAAAATTCATTTGTGTTTTTCTGTAAAATCTCAAAATGTGACCTTTGCATTTGATAGTTTTATTAGAATTTTGATGCTCAAGGCCTAGATTTTTCAGTTAGGAAACATCTGAATGAGCTAACTGCTCCTATGACTCTAGTCATATGATGAAATACAAAAGGAATCCACAATCAGATCTTTGCTCCCAATGTGCTTTATAGTCTGGATGAGAAGACCAGACATGCCTGTAAAAAAATAGATGAGGTCAATTACAGAATCAGGGAGTAACATGAAGACTAAAGTGATTTAAGGTAGTGCTGGGGATAGGGGCCTGAGCTTTTTGGTTTCCTGCAAGGTACTCACGCCCATTATTGTTTTTATTCTTTCTCTCCTAGGATTTTCTGATGTGCCCTAAGACCCATGTAACTACAAGGGCTCTTTTTCACCATAAGTGCCACCCTGACCCAAAACCACTCAGAACTCAAGAATCGAGGCAAAATGGATGCTGCAGTGACAGATGATTTCCAACAAATTCTGCCTATTGAACAGCTGCGCTCTACTCACGCTAGCAATGATTATGTGGACCGTCCTCCAGTTCCCTGTAAACAGGCCCTCTCCAGTCCTTCCCTTATCGTGCAAACCCACAAATCTGATTGGTCCCTGGCTACCATGCCCACTGCTCTGCCCCGCAGTCTCAGCCAGTGCCATCAGTTGCAGCCCTTGCCTCAGCATTTGAGCCAGTCTAGCATTGCCAGCTCAATGTCCCATAGTACCACTGCCTCTGATCAACGGCTCTTGGCCAGCATTACACCCTCACCTTCAGGCCAGTCCATCATCCGAACCCAGCCTGGAACAGGAGCCCACCCAAAGGCTGATGGTGCTCTGAAGGGAGAAGCTGAGCAATCTGCCGTGCACCCCAGTGAGCACCTCTTCATCTGTGAGGAGTGTGGGCGCTGCAAGTGTGTCCTTTGTACAGCAGCTCGCCCTCTCCCTGCTTGCTGGCTATGCAATCAGCGTTGCCTTTGCTCTGCTGAGAGCCTCTTAGATTATGGCACTTGTCTCTGCTGTGTTAAAGGCCTCTTCTACCACTGTTCCACTGACGATGAAGACAACTGCGCCGATGAGCCCTGCTCCTGTGGGCCTGGCTCTTGCTTCGTCCGCTGGGCAGCCATGAGCCTCATCTCCCTCTTCTTACCCTGCCTGTGCTGCTACCTGCCTACCCGTGGATGCCTCCATCTGTGCCAGCAGGGCTATGATAGTCTCAGGCGACCAGGCTGCCGTTGTAAGAGGCACACCAACACTGTGTGCAGAAAAATCTCTTCTGGTAGTGCGCCCTTCCCCAAGGCCCAGGAAAAGTCTGTATGACCTTCCTTCCAAAGGGATCCAGAGCTTTCTCTTAGCCCCTGTCAGTAAAGTGTAGGCCTCATCTTTGAAGAAGGGGAGAAGGAGGAAAGTAGCCAAAATTAGGGCTCACCAGTTTCGTTCCTGCAGTGTCAGGGGAATGGTCAAGTACATCCTGGTGCAGGATGCCTTGTTCTTTCTCACAGTATCTAGCCCACTCCCCTTAAATCTTTTTATACCCTACCATCTCAGCCTTTATGGCTGTCGTGGCCAATTCAGGTGATGTAGAAGCATGAGGATTTGGACACTGAGGGCTGACAGAGCCAGCAATGTGGAGGTTTAGGGGCTCCCCAACATGATACCTCTCAATGTAGGCTCTGAGCATCACTCTGCTTTCCACAGTGCCTTTGGAAGCTTTCCTGTTAATGGTTTTCACAGGTCCATGTGGAATAGTGTTCAATATTCCAGGGAATCTGACCCCTTCTCCCTGTTTACTGCCCCTCTCTTGTTTGTCTTTTCTGTCTCTCATTTCCTCCTCTTCTTGTGTTAACTCTGTTTTGTACTCTTTCCCACTTCATTCTCACCCTCTCTACTTCTAACTTTCCTCTCTTTTTTTTTTCTCTCTCCCTACCTTCTCCTTCCTTCCTTCTCTCTCTGACTAATCCTTTCTCTGCAGGTATTTCTATTGTGTTCTATCAGATTTATGTCTCCTCCTGCCTGTTTCTCTAACACGTCAAGAAGTGCTGTTTTTTCCATCGGTGTTTCCTTTGACACCAAACTTTGCTATGTTATACTATTTACTAATTTTTATTAAGTGAAATTGATTACTGTAATGAACTGATCACTAGCAATAGTGTGTGTGCACTCATAACCACACTCACCAGTTTATGAGCATATGAGGCAAACTTAACTTCTATTTCCAGGTTTAATGGGTTGAAGTTTTACTCCCTTTCCCAATAATTACTTTAGAGTACTGACAGATTCCACTAGCATGCTGAGTAGGATAGTAAACCAGGATGCTCATAACTTTGTATGTCTGACCCAAGTGCCAAAGGCAGACGTGCTTTATAGCTAAATGAACAAAGCAAAGGATATTACAGAGGTCTGTTCTCTCTTAGAAGCTAACTGCCCTGAGACTGCATGGCTCAGGCCTTAATAATGGACATAAAAAGTCATAAAACTTTAGAGCTGGGAGGAACCTTAACTGTTAATCTAGTTCAATGCCCTTATTTTACAGGTGGGAAAACTGAGGCCTAGAAACAGGAAGAGATTTGCCCGAGGTCACACACAGAGTTTATAGAGTTGGGCCTGGAATACAGGCCTTCTGACTCCTGGTTCAATATTCTCTACACTGCACCACATTAAGTCATGGAAAATTTCTCCTAGGACTCTATAACAATGACAAAAAGCCATACCCATTCAGTCTTCAGGAATCATGCCAACCTGGTGTGGTGGTCTTTATGTGGGGCATAGTGGGTAGCTAACTCCCTTTCAGTTGTCAAGGCTTCCCCCAGTGGACATCACCTTTGGCTCTGTCATCTTACAGAAGCTCAAGTGTGGAACAGAAAAGCTTAAGGAAGCCCTAATTAAGCTGTATCTTCGCCATTGCACCTACCCTGTGCTGCACACACTGTGCTTCACACACTGTGCTTACTGTTGGCTTTGTCTGCAATGGCAGTTGCCTGAGAACCTAAATTTCAGCAACAGTGGAAAACTGAGATGAAAGATGTATGATGCAGAGAACTGACTCCTGTTTAAAAAAAAAAAAAAACTAAGAGCCTGTGCTATGATTTGCCTTCAATGGGAAAAGGCTGCAGTGGTGATGGCAGGCTCCTAAGGACTGCTGTTAAAAGACAAGAATTAGATAACAGTTTCCCTCTGTCAGTGAATCCAAAATTCACTAAGGAATTCAAATATGAAGGGCACTTGCTTGAAACCAAGGTGCTCCAACTTAGTTTAAGACTTCCAGACTCTCTATATCATCATCTCTTTTAAAGTGTGCATGGATATGTATTACAGCGTGGAAAGGTGGGGAGAAATGTATAGTCCTACACAGGGGGAAGGAAAAGGGAACACTTTGATGTCCCCTTCTTGGCTATATACTGTAGAAATACATGCCACTCAGTCTTCGTTGGTTCTGAATCTTCCTGAAGTGTACTGACATTTGAGCTGCAGAGACCCTCACCTTCCCTTTCACCTCCTCTTATAGAATTGCTTTGCTCTATTTTTGTATATATAAATATGTTATTGATAATTATTAATAATGTTAATGATATTGCTGCAAATGGTGCCATATACAAGGTTTGGCTTCTTGGAACATTTATAAACCCAAACCATCTCTTATGTTGCTTTCAATTCCTTCCATTTTAAGTAACTTCTTTTTATCTTCCAAGTCTGCCTGACTGACCTTTGAAGTTATCCACCCCTAAAAGCTAGGCCCAGTTTTCTGGGCCACACTGGATGGTGATGAATAGCAACACACACTTCTCTTCGCTTCTGCCTGAAATTTGCTTAAAGCTGAGATATATAAGGATTCTATGACACTAGTGCTTTGTTCTTGGAGCTAAAGTTATTCTATTGATGTTTGCTTATTAGTTTCAGGGTCCAACATAACACAAGTCCCTTCTCCTTGATAGCTAGCGCCTTGATATCTCAATCCTGCAGTCCTTACTCAGGCAAACTGTGCACTGCCAGAGGGGCCCTGGGCTTTGCCATACACCCAGAGGAGCTCTTCTCAGTGTATTTCTAAATGGCCTTACACTTGGTAGAAGGAACTGGAGGATTACCCAAATGTAGTTGCAATCTGCAGTCTGCTGAATTAGGGCTTTCATTTGCATCCAAGTTGGCCTGATATGGACTGCATCTGGTTTACGTATAGATGGGTCTTGTTGGGGTATGCACACGGACATGTGAGTGAGTGTGCATATGTAGCCCTTCAGTGATATATATATATATATATATTTACATACATATGTAAATATATATTCACACAACTCTATATATTTTAATGTATCACATGTATATTTAAAATATATACGAAAGAACTCTAAATCCTACAGAGAGGCTCTGTTTTCATTATTTTTATACTTTGTGTCATGTACTATATAAACAGGAATATTTAGAGGGTGTTTCCTGCTTAGCATTTTTTTGCAGTTAAATCATCTATTATCCCCCAGATCTACTGCTTTCCATATATTGGTCCCTTGATACATTTCGTATGGCTTTAGCCAAGAGCCTTTTTGTTGTTGTTGTTCTAGCCCATTTTTCATCATCACAATAGCTATAATAAATATAGTGAACACTTGCATAGTGCTTACTCTGTGCTAAGCACTATTTCAAGCACATTGCCTATTTAGCTCATTTAATCCTCAAGACAACTCTACAATGTATGTAATATTATGCTTGCTCTTTTACAAATGAGAAACTGAAGTACAGAGGGGTTAAATGACTTGCCAAAGATAACAAAGCTTGTAAATGCTGAAACTAAGATGTGAACCTAGGCTGTCTGACTCCAAAGTCAGGTATAGAAGTTTGGAGCATAGTATAAACCTTCGTGGTATAATAAACCTCAAATGGTGAATGGTTCTTTCCCTAACTTCAGTCCACCTGCACCCTAAGAGTTGAAACACACATTCTCCTATGTTAGGAGTGAAGCAATAGTTACAGACATAATATATTAGCTATCTTGCTTCCCAAGATGGAGCTATTACAGATCTCCACTTCCCTCTTTGAAAACATGTTTGGTTTGCAGCCAGTTACCATTTCTCAATCAGCTTATTATATGGAGCCAGTAGGGAAGTGTTTTTACTTTGCTCAAGAGGGTAGGGGTTTATTTGGCCTTCTCTTTAAAGACCCAGGAAATTAATTCAATTCCTTTCTGCAGAAAGTAGAACTAAATCTATGTTTGGAACTTGAGATTGGTTGGAGCTGTTAACATTCAAGCTCACTGGTTATATTGAGTGCATTCTCCTGATTCACATGTAAGTAATACACTGATGTTCATTGGTCAGTATACCACCTTTTCCCATCACCTACTTCACACAGACATTATGTACCTTGGCATTATTTCAGAGTTGGAAAGACCCTTAAAGAAGTTCTACTCCAATATCAACATTTTATAGCTAGAGGCTGCTGCTTGCTGCTAAGTCGCTTCAGTCGTGTTCGACTCTGTGTGACCCCATAGACGGTAGCCCACCAGGCTTCCCCGTCCCTGGGATTCTCCAGGCAAGAACACTGGACTGGGTTGCCATTTCCTTCTCCAATGCATGAAAGTGAAAGGTGAAAGTGAAGTCCCTCAGTCATGTCCGACTCTTAGCGACGCCATGGACTGTAGCCTACCAGGCTCCTTTGTCCATGAGATTTTCCAGGCAAGAGTACTGGAGTGGGGTGCCATTGCCTTTTCCGTATAGCTAGAGGAGAAGATGCAAAAAGAAAGAATACTGCATAAAGTCACATGGTTATAAATTAGGATGAAATTATGACTTAATTCCAGACTTCCTAATTTCTGGATGCCCTGGTCTGAGTTTCTTAGAAAATAGAGCTTGAAGCAAAAGCTTACATGAAATCCTAAGGAAGTAGAAGTAAGGAAAAATAGGTCAGGAGGAAAAGAGAGCAATCTGTTTCATGACAAGCTAATTTCTCCATCTCTTATGATAGGCTATACTGTATCTCAGCCTATCTGGGTGAGGAAGAGGGAAGAATTCACCTGCTATCTCCCATCTTATTAGTCAAATACCTTCCCTGTGGAATACTAACTCCCCTGTGCTTTTGGGTAATGCACGTGTGTATGCCCAAGCATGAATTTTGGCATTTTCAGCCTTAGCAGCAATGGGGGAGCATTGTGGCTCCACTATAGCAACGGAAGTGTGTGTATAAAGGGAGACGTATGAACTTAAACTGGTACACTGCTGCTGCTGCTGCTAAGTTGCTTCAGTCGTGTCCGACTCTGTGCGACCCCATAGATGGCAGCTCACCAGGCTCCCTCGTCCCTGGAATTCTCCAGGCAAGAACACTGGACTGGGTTGCCATTTCCTTCTTCAATGCATGAAAGTGAAAAGTGACAGTGAAATAGCTCAGTCGTGTCTGACTCTTCGCGACCCCCTGGACTGCAGCCTGGTAGGCTCCTCCATCCATGGGATTTTCCAGGCAAGAGTACTGGAGTGGGGTGCCATTGCCTTCTCTGAAACTGGTACACTAGGCTGCTGCTTTTCCCTTAACATCTTTAGACACATTCATTGAAAATGAATTAGAGAAAACCTGTAATCTTTAAAGCATGTAAAGCTTTATTGTGCTGAGAAACGTATTAAATTTGCATTCCCAAACCTAAAATTCTCTAACTAGCTTCTAAGGGCTTCTTTCTACATGGAAATGAGGAGTAACAATCCAGGCCCATATCCTTATCTTGATCCTTAAACTAGCGTTACTGCTTTCAAAGGCCAGAATGAAGGAGACATATAGCTTTCAAGGAAAGACATCTTGTGAGAGACACTGCTCACTGTTTAGGGACCTTGCTGTCATTTCAAAGTTATATATGTTGTTTCCACATGTATTCACTGGCCAGTCCCCTGGAAAAAAAGATGGTAATCGTGACACACAAGTTGTCGTTGTCCAACTATTAAGGCAATCTTTTGAACTGTATTAGATAACGGTCATGTTTCTGATAATAAAAAACACAGATGACAAGGATTAGAAAATCCCCAAGTCCTTGAAGAACCAACCAACACTGCTGTTGCAGGTCGCTAAGGAAAGAAACCAGAAATAACCTTCAGGCAAACACCATAGATTTATTAATACAGGGCTTTAAGCTCAAGTCACTTATGTTCTGTTGTGATAAGATAAGATGAGCCATACATGTATCCTAAGGCATCAACTAAGGGGGACTAAAGAATTCCCTTGGCCTTATTCTCCTAGGTCCACACTTTAAATCTTAGCCTTCAAAGTACTACCATTCTGATGACAAAAAGAAACGCTAAAACAAAAGGAACATTAATTTTTGTAATATCAAAGATTAGTTGGCTTAATTTTAGTCTAAAATTTTTAACGAGTCCCCTTTCCAATGGGGATTAAGGCCTCCAATAAGGAGAAGTTTCCAGGCCCATCTTAATACATAAGCTATATTGAAGGGAAAAGAGTAAAGAAAGTTGTGTGAATACTATATATAGGCTCAGAAAGAAAAACAAAGGCTAAGAAAAAAACATGTGAAAGAAAAATGTTCTGTAATTAGTTATTTCTGTCACCCCCAAACTCCATTTTACTAACATCTTGGCTCAGTTGTATACTTAAACTACTCTTTGTCCTTGGCTTAAATCAGTATTATTATTTTTTTTCAAACTACTATAGTACTTCTACTGGAATGATTTTGTGTGTGTGAGAGAGAGAGAGAGAAAGAGAGAGAGAGAGAGAAAAGAGAGATGGATAGAGTTCAGAGTTAGGGTATGCACACACTAAAACTCTCAGCCTTTCAAACTCCATTACAGGACATGTCCCCATAGTATTTGAATCTTATACTAAATGACAGTGTTTCTCTCCTTTATAGAGAAATGCCAGACTGAATTTGTGGCTTTACCTGGATTGGCTTCTTAGTGATATGGAAATTACAGTACTCTGAAACCAATTAAATCAAGATCTTTGGAGGTGAGGTTGAGGAATGGATTTTTTAAAAGCTCTCAGGTGTTTATAATATGTAAACAGAGTTGAGAAAGCTCAATCATCTCGTTTGATAAATTCAGATACTGAAATTCAGAGAGGGAAAACAACTCGTTCATAAACACACAGGGACAAAGTCAGGAATATGAGAATCCGGGTCTCCTCACTCATAGGCCAGGGTTTTGGTCTTTCTCTACCCTCTCTGGATCTTTGGTTTCCTCATCTGTAAAATGAAGATAGGGCTTCCCTGATATCTCAGTTGGTAAAGAATCCGCCTGTGGTGTGGGAGACCTGCATTCAATATCTGAGTTGAGAAGATCTCCTGGACAAGGGAAAGGCTACCCACTCCAGTATTCTTGCCTGGAGAATTCCACAGACTGTTTAGTTCATGGGGTCACAAAAAGATGGACACGGCTGAGCAACTTTCATTTTCACTTCAAAATGAAGATACTAATGCCTAGAGCTTTTCACGAGAACCACGAAAGAAGCATATTTTAATGTACAATTTTATGCCCACATGCAGAGGAATATTATCGGTTCAGTTCAGTTGCTCAGTTGTGTCTGACTCTTTGTGACCCCATGGAGTGCAGCAGGCCTCCCTGTCCATCACCAGCTCCTGGAGCACTCAAACTCATGTCCATCGAGTCAATGATGCCATCCAACCATCTCATCCTCTGTCATCCCCTTCTCCTCCTGCCTTCAATCTTGCCCAGCATCAGGGTCTTTTCCAATGAGTCAGCTCTTTGCATCAGGAGGCCAGAATATTGGAGTTTCAGCTTCAGCATCAGTCCTTCCAATGAATATTCAGGACTGATTTTCTTTAGGATTGACTGATTTGATCTCCTTGCAGCCCAATGGACTCTCAACAGTCTTTTCCAACATCACAGTTCAAAAGCATCAGTTCTTCAGCACTCAGCTTTCTTTATGGTCCAACTCTCATATCCATACTTGACTACTGGAAAAACCATAGCTTTGACTAGATGGACCTTTGTTGGCAAAGTACTATATTTGCTTTTTAATATGCTGCCTAGGTTGTTCATAGCTTTTCTTCCAAGAAGCAAGCACATTTTAATTTCATGGCTGCAGTCACCATCTGCAGTGATTTTGCTGCTGCTGCTGGTGCTAAGTCGCTTCAGTTGTGTCTGACTCTGTGTGACCCCATAGACAGGAGCCTACAAGGCTCCCCTGTCCCTGGGATTCTCCAGGCAAGAACACTGGACTGGGTTGCCACTTCCTTCTCCAATACATGAAAGTGAAAAGTGAAAGTGAAGTTTCTCAGTCGTGTCCGACTCTTCGAGACCCCATGGACTGCAGCCTACCAGGCTCCTCCATCCATGGGATATTCCAGGCAAGAGTACTGGAGTGGGTTGCCATTGCCTTCTCTGGCAGTGATTTTGGAGCCCCCCCAAAAATAAAGTCTCACTGTTTCCATTGTTTTCCCATCTATTTGCCATGAAGTGATGGGACCAGATGGCATGATCTTAGTTTTCTGAATGTTGAGTTTTAAGCCAACCTTTCCACTCTGTACAACACATATGTGAGGCTGTCTAAAACAACATGATAAAAGTTGAAAAAAATTTTAATCCATCAATCATTTGGGTACTCTGTCTGCCTACATAACATGTATGAAGACTGAACACTTGTGCAGATTTTGTGTACCGTTAAAGTAAAACTTTCCACTCTGTACAACACATATGTGAGGCTGTCTAAAACAACATGATAAAAGTTGAAAAAAATTTTAATCCATCAATCATTTGGGTACTCTGTCTGCCTACATAACATGTATGAAGACTGAACACTTGTGCAGATTTTGTGTACCGTTAAAGTAAACTTGGTCTCAGTGACAATCAAAGAAATCAGCAATTGAAGACACAGGTCATTCTTTTATTTCTCTACCTCACTGAGATAGGGATTAAAGAAATACAAAATCAGTGAGACATCAAGACTTCTTAAAGTTGGTCCATTACAGTGTGACCTTAGGATTGAATTACCCTAGGCTTTCTCAGCTTCCCTGTTGGCTCAGATGGTAAAGAAACTCTCTGCAAGGCAGGCAACCTGGGTTCGATCCCTGGGTGGGGAAGATCCCCTGGAGAAGGGAATGGCAACCCACTCCAGTATTCCCGCCTGGAGAATTCCATGGACAGAGGAACCTGGCAGGCTACAGTCCATGGGGTCACAAAGAGTTGGACATGACTGAGGGACTAACACTTCCACTTCTATGGGACTTGTAGATCCCATTCCTGAGGTCTGTCAGGGACTTGTAGATCCCATTCCTGAGGTCTGTCAGAGGTTTAAGGGAAGGGGCTCAAAAAAAGGACACCTCTTCTTAAAGACAGTATGTATGAAAAGCCAGGAGGGAGGGATACCCATTAGGAAGAGCTACTGTTATAGAAGCCAAGAAGAAGGGAAGTGGCTTTCTGATTTGAGGAAGTATGTTATTTGGGGATGTAGTATCCCCAGAATGATCTATAACCACAAGGAATGTGTTTCCTGACCTCCAAGCCCCAGAACAGAGTATTCAGACCCATTCCTGTCCTGTCCATTCCAGATACTGGGAAATTCCAACTGGGGCCACTTCTATTCTCCTATTAGCAGTCATGCTTCTGGCTACTTGTTTATTTGGTAAAAATGGAATTCTGTACCACTTATAAAATGAATTTCTTATATCTTCCTTATTTTGAAAGTATAGTATATATTCTTAATTTGTCATTTTTGCCATGACTTTTAAGAGTTAATCTGAAAGTTATTTTAAAATGCAAAAATATATTTAAAAAGTGTAAGTTGATCAGTCATGTCTGACTCTTTGCAAACACATGAACTGTAACCCGCCAGTTTCCTCTGTTCATGAAATTCTCCAGGCAAGAATACTGGAGTGGGTTGCCATTCCCTTCTCCACTATTTAACAAAGCACTCCTTTATCCTTACTTGAGCCATGCTAATAAATTAAAAACAAATCATGATCAAAATCTTTCTATGTGTCACATTGCAAGCCAAATTTAAAAACCTATTTAGTAAATACATCTTCATTTCATCTTGAAATGCTTTTTTCAAGAGAGTAGGTAGAGAGACATAGAATTAGTAGGAAGCAAGAATTGACTCATTGGAAAAGACTCTGATGCTGGGAGGGATTGGGGGCAGGAGGAGAAGAGGACGACAGAGGATGAGATGGCTGGATGGCATCACCGACTCGATGGACGTGAGTTTGAGTGAACTCTGGGAGTTGGTAATGGACAGGGAGGCCTGGCGTGCTGCAATTCATGGGGTCACAAAGAGTCGGACACGACTGAGCAACTGAAGTGAACTGAACTGAACTGAACTGAAGAGGCTTAAAAGTATAGTAATGGGCACTTATAATCCAGACCTACCTCAAGCAGGGCTTACCTTTCAGGTAATTAAGAGGCAATGAGCTATATTTAATCAGGAAAAACTGAATTGTTAAAGGTCATGTTTCAGGAGTCTATAATTATCCTGGAAAATATAATCAAAAAAGCTCCTTGTAATAACTACACTGCCAATAAAATGCTTGTACTTTGCCTTATAACAATTAACAGAAGAGCCTAAGATGAGCTGCATAAAATAGCATGTGTACAGAATGAGTAAACAGACTATAGTTCTAAAGGAAGGGTCACATTTGGTTGTAAGGACATTGAAATCTATTTCAATAGAACTTCAAATAAACATAATGGAGATATTGGACCTGAGAAGGTGATAAGGGGTAATTACTGCAGAAAATGTTAGACTATAACCTGAAGTCCAGAAGCAACACTGAATTTAGAATCAGAAGACAAATGTAATAGCCCACACAACAGTATGGGATGGAGGAGCCAGCACTTATGAATTTCAACCAAAAGATTTATAGTCAGGCATGTGCTTGGTTTCAAACTGAGGAGCCATGACTGAAAAACTTTGTGTTCTTAACTACTAAAATCTGCTTCTTACTGTATATAAATGACTATATGAGTAGAGTCATGTGCTGTGCTGTGCATGTGCTGTGCTGTGCTTAGTTGCTCAGTCATGTCCAGCTCATCAGGCTTCTCTGTCCATGGGGATTCTCCATGCAAGAATCCTGGTGTGAGTTGCTATGCCCTCCTCCAGAAGCTCTTCCCAGCTCAGGGATTGAACTGGGATCTCTTGCATTGGAGGCAGATTCTTTACTAGCTGAGCTACCAGGGAAGCCCTGAGTAGAGTCATACTATGTCCCAATTTGCCCAGGACAGTCTCAGTTAATACTTGTGTCTCAGAAAATTTAATAGTGTCCTCTTAGATTCTGAGAACTTACCTTGACATGACTTGTATATAATACATAATGATATGTCTAATTAGCTAATTTTGATTTAAAAAATTGCATGAAAAAAGATCAGAATAATATTAGTGTTGGCTCTTTTCTCGTATCCTCAAGCACCACACACACACAAAAATTGAGCCCTCCCACAATTTTTAAATTTGTCATCACCCCCCTGAAATCATTTTTCCCAACTTACATTCCCTGGTCCATCACAATTCCCTTGACCCTGTCTCCCCCTAGCACACCCCTAGCCTAGCAAAATCTGAATCTTGGCTAAATATAACAGCCTGTTCCACATTTTTTCCTAAACAGATGAATGTATTTGGAGAAAAACACAAAATCACAAATTTCAAGTGGGCCCTCAGTACTGCCAGGCATTTTGACTTTATTTCTCTCTTCAGTTTATTTTCCAACTCTTTAAAAAGGCTACTTCACACTTCTCTTTCATCATACCTCTAATACCTCCACTTCTTCCATACCTCCACTCCTAGCCTATGTGTGTGTGCGTGTGGGTGTGTGTGCTCAGTCGCTCAGTCATGTCTGACTTTGTGTGATCCCATGAACTGTAGCCTACTAGGCTACTCTGTCCATGGTATTCTCCAGGCAAGAATACTGGAGTGGGTTATCATTTCCTTCTCCACTAAGCCTATGACCTTGTCCACGTATCATTGAGAAAATAGAAGTATTCAGTCTTGAACCCTCTCCAGCTAGACTTTCGAACGTCCATTGAAGTAGCTCTTGTCCATGTCATGACCAGTGGTTCTACCTCCCTAAGTCCAATGATCAATTCTCAGTTTTCATCTTACCCAATCAGCAGTATTTATCCTACCTGATCATGCCCTTTAACTTAGCTCCCTCACCCCCTCCGCCCTCTCAAAAAAAAAAAAAAAAAATCCCAGTAGAACCTAAGGCAAGGACTTGCATGTAGTTTGTTTGTTTGGGAGGTGATTCAAGAAACAAGAGAAGGGGACTGAGAAGAATGAACCAAAATGTGATGGACCGTCAATTCAAGAATTAGGGTTGGGGGTCTTACCTTACTGATCTCTCCTTCTCCAAGGTCTTTAATAGTTCTTCCTCATCTCCCTGAACTCTGAATATTAGAGTGCCTATGATTTCAGTTCTTAGTCCTCATCTCATCTACACACACTCACTTGGTGATCTCATCTACTCTCCTGGATTTAAATATCATTTATATATATTTTGAGTTAGTGATTTCATCTCCTCTGAATAAATACCCAATAGTGGAATTTCTGGACCACATGGTAGTTCTACATTTAATTTTTGAAGAACCTCCATACTGTTTTCCATAATGGCTCTGCCAATATGTTCTTTTCCACAGTACACAAGTGTTCCCATTCCCATACATCCTTGCCAACACTTGGTATCTTTTGTGATATTGATATTAGGCATTCTAACAGATATGAGCTGATATTTTACTGTGGTTTTGATTTACATTTCTGTGATTGTTAGTGATGCTAACTAACTTTTCATTTACTTGTTGGCCATTAGCATGTCTTCATTTTCTTTTAGAGAAATGTCTATTCAGATTCTCTACCATTTTCAGTTGGGTTATTGGGGTGTTTTGCTATTGAGTTCAGTTAAGTTCACTCCCTCAGTCATGTCCAACTCTTTGTGACCCCATGGACTGCAGCATGCCAGGCTTCCCTGTCCATCATCAACACATATAAGTTAAATAAGCAGGGTGACAATATACAGCCTTGTTGTACTCCTTTCCCAGTTTTGAACCAGTTCATTGTTCCCTATCTGGTTCTAACTGTTGCTTCCTAACCTGCATACAGATTTCTCAGGAGGCAGGTAAGGTGGTCTGATATTCCCATTTCTTTAAGAATTTTCCACAGTTTGTCGTGATCCACACAATCAAAGGCTTTAGCATAGTCAATGAAGCAGAATAAAATGTTTTTCTGGAATTCCCTTGCTTTTTCTATGATCCAACAGATGTTGGAAATTTGATCTTTGGTTCTTCTGCCTTTTCTAAATCCAGTTTGCACATCTGGAAGTTCTGGGTTCACATACTATTCCAGCCTAGTGTGAAGACTTTTGAGCATTACCTTGCTAGCATGTGAAATATGTGCAATTGTGCTGTAGTTTGAATGCTCCTTGCCATTACCCTTCTTTGGGATTAAAATGAAAAAAGACCTTTTGCAGTCCTGTGGCCACTGCTGAGTTTTCTAAGTTTGCTGGTTTATTGAGTGCAGCACTTTAACAATATCATCTTTTAGGATTGGAAATAGCTCAGCTTGAATTCCATCACCTCAACTAGGTTTGTTTGTAGTGATGCTTCCTAAGGCCCACTTGACTTCACATTCCAGGATGTCTGGTTCTAGGTGAGTGCTCACACCATCATGGTTAACTGGTCAGTAAGACCTTTTTGTATAGTTCTTCTGTGTATTCTTGCCACCNTGTTTGTAGTGATGCTTCCTAAGGCCCACTTGACTTCACATTCCAGGATGTCTGGTTCTAGGTGAGTGCTCACACCATCATGGTTAACTGGTCAGTAAGACCTTTTTGTATAGTTCTTCTGTGTATTCTTGCCACCTTTTTTTTATATCTTCTGCTTCCGTTAGGTCCTAATCTTTCTGTCCTTTATTGTGCCCATGTTTGCATGAAATGTTCCCTTGGTGTCTCTTATTTTCTTGAAGAGATTTCTAGTCTTTACCTTTCTATTGTTTCCCTCTATTTCTTTGCATTTTTCACTTAAGGCTTTCTTATCACTCCTTGCTATTCTTTAGAACTCTGCATTCAGATTGGTATGTCTATGCACATATAGGATGAAATGCCATAAAACAAATTCTACCCAGAGCTCACACAAAGCTGAGAGCTACAGAACTCAATTCAAATAGCTCTCAGCTTTGTGTGGGCTCTAGGTAGTTTTTATTGAATTTGCTTTATGGTGTTTCATCCTATACATGCCTGGATTAATATTCAGCCAAAGATTCATTAAGATCCCTGTGAAGATTTCTAGGGATCTCTTTCTAACAAGTTATCTGGCTCTCCAATTCTCCAGTCCTCGTATTCTTAGCATCCCAGTATCCTCAAACTCAATTCTCTGTCTTAACTCAGAAAGACTGATGTGCTGTGCTTGGGATTCTTCTTTCAGCACCATGGTCCAGAGGCTGTCTCCAAGCACTCAACAATCATAGGGTCCATCTCATTTTTCCCTTTCCCTTAGGCATCACAATCCTTTGCTCCTGATTTCTAATGTCTGGAAACTGTCATTGTATATATTTTGTCCACCTTTTTAACTGTTTATGGTGGAAAGACAATTTCAAAATTAAGGTTAGCATCTAGACCTCAGACACTTTTTTCTATACTTGCACCCTAGGTGATTTTACCCAATCCCATTACTTTAAATGAAATTTACATCTTGACATCTCCAAACTTTATTTATCCAGCATGTAACTCTCTCCTCAACTCCAGATGTAAGCAGCCAATTGCCATATTGACTTGGATGTTTAATGGATATCTGAAGCATTAAATGTTTAAAACCAAGGTCTTCATTTCTTTCTACCAAACCTTCTCAATGTTCTCCATTTAGGTAAGTGACAGTTTTATTTTTCTAGTTGTTCAGTCCATCCTTGACTCTTTTCTTTCTCTAACACCATTACACCTAATTTATCAAGAATTTCTTTTGACTATAGAACTCAAATTATATATAAAACCCAACCATTTTTTGCTACCTCCACTGCCACTACCCTATCCAAGCTCACATTATCTCTCATCTGTATTATTTTAATAGCCTCCTAACAAATCTTCCTGTTTCTATCATGGTACTCCCTATAGTCTATCTCCCCAGAATGGCAACAATGATTCTATTAAGCTATTAGATAAGTCAAACAATGTCATATCTCTTCTCAAAATCTGCCATGGTCTGGGTACTTTTTGTGTTTGATGTACCTACTACCTTGAACACTCTCCCTCCCTGGTACCTACATGTTTTGCTTATGTTCTTTGTTTGGGTTTCTGTGGAATGTTATCAATGAGGCATTCCCTCAAACTCACTCTATCATTCTGTCCCTTTACCCTGCTCTAATTTTCTTCTTATCACTCACCACCACCTAATACAATATGTATTTATTTGTTTGTTGCCTACATCACCTATGAGAATGCAAGCAGAAATTTTGTTTTAATTTGTGCTGTGTCCCCAGTAATTGGAACCATGCCTGGCCCATAGTAAGCATTCCATAAATTATCTGTTGAATGGATGAATGCATACAGCCTCCTATTTGCAATTTTTTTAAAAATTTTACTTCTTTCTTGCAGACAACATATGCTTAAATTACTTTTTGCCAATTTTATAGCATCTCTCTTTTAAAGAGGTATTGATATCATCAGCATTTTGTGTTTCATACATGTGATTTAATTTCTTACATGTTATTTAATACACATTATTTAATAAAAATATTATTCATTTTATATTATTGTTCCCTATTTTCTTTTTTCCAAGTTTTGATCAAGCTGTTCAGTTTTCCTTTTGTTAATTTGTGAGCTCTAATGTGCTTTACCATTTCATTAATGGTTGCCTCAACTTTCAGACACATATATCCCCACTATTATTTGAAAACAAGACTTTTCTTTTTTCCCTCTTGGAATTCACTGCTCCTCCAATATTTTTATTTACAGTATTTTCTTATTTATCTGAAATAGTTTCACTTTTCTCCTTCTTCTAAATGCATGCTTTCCCAGATAAGACCTTTAGAATATGTTTACATCTCTGGCCTGACTCCTTTGCTATCCATAACTCTGACTTTCATAGATGATGTAATACTTTTAGTTCTAAACATTAGAGTTTCCTTAGAAATATAGACCTTCTGTTGAAGAGTCCTTAAGCTATGTTATCCCTCCCTAGTCAGTCTATATCACTCACTTACATTTAACTACTGTATTTCATATGCAGCCTGTTTCTCTCAGCCCAAGGATTGTTCCTCTATTGTTTGATTAATTTCTTCATTTTCCATGTGTTTAATCTTCTCTGTTTGGAACTGAAATTACTACATATTTGGCCATATGAATCTATATATCAGTGAAGATCCATACCATTAGAGCTCCTTTTAAAATATTTATTTTTTAATTGAAGGAAAATTGCTTTACAAAATTTTGTTGTTTTCTGTCAAACCTCAACATGAATCAGCCTCCCTCTGGAATCTCCCTCCCATCTCCCTCCCCATCCCACCCCTCTAGATTGATACAGAGCCCCTGTTTGAGTTCCTTGAGACATACAGCAAATTTCCATTAGCTATCTATTTTACATCTACCATTAGAGCTCTTAGATATCAGTCTCTCGGCACTTGCTTAGCTCATTTCATGGGGAAAAAGAAACATGCAGCACCAATGGTTTTCTTATAATTATTACAGTATCAAAAGCTTCATTTGTCCCCAGGCTACAGGTGCCATTTGACCCAGGTGAGGTAGATAGTTTGGAGTTGTTGAAAGTGAGCCTTATTCAGATATTCATCTTTCTAGAGGATAAGAACTCAGGAATGTTTTCTTACTCCTAAAACTGTAGAGAGATAACTTATCTTTCTTCTGTTTCCCAGTATCTTTTTCATGTTTGTTTGAAATGGTAACAGTACTTTCAGCTGGGTGTGCTCAGAAACTCTGGCCTTCTCTCCTGCTACTTTTTTTTGTAGACTCTTAATCTCAAGATCATGAAAAAATAAAGTGTGGTTTGAGGCATGCACTTCTTTAGAAGAAGCTTCAGTTCAATTGCTCAGTTGTGTCTGACTCTTTGTGAACCCATGGACTGCAGCATGCCAGGCTTCCCTGTCCATCACTAACTCCCAGAGCTTACTCATATTCATGTCCATTGAGCTGGTGATGCCATCCAACCATCTCATCCTCTGTCTCCCACTTCTCCTCCTGCCTTTAATCTTTCCCAGAATCAGGGTCTTTTCTAATGAGTCAGTTCTTCACATCAGGTAGCCAAAGTATTGGAGTTTCAGCTTAAGCATCAGTCCTTCCAATGAATGTTCAGGGTTGACTTCCTTTAGGATTGACTGGTTTGAACTCCTTGCTGTCCAAGGGGCTCTCAAGAATCTTCTCCAACACCACAGTTTGGAAGCATCAGTCGTTCACTGCTCAGCCTTCTTTATGGTCCAACTCTCACATCTGTACATGACTACTGGAAAACCATCATATGGATTATACAGATGTTTGTCAACAAACCAGTACATAGGTGTCAGAAAAACCAACAGGGCTTGCTATTTTGCAGAACTCCATGTCAGATTGTAGGAACAGTTAAAGATATTTAATTAAGGAAAAGCTCACTTTCAACAACTCCAAACTATCTATCTCACCTGGGTCAAATGGCACCTATAGCCTGGGGACAAATGAAGCTTTTGATACTGCAAAAATTATAAGGTTAGGTTTTTTATTTGAAATTTTTCTTGCTTCCTGAGGTAAGACTATATTGCTATAAACTTCCCTCTTAGAACTGCTTTTGCTGCATCCCACAGGTTTTGTAGCATTGAGCTTTCATTTTCATTTGTCTCTAGGTATTTTTTGATTTCCTGTTTGGTTTCTTCAGTGATCACTTGGTTGTTTACTAGCATATTGTTAGCCTTCATGTGTTTGTATTTTTTGCATTACTTTTTTGTAGTTTATTTCTAATCTTATAGCATTGTGATTGGATAAAAAAGCTTGATATAATTTCAATCTTCTTAACTTTATCAATTCTCACCTTGTGGCCCAGAATATGGTTAATCCTTGAGAATGTTCTATGTGCACATGAGAAGAATGTGTCTTCTGCTGCTTTCAGATGGAACATTCTATAAATATCAATTAAGTCCATTTAGTCTAATGTGTCATTTAAGTCCTCTGTTTCCTTATTGATTTTCTGTCTGGATAATCTGTCCATTGGTCTAAGTGGAGTATTAAAGTCCTCCACTGTTATTGTGTTACTGTTCACTTCTCTTTTTATGACTGTTAGCATTTGCCTTTTATTTTGAGGTGTTCTTATGTTGAGTTGGAGAAGGAAATGGCAACCAGCTCCAGTATTCTTGCCTAGAGAATCCTGTGGACAGAGGAGCCTGGTGGGCTTTTGTCCACAGGGTCACAGAGAGTCAGACACGACTGAAGCGACTTAGCATGCATGCATGCATTGGAGAAGGAAATGGCAACCCACTCCAGTATTCTTGCCTGGAGAATCCCAGGGATGGAAGAGCCTGGTGGGCTGCCGTCTATGGGGTCACACAGATTTGGACAGGCCTGAAGCGACTTAGCAGCAGCAGCAGCAGCCTATGTTGAGTACATATATTTTTACAATTGTTATATCTTCTACGTGGATTGATCTCTTGGTCGTTATGTAATGCCCTTTGTCTCTTGAAACAGTCTTTATTTTAAAAGAAGTTTTTAATATAAGTATTGCTACCCTGGCTTTCTTTTGATTTCCGTTTGTATGGGATACTTTTTCACATTCCCCCACTTTCAGTCTGTGTATGTCCTTAGATCTGACATGAGTCTTGTAGACAGCATGTATACAAGTCTTATTTTTTTATCCATTCAGCCACACTATGTCTAGTCCATTTACACTTAAAGTAATTATTGATATGTGTGTTCTTATCTCCATTTTGTCAATTCATTGGGGATTGTTTTTATAGGTCTTTTTTTGTTTCTTTCTTCCTTTGTTCTCTTGTCATGTGTGACTACCTTTAATGATATGTTTGGATTGCTTTTCCTTTTGTGCATGTGTATGTATTATAGATTTTTGGATTGTGGTTACCATGACATTTATAGATAGCAATCTATATATAGACATGATTTTTTTAAGTTGCTGATTTCTTAATCCAATGAACTTTAAAAACCCTGCACATGGATGACATGATACTATATATAGAAAACCCTAAGGACTCCACACAAAAACTTCTAGATCTAATAAATGAATTCAGAGAAGTAGTAAAGTACAAGATAAGCATTAAGAAATTGAGTGCATTCTTTTACACTAACAGTGAAATATCTGAAATGGAATATGAGGGCAGGAGAAGGGGGTGACAGAAGATGAGATGGTTGGATGGCATCATCAACTCAATGGACATGAGTTTGAGCAAGCTCTGGGAGATGGACAGGGAAGCCTGGCATGCTGCAGTCCATGGGGTTGCAAAAAGTTGAACATGACTGAGAGATTGAACAACAACAACAACACTAGCAATGAAATATCTGAAATGGAATGTGAAAAAAAAAAAAAAACTACCTTCTAAAATCACACCAAAAAAAAACCACCAAAAAAAAAAACCTAGGAATAAAACTGACCAACAAGGTGAAACACATATCCTGAGAGCTATAAAACATTAATAAGGGAAATAAAAGAGGATTCAAAGAAATGGAAACATATCCCATGCTCCTGGATTGAAAGAATTAATGTTGTTAACAGGATGATTTCAGAGAAGGCAATGACATCCCACTCTAGTACTCTTGCCTGGAAAATCCCATGGACGGAGGAGTCTGGAAGGCTGCAGTCTATGGGGTCGCTGAGGGTCAGACACGACTGAGTGACTTCACTTTCACTTTTCCCTGTCATGCATTGGAGAAGGAAATGGCAACCCACTCCAGAAAGTGTGGTTTGAGGCATGCACTTCTTTAGAAGAAGCTTCAGTTCAATTGCTCAGTTGTGTCTGACTCTTTGTGAACCCATGGACTGCAGCATGCCAGGCTTCCCTGTCCATCACTAACTCCCAGAGCTTACTCATATTCATGTCCATTGAGCTGGTGATGCCATCCAACCATCTCATCCTCTGTCTCCCACTTCTCCTCCTGCCTTTAATCTTTCCCAGAATCAGGGTCTTTTCTAATGAGTCAGTTCTTCACATCAGGTAGCCAAAGTATTGGAGTTTCAGCTTAAGCATCAGTCCTTCCAATGAATGTTCAGGGTTGACTTCCTTTAGGATTGACTGGTTTGAACTCCTTGCTGTCCAAGGGGCTCTCAAGAATCTTCTCCAACACCACAGTTTGGAAGCATCAGTCGTTCACTGCTCAGCCTTCTTTATGGTCCAACTCTCACATCTGTACATGACTACTGGAAAACCATCATATGGATTATACAGATGTTTGTCAACAAACCAGTACATAGGTGTCAGAAAAACCAACAGGGCTTGCTATTTTGCAGAACTCCATGTCAGATTGTAGGAACAGTTAAAGATATTTAATTAAGGAAAAGCTCACTTTCAACAACTCCAAACTATCTATCTCACCTGGGTCAAATGGCACCTATAGCCTGGGGACAAATGAAGCTTTTGATACTGCAAAAATTATAAGGTTAGGTTTTTTATTTGAAATTTTTCTTGCTTCCTGAGGTAAGACTATATTGCTATAAACTTCCCTCTTAGAACTGCTTTTGCTGCATCCCACAGGTTTTGTAGCATTGAGCTTTCATTTTCATTTGTCTCTAGGTATTTTTTGATTTCCTGTTTGGTTTCTTCAGTGATCACTTGGTTGTTTACTAGCATATTGTTAGCCTTCATGTGTTTGTATTTTTTGCATTACTTTTTTGTAGTTTATTTCTAATCTTATAGCATTGTGATTGGATAAAAAAGCTTGATATAATTTCAATCTTCTTAACTTTATCAATTCTCACCTTGTGGCCCAGAATATGGTTAATCCTTGAGAATGTTCTATGTGCACATGAGAAGAATGTGTCTTCTGCTGCTTTCAGATGGAACATTCTATAAATATCAATTAAGTCCATTTAGTCTAATGTGTCATTTAAGTCCTCTGTTTCCTTATTGATTTTCTGTCTGGATAATCTGTCCATTGGTCTAAGTGGAGTATTAAAGTCCTCCACTGTTATTGTGTTACTGTTCACTTCTCTTTTTATGACTGTTAGCATTTGCCTTTTATTTTGAGGTGTTCTTATGTTGAGTTGGAGAAGGAAATGGCAACCAGCTCCAGTATTCTTGCCTAGAGAATCCTGTGGACAGAGGAGCCTGGTGGGCTTTTGTCCACAGGGTCACAGAGAGTCAGACACGACTGAAGCGACTTAGCATGCATGCATGCATTGGAGAAGGAAATGGCAACCCACTCCAGTATTCTTGCCTGGAGAATCCCAGGGATGGAAGAGCCTGGTGGGCTGCCGTCTATGGGGTCACACAGATTTGGACAGGCCTGAAGCGACTTAGCAGCAGCAGCAGCAGCCTATGTTGAGTACATATATTTTTACAATTGTTATATCTTCTACGTGGATTGATCTCTTGGTCGTTATGTAATGCCCTTTGTCTCTTGAAACAGTCTTTATTTTAAAAGAAGTTTTTAATATAAGTATTGCTACCCTGGCTTTCTTTTGATTTCCGTTTGTATGGGATACTTTTTCACATTCCCCCACTTTCAGTCTGTGTATGTCCTTAGATCTGACATGAGTCTTGTAGACAGCATGTATACAAGTCTTATTTTTTTATCCATTCAGCCACACTATGTCTAGTCCATTTACACTTAAAGTAATTATTGATATGTGTGTTCTTATCTCCATTTTGTCAATTCATTGGGGATTGTTTTTATAGGTCTTTTTTTGTTTCTTTCTTCCTTTGTTCTCTTGTCATGTGTGACTACCTTTAATGATATGTTTGGATTGCTTTTCCTTTTGTGCATGTGTATGTATTATAGATTTTTGGATTGTGGTTACCATGACATTTATAGATAGCAATCTATATATAGACATGATTTTTTTAAGTTGCTGATTTCTTAATCCAATGAACTTTAAAAACCCTGCACATGGATGACATGATACTATATATAGAAAACCCTAAGGACTCCACACAAAAACTTCTAGATCTAATAAATGAATTCAGAGAAGTAGTAAAGTACAAGATAAGCATTAAGAAATTGAGTGCATTCTTTTACAAGAACAGTGAAATATCTGAAATGGAATATGAGGGCAGGAGAAGGGGGTGACAGAAGATGAGATGGTTGGATGGCATCATCAACTCAATGGACATGAGTTTGAGCAAGCTCTGGGAGATGGACAGGGAAGCCTGGCATGCTGCAGTCCATGGGGTTGCAAAAAGTTGAACATGACTGAGAGATTGAACAACAACAACAACACTAGCAATGAAATATCTGAAATGGAATGTGAAAAAAAAAAAAAAACTACCTTCTAAAATCACACCAAAAAAAAACCACCAAAAAAAAAAACCTAGGAATAAAACTGACCAACAAGGTGAAACACATATCCTGAGAGCTATAAAACATTAATAAGGGAAATAAAAGAGGATTCAAAGAAATGGAAACATATCCCATGCTCCTGGATTGAAAGAATTAATGTTGTTAACAGGATGATTTCAGAGAAGGCAATGACATCCCACTCTAGTACTCTTGCCTGGAAAATCCCATGGACGGAGGAGTCTGGAAGGCTGCAGTCTATGGGGTCGCTGAGGGTCAGACACGACTGAGTGACTTCACTTTCACTTTTCCCTGTCATGCATTGGAGAAGGAAATGGCAACCCACTCCAGCGTTCTTGCCTGGAGAATCCCAGGGACGGGGGAGCCTGGTGGGCTGCCGTTTATGGGGTTGCACAGAGTCGGACACGACTGAAGCGACTTAGCAGCAACAGGATGATACTACCCAAAGCAATCTACAGGTTTAATGTGATCCCTATAAAATTATCCATGACACTTTTCACAGCACTAAGAACAAACAATCCAAAAATGTATATGGAACCAAAAAAGAGCTAGAATTTCTAGAGCAAGTCTGAGGGAAAAAACCAAGTAGGAGGCACGACTCTTCAGATAATAGTACAAAGTTACAATAATCAAAACAGTGTGGAATTGATACAAAAACAGGCACACAGATCAATGGAACAGAATAGAGAGCCTAGAAATAAACCCACACACCTATGGTCAATTAATTTTCAACCAAGGAGGCAAGAATATAAAATAGGAAAAATACAGTCTCTTAAATGATGCTAGTAAAGTTGGGTAATTGCTTGTAAATCAATGGAGTTAGAACATACTCTCATACTAGGCACAAAAATAAACTCAAAAAGGCTTAAAGACTTTAATATAAAACATGACACCATAAAACTCCTAGAAGAGAGCATAGGCAAAACATTCTCTGACATGTGTGGATGCATTCTAAGTCTCTTCATTCATATCAGACACTTTGTGGCCCTATGGACTGTAGCCCAGCAGGTTCCTCTGTCCATGGGATTTCCCAGGCAAGAATACTGTAGTGGGTTGCCAGGCCCTCCTCCAGGGGATCTTCCTGACCCAGGTATCAAATTCTCATTTCTTAATGTCTACCTGAGCTGGCAGCTGGGTTCTTTACTGCTAGCAGCACCTGGGAAGCCCCTCTCTGACATAAATTTTATCAACTTTTTCTGAGTTCAGTCTCCCAAGGCAATAGAAATAAAAAAAAAATCAACAAATGGGACGTATCAAACTTACAGGCTCTTGCACAGCAAAATATACTGTAAAAAAAAAAAAAAAAAGGAAAGACAAACTATGGAATGGGAGAAAATATTTGCAAAGGAGGCAACAGACAAGAGCTTAATCTTCAAAATATACACACAGCTCATACAACTCAACAACTAAAAATAAACAACCCAATTGAAAAATGAGCAGAAGACCTTAACAGACATTTTTCCAAAGAAGACATACAGATGGACAATAGGCACATGAAAAGATGTTCAATGTCATTAATTATTAGGGAAATGCAAACCAAAATGAAAGTAAGGTATCACCTCACACTAATCAGAATGGCCATCATTAAAAATTCTACAAATAAAAAATGCTGCAGAGGGTGTGGAGAAAAGGGAACCCCCTTACACTGTTGGTGGGAATGTAAGTTGTTACAGCCACTATGAAAAACAATATGGAGGTACCCCTGAAAACAAAAAATATAATTGCCATAAGATCCAGCAAACCCACTACTGGGAATATACTTGAACAAAACTATAACTCAAAATGAAACAAATTCAAAAAGAAACATACAGTCCTATGTTCATAACAGCACTGTTCATAATAGCAAAAACATGGAAACAACCTAAATGTCCATCAACAGAGGAATAGATAAAGAAAATGTGATATATATGTGTATATATATATATATATCACATTTATATATTTATATATGTGTATATATATATATATCACATTTATATATTTATATATACTTACAGGTATATGCAGAGTTCCAAAGAATAGCAAGAAGAGATAAGAAAGCCTTCTTCAGCAATCAATGCAAAGAGATAGAGGAAAACAACAGAATGGGAAAGACTAGAGATCTCTTCAAGAGAATTAGAGATACCAAGGGAACATTTCATGCAAAGATGGGCTCGATAAAGGATAGAAATGGTATGGACCTAACAGAAGCAGAAGATATTAAGAAGAGGTGGCAAGAATACACAGAAGAACTGTACAGAAAAGATCTTCACGACCCAGATAATCATGAGGATGTGATCACTAATCTAGAGCCAGACATCTTGGAATGTGAAGTCAAGTGGGCCTTAGAAAGCATCACTAAGAACAAAGCTAGTGGAGGTGATGGAATTCCAGTTGAGCTGTTTCAAATCCTGGAAGATGATGCTGTGAAAGTGCTGCACTCAATATGCCAGCAAATTTGGAAAACTCAGCAGTGGCCACAGGACTGGAAAAGGTCAGTTTTCATTCCAATTCCAAAGAAAGGCAATGCCAAAGAATGCTCAAACTACCGCACAATTGCACTCATCTCACACGCTAGTAAAGTAATGCTCAAAATTCTCCAAGCCAGGCTTCAGCAATATGTGAACCGTGAACTCCCTGATGTTCAAGCTGGTTTTAGAACAGGCAGAGGAACCAGAGATCAAATTGCCAACATCCGCTGGATCATGGAAAAAGCAAGAGAGTTCCAGAAAAACATCTATTTCTGCTTTATTGACTATGCCAAAGCCTTTGACTGTGTGGATCACAATAAACTGTGGAAAATTCTGAAAGAGATGGGAATACCAGACCACCTAACCTGCCTCTTGAGAAATCTGTATGCAGGTCAGGAAGCAACAGTTAGAACTGGACATGGAACAACAGACTGGTTCCAAATAGGAAAAGGAGTACGTCAAGGCTGTATATTGTCTCCCTGCTTATTTAACTTATATGCAGAGTACATCATGAGAAACGCTGGACTGGAAGAAACACAAGCTGGAATCAAGATTGCCGGGAGAAATATCAATAACCTCAGATATGCTGATGACACCACCCTTATGGCAGAAAGTGAGGAGGAGCTAAAAAGCCTCTTGATGAAAGTGAAGGAGGAGAGCGAAAAAGTTGGCTTAAAGCTCAACATTCAGAAAACGAAGATCATGGCATCCGGTCCCATCACTTCATGGGAAATAGATGGGGAAACAGTGGAAACAGTGTCAGACTTTATTTTTTTGGGCTCCAAAATCACTGCAGATGGTGACTGCAGCCATGAAATTAAAAGACGCTTACTCCTTGGAAGAAAAGTTATGACCAACCTGGATAGTATATTCAAAAGCAGAGACATTACTTTGCCGACTAAGGTCCGCCTAGTCAAGGCTATGGTTTTTCCTGTGGTCATGTATGGATGTGAAAGTTGGACTGTGAAGAAAGCTGAGCGCCGAAGAATCGATGCTTTTGAACTGTGGTGTTGGAGAAGACTCTTGAGAGTCCCTTGGACTGCAAGGAGATCCAACCAGTCCATTCTGAAGGAGATCAACCCTGGGATTTCTTTGGAAGGAATGATGCTAAAGCTGAAACTCCAGTACTTTGGCCACCTCATGAGAAGAGTTGACTCATTGGAAAAGACTCTGATGCTGGGAGGGATTGGGGGCAGGAGGAGAAGGGGACGACCGAGGATGAGATGGCTGGATGGCATCACGGACTCAATGGACGTGAGTCTGGGTGAGCTCCGGGAGATGGTGATGGACAGGGAGGCCTGGCGTGCTGCGATTCATGGGGTCGCAAAGAGTTGGACACGCCTGAGTGAGTGAACTGAACTGACAGGTATACGTATGTCCCCTCCGTCTTGAACCTCCCTCTATGGCTGATTCATGTTGAGGTTTGATAGAAAACAGCAAAATTTTGTAAAGCAATTATCCTTCAATTAAAAAATAAATACATTTAAAAATAAAAATAAAATATGTCACAAATGAACCTATCTACAAAGCAGAAGCAGACTCATGGACATAGAGAACAGATAGATTGCCAAGGGTAGGGGGTGAAGAGGGATGGACAGGAAGTTTGGGGTTTGGTAGATGCAAAACTATTACATTTATTAAGGATAAACAATAAGATCATAATGTATAGCACAGGGAACTATATTTCAATATCTTGTGACAAACCATAATGTAAAAAATATAAAAAATGTCTATATGTGTATAA
Source organism: Oreotragus oreotragus (assembly GCA_006410675.1). Classification (NCBI taxonomy): domain Eukaryota; kingdom Metazoa; phylum Chordata; class Mammalia; order Artiodactyla; family Bovidae; genus Oreotragus; species Oreotragus oreotragus. The sequence continues at coordinate 85,125 of SJYX01010759.1, forward strand.
CTGAGTCTCCTTGCTGTATAGCAGAGATTGGCACAACATTGTAAAGCAATTATACTTCAATAAAATTAATTGTGAAAAATTAAAAATGAAAAACCCTGTATTTGTACTCTTCTCCCCTCACGATTGGTGTTTCTGATATCATATTTTATGTCTGATTGTTTTGTGTATCCCTTAATTGCTTATTGTGAATATAGATGATTTTACTGCTTTTTGTCTTCTAACCTCCCTGCTAACTTTGTGTATGGATGATTTCTCACCTTTACTGTTGTTTGCCTTTACCAGTGAGATTTCCCATTTTGTAATTTTTTTGTTTCTGGTTGTGGCCTTTTCTTTCTCACCTAGAGTTTTCCCTAACCTGTCTGTAAAGCTGGTTTGATGGTGCAGAACTCTTACATTTTGCTTGTCTGTACAGATTTTTATTGCCCCATCAAGTCTGGAATTACAGTCTTGCTGGGTAGAGTATCCCTGGTTGTAGTTTTATTCCCTCTCATCATCTTAAATGTATTGTTCCACTCCCTTGTAGCTTGCAGAGTTTCTGCTGAAAAGTCTGATGATAGCCTTATGGGAGTTTACCTTTATGTTACTTGTTTTCCCCTTTCTGATTTTAACATTCTTTCTTTATCTTTAATTTTTTGCCATTTTAGTTACAACCATGTCTTAGTGTGTTCCTCTTTGTGTTAATCCTGTGTGACAGGGGTCCCCAACCTCTAGAATCTATGTCTGGTGATCTGACATGGAGATGATGTAATAATAATAGAAGTAGAAATAAATTGCACAATAAATATAATGTGCTTGAATTATCCTGGAACTGTCCCCCACTCTCAGTCTGTGGGAAAATTGTCTTCTGTGAAACCAGTCCTGGTGCCAAAAACATTGGGGATCACTGTGTATAGGACTCTCTGTGCTTTCTGCACTCGAGTGTCTATATCCTTGCTCAGTTTAGGGAAGTTTTCAGCTATTATGTTTTCAAATACATTCTCAGTCCCTCTCCCTCTATTCTAATTCTAGGCCCTCTATAATGAAAATATTAGAATACTTGATGCTGTCTCAGAGATCTCTATTGTAGTGTTTTTTGCCATATATTGACATGAATCAGCCATGGGTGTACATGTGTTCCCCATCATGACTCTCCCTCCCACCTTCCTCCCCATCCCATCCCTCAAGGTTATCCTAGCGCACCGGCCCTGAGCACCCCTCTTATGCATCAAACCTGGACTGGCGATCTATTTCACGTATAGTAATATACATGTTTCATTGCTATTCTCTCCAATCATCCCACCTTTGCCTTCTCCAACAGAGTCCAAAAGTCTGTTCTTTTATCTCTGTGTCTCTTTTGCTGTCTCACATATAGGGTCATCATTACCATCTTTCTAAATTCCATATATATGCATTAATACACTGTATTGGTGTTTTTCTTTCTGACTTACTTCACTCTGTATAATAAGCTTTAGTTTCATCCACCTCATTAGAACTAATTCAAATGCATTCTTTTTAATAGCTGAGTAATATTCCATTAATTTTTTTTCCCCCGAGTTCTTTGATCATCTTCATGATCACTATCCTGAACTCTTTCTTGGGTAGGTTGCCTATCTCCACCTCACTTAGTTCTTCCTGTAGGGTTTTATCTTGATCCCACATTTGGACAATGTTCTACTGTCACCTCATTTTGCCTCAGTTGCTGTTTGTACTTTTATGTATCTGGTAGGTTGGTCACATTTTCCAACCTTGGAGAAGTTGCCTTTTGTAGATGACCTATGTGTCCCAGCTGTGCCCTCCTCTCTTGTCACTCAAGTTATATGATCTTGGGGTTTGCCTTATGAGGGCTGTGTGGGTTTTTCTGTGGTGAAAGATCACAATGTGTGCAGTCTGATAGGCTTAATTGGTTGGTTGTCAGATCATGCTTTGTGTAGAGGCTACTGGCTGCTGATTGACAAGACTGGGTCATGAGGGGCTGAATGTGGAATTCCAGGGGCCTCGGGGCTAGTTCTGGGTTACTGATGGATGGAGTCAGGGCCTGAGACCTGAGAGCAGTTGCCCATCCACTGGTGGAAAATGCTAGGTTCTGGGGGTGTTAGCCTACTGGCAGTAGAGCTAAATCTTGGGCTCTTATTACAAGATTCAGAAGGCTCTGAGTTGGTGTCAGATCACTGATGGGTGGAGTCAGTTTCTAACACTGTTGTGGGGTCTGGGGTATCTTAAAGTTTGGATTGGTTTGCTACTATGAGGTCCATGACCTAGCTAATCATAGCCGAATTTAGCCTCTTTTCTTCCACAAATTCATGTCCTAAAGTTCAGAGCCAAACAAGAATGCTTTTGGTCTAAACCACAACTTGTAATTCAACAGCTATAGATACCACTGTGACCCAATACTCCAGAAAAGGATTGCTTACCATTTTAAGATAAAGCAGTGGTTTTAGAATTAGACCTTCAAAACTATGCCCTGGCTTTCTGCACCAGTATGATGAAGAATAAAACAATATTGTTTTATTGTTGGTCAGCAATTTTCTATGAGATGTGCAAGTGCTGTTTAGCATCATCACACTCTCAGTATTCTCTATAAAAGTCTTGTTGTTTAGTCATTAAGTTGTGTCTGACTCTTTGTGACCCCATGCACTGCAGCATGCCTGGCTTCGCTGACCTTCACCATCTGGAGTTTGCTCAAACTCATGTCCATTGAGTCCGTGATGCCATCCAACCATCTCATCCTGTCACCATCTTCTCCTCCTACCCTCAATCTTATACAGCATCAATGTCTTTTCCAGTGAGTTGGCTCTTCACACCAGGTGGCAAAATTATTGGAGCTTCAGTATCAGTCATTTCAATGAATATTCAGGGTTGATTTCCTTTCGTATTGACTGATTTGATCTCCTTGCTGTCCAAGAGACTCTCAAGAGTCTTTTCCAGCACAATCATTCAAAAGCATCAGTTCTTCAGTGCTCAGCCTACTTTATGGTTCAGTTCTCACATCTGTACATGACTATTGGAAAAACCATAGCTTTGACCGTGTGGACCTTTGTTGGCAAAGTGATGTCTTTGCTTTTCAATATGCTGTCTAGGTTTGTCATAGCTTTTCTTCCAAGAAGAAAGAGTCTTTTAATTTCATGACTGAAGTTACTGGCTACAGTGATTTTGGAGCCCAAGAAAATAAATTCTGTAACTGTTTCCATTGTTTCCCTATCTATTTGCTATGAACTGATGGGACCAGATGCCATGATCTTCATTTTTTGAATACTGAGTTCTAAGTTAGGTATTTTACTCTCCTCTTTCACCCTCATCAAAATGCTTTTTAGTTCCTCTTTGCTTTCTGCCATAAGGCTGGTGTCATCTGCATATCTGAGGTTCTTGATATTTCTCCCAGTAATCTTGATTTCAGCTTGCGCTTCACCCAGCCTGGCATTTCACATGATGTACTCTGAATATAAGCTAAGTAAGCAAAATGACAATATAGAGCCTTGTCGTACTCCTTTCCCAACTTTGAACCAGTCCATTGTTCCATGTCTCATTGTAACTGTTGCTTTTTGACCTGCATACAGGTTTATCAGGCAGCAGGTAAGGTGGTCTGGTATTCCAATCTCTTTAAAAATTTTCCACAGTTTGTTGTGATCCACACAGTCAAAAGCTTTAGCGTACTCAATGAAGCAGAAGAAATATATATATATGTATATATTTTTTAATTCCCTTGCTTTCCCTATGATTCAATAAGTGTTGGCATTTTGATCTCTGGTTCCTTTACCTTTTCTAAACCAAGCTTGTACATCGGGAAGCATAGAATGTGTGAATAGTGATTTAGAATAATTTTCCATAGTAAAAGGTATTCCAGAATTGAGAAATATCTAAGTATTAGAACCATGGGATATAATCCTGACTTTACTACTAAATCTCACTTTCCCCATTTTACAACAGGGAGGATAAGTTAATAGTCTCTGAGGGCTCTTCTTGCTCTGAAATTCTGTGAAATTGTACCTCTCACCATTTTTGTCTTCCAAAACTGGGAAGAAGGAAAAGAAATGTTGGATGGCTTTTATTCTTTCAACCTAACAATTAGCTCTTGAGTTGATTAATGGTTTTCTGGCAATGGCAGCATTTTAGTGAAGATTATTTAGTATTTTAGCAATTGCTAGATGCTTATAAATGTGCCAGTTTGGTGTATTGAAATTAGTAAGATTTGTAAAGGTATTTCAAACTGGCTTTAATTAATTAAATGCTGAATAGATGCAGTCCAAGGTTAACCACTTAATAAATTGGCAACCAAATAAAAAATGGAATCAAACATTTTGAGCAGTTTACTGGAATGTATCTGGGCTCTACACCAAGAGATCTGTAGCAATGCTGGCAGCAGAGTGGGTCATTTTCAAGCTTCTGACTCATTGACGCTATACCCTTTCACCCAGGACAGAATCCTTTCCCCTGAAGGAACTACACAGTATTGCTTCATCTGTAGCAATAATGGTTGTGCTAATGTCCACAGACTAAAAGAAAATCTCCAAATAAAATGTGAACAGTTGTGATAAGAACCATCTTCAACTCACTGTATATTTGAACACATGAATATTTTAAAGGAGAACAATAGTGATAGTTCTTAGTACATAGAAATGTTCTTTGCTATTTCTCTGAGGTGGTATTTAAGTTGAAAACTAGATTAAAGGTAAAGAGAAGTTGCTTAGAAAAAAGGATCATAAAGTAAGATGATACTGTTTAGAAGACTACAGAATGTTACTGAAGATTTGAAAACAAGAAGTAAGATTTGGTCATGTACATAGTGAGTAGATTAATTCAGGAAAATTTCAGTTTTCTGAGAAACAAAAAGAATAGGTATTATCACTCAAGTTGTCAGAGTTGTATTTGTAAAAAAACATCTGAGCATTTTGTTAAGCCAAGTTATAAAACTAAGAAACACATTAGGCAGCTACTTTGTGCTCAGCTCTGTGTAAGTGCTATGGAAAACATAAGGAAGAAATGGGACTCATGCTGAGAATACTTACAAAGACAGCACCATATAATGGAAAGAGTTGTGGACTGAGAGTCAGAAGACTTGGATTCCATCATCTTACGCTGTGACTTTGGCCAAGGGACTTCTCTCTGAGCTTTAGGTTTTCAGACTGTTGAAATAAGAGTCGAAGAGATGGTGTGTGAGAGTACTTCAGAAATTATGAAGTGCTAGTCAGATACTGTCAATGACAATATAGTTGCTGGAGGTAATAATGATGTAGTCCATCTAGTCAAAGCTATGGTTTTTCTAGTGGTCATGTGTGGATGTGAGAATTGGACTGTGAAGAAGGCTGAGTGCCTCAGAATTGATGCTTTTGAACTGTGGTGTGGGAGAAGACTCTTGAGAGTCCCTGGGACTGCAAGGAGATCCAACCAGTCCATTCTGAAGGAGATCAACCCTGAGATTTCTTTGGAAGGAATGATGCTAAAGCTGAAAGTCCAGTACTTTGGCCACCTCATGCGAAGAGTTGACTCATTGGAAAAGACTCTGACGCTGGGAGGGATTGGGAGCAGGAGGAGAAGGGGACGACAGAGGATGAGATGGCTGGATGGCATCACGGACTCGATGAATGTGAGTCTGAGTGAACTCTGGGAGATGGTGATGGACAGGGAGGCCTGGCGTGCTGCGACTCATGGGGTCGCAAAGAGTGGGACATGACTGAGCGACTGAACTGAACTGAACTGAAAAAGAACACTCTGATATTCAAACAAACCTGGGGTTGAATTTTGTCTTTTTTAATTACTAGCTGTAGAGGCCTTGGGGATTTACTTAAACTTTATGAGCCTCAGTTCCCTTTTGTAAAGTTAGGATAATGATAACAATAAATATTTGTTTCATTATATTATTTGCTTGTCACATAGTAGGTACTTGGTAATGGTAGCCTTTATTACTCATACAAAATGAATACAGTTAAGTAGGAAACCGTATGATATAAGCTATAAAAGTAATGAGAATTTAAAATTCTATGTCAAAATATATTGTGAGCAAAGTTCCATGATAGCAGAAATAACTGAGAGTGTCCTTTTTCAAAAATTTTATAAAATGAAAATAGGCCTTTAAAATAACACTATTGTATGTTTTAAAAAATGATGTAAGATTAAGATAGCAGCAGTGACACAGATATGAGAATTTTTGAGGAAGCAAATTCTATAAAAGTTGATGACTCACTGGTGAGTGAAAACAGCAAGTGAGGGCAGGTGACTCTCAAGTTTTTGTCTTTTGACTGAATAAATGACGATAACTTATTGATGCCTAATATGAACTAGGTTCTGAAAATAAAGTGATAAGTTAAACATAGTTCTTGTCCACATGTATGTTGCATTCTAGTGAAGGAAGCAGGATATAAACAAACAAAAATGTAGTTTTAAACTGTGGTAAGTATTAAGAGTGCTATGTCTTTACAATATTGTATTGGTTGTAAAGTAATCAGCCTTCAATTAAAATAAATAAATTTATATTAAAAAAGAGTGCTGTGTCAACCTATTTCAGAGAGATGTATTATAATACTAGTGAATACAAGAGGATAACACGATTTTGAGAGAAAAACAAAATGATGACTCCATTTTTTGAACATGTTAAGTTTTGAAGTATCAGTGGAAAACAGTTGATATCTAGAAGGTATGTGAAGATAAAGATTTGGAACTCAGAGTAAGATCTGGGTGGTGGGTGTTAGTCACTTAGTCATGTCCAACTCTTTGTGACCCCATGGACTGTAGCCCACCAGGCTCCTCTGTCCATGGAATTCTCCAGGCAAGAATACTGGAGTGGGTTGTCATTTCCTTCTCCAAAGATCTGGGTAGTAGACACTTTAAAAATTTTTAATTCATATGATTATTATAGTTATAGGATTACATGAAGTCACGTAAAAATAGCACACAGAGCAGGAGACCACAAAGGCAGTGTGTGTGTGTGCATTCTTGTGTGGTTTTGTTTTAGCTTTTCAAAATTTTTTTTATTTTTTATTGAAGTATAGTTGATTTACAACACTGTTAATTTCTAGTATACAATGAAGTGACTTACTTATGCATATATATATATATATATTTATTCTTTTTCATATTGTTTTCCATTATGGTTTATGGTAGAATATTGAATATAGCTTCTCATGGTATACAGTAGGACCGCATTGTTTATCCATCTTATGCATACTAGTTTGTTTCTGATGATCCCAAACTCCCAATCCATTCCTTCCTCAGCCCCCATCCCCCTTGGCAACCATAAGTCTGTTCTCTGAGTCTGTTTTTGTTTCATAGATAAGTTTATTTGTGTTATATTTTAGATTTCACATTTAATTGATATCATATGGTATTTGTTTTTCTCTTTCTGATTTACTTTGCTTAGTATGATAATCTCTGGGTCCACTCACGTTGCTGCAAATGGCATTATTTCATCATTTTTTATGGCCAAGTAATTCCACTGGGGTTTCCTTGGTGACTCAGGTGGTGAAGAACCTGCCTGCAATGCCAGAGATCCAGATTCAATCCCTGGGTTGGGAAGATCCCCTGCAGAAGGGAATGGAAACCCAATCCAGTATTCTTGCCAGGATAATCCCATGGACAGAGGAGCTGGGTGGGATACAATCTGTGGGGGTCACAACGAATCAGACACAACTGAGTGACTAACACTATGCTAGACAGACTATAATATTCATATATATATATATATGTATATATATATATATATATATATATATATATATATATATTCTTCTTTATCCATTCATCTGTTGTTGGATGTTTATGTTGTTTCCATGTCTTGGCTATTGTGAATAGTGCCACTACAAACATATGCGTGCAAATATCTTTTCAAATTATAGTTTTGTCTGGATATATGCTCAGGAATGGGATTGCAGAATCATGTGGTAGTTCTATTTTTAGTTTGTTGAGGACTCTCCATACTATTTTCCATAGTGGCAGTGAAAGTGAAAGTGAAGTCGTTCAGTCATGTCCGACTCTTTGCAACCCCATGGACGGTAAGCTACCAGGCTCCATGGTCCATGGGGTTTTCCAGGCAAGAATACTGGAGTGGGCTGACATTTTCTTCTCCAGGGGATCTTCCCAACCCAGGGATCGAACCTGGCTCTCCTGCATTGCAGACAGATGCTTTACAGTCTGAGCCACTAGGGAAGCCCAACTTAGTGGCAGTACCAACTTACATTCCCACTAACAGTGAACTAGCATTCCCTTTTATGTTAATAAATTGCCTTGATGTGGAAAAAAAAAAGGAAAGGCCTATTAGATATAGAAATGGAGATATTAAGCAGATAATTTGATATGAGTCTGGTGCTCAGCTGAGAGGTCATGCTGAAGATGTAACTTTGGGTATCACCAGATCCTATAGTTTACATTATTTATATGATCACATCAATCCACATGTCTTTAATACATTCTAGATGAAGTGGAGCTATTCTGTTCTCTAAATTTCCTACCACTCCTGCAGGAAGTATCAGTTTGTCCGGCCATTTTGGATGACAAGTTAGCAGTATGTATTAAAATCAAAATGCATATCATCAATGAACAAATACCACTATTCTGTGTTTACCCCAGAGTTACATTTGCACAAAAACAAAAGCAGATATGGCAAGAATACTCCCACAACCTTATTTGTTATAGGAAAAAAAAAAAAAGAGAGAGAGAGAGAGAGAAACAACCTAGGTGCCGACCAGCAGGGGAAAGCTAAATTTAAAGTATTTCCATATCAGGGAATATTATGCAATAGCATTCTGAAGGAGATCAGCCCTGGGATTTCTTTGGAAGGAATGATGCTAAAGCTGAAACTCCAGTACTTTGGCCACCTCATGTGAAGAGTTGACTCATTGGAAAAGACTCTGATGCTGGAAGGGATTGGGGGCAGGAGGAGAAGGAGACTACAGAGGATGAGATGGCTCGATGGGATCACTGACTCGATGAACGTGAGTCTGAGTGAACTCTGGGAGATGGTGATGGACAGGGAGGCCTGGCATGCTGTGATTAATGGGGTCGCAAAGAGGCGGACACGACTGAGTGACTGAACTGAACTGAAGAGAATACAGAATCACTCTGGGTACTGTAATGAAAAGAGATCCAAGATAAATTGTTCAATAAAAAAAATAATGTTGCAGAAGAATACTTCTATTTCTATGTTGATACCTTAAAAAATGTGTTTTGTGCATGCATGTGTATATATGAATTTAAAGGTTTTAAATATCTCAAATATTATACAACACATATAGCACTGGCTACATTTGTGTAGGATACAAATTTATCTACAGGCTACATTTGAGTTTGGTGGCTGTTCAAGAGAAATTTTAACTTCATAAGTAATGTTTTAATTCTATAATGAAAAGGTATTTACATATTACTCGCAAAATTACTTTTATCTAATTTAAAAGAGTAGAGTAATTATCTGTAACTATCTGAAATCAAGTCATACCAAACTACATAATGAAGTGGTTAGGAACAGTGCCTTTGAAGTGGGGCTTCATAGATTTGAAACCTGGCTCTGCAACTTAGTAGCTGTGTTTGAGCAAAATACATACATTCTCTATGCTTCTATTTCCTCATTTTTATTTATTTTTATTTGTTTTTTTTGTTTTGTTTTCTTTTTTTAAAATTTTTATGTTTACTTTATTTCACTTTACAGTACTGTATTGGTTTTGGCATACATTGACATGAATCCACCACGGGTGTACATGAACTCCCAAACATGAACCCCTGTCTCTTA
>SJYX01010759.1:98990-137438 GCA_006410675.1 Oreotragus oreotragus
GTTTTGGCATACATTGACATGAATCTGCCATGGGTGTACACGAACTCCCAAACATGAACCCCCCTCCCACCTCCCACCCTCCATCATCCCTCCAGATCACTTAGTCATGTGTCTGACTCTTTATGACCCCATGGATTTATAACAGGACATGGAATTTTTCAGGCCAGAATGCTAGAGTGGGTAGCCGTTCACTTCTCCATGGGATCTTCCCAACCCAGGGATCAAATCCAGGTCTCCCAAATTGCAGGCGGATTCTTTATCAGTTGAGCCAACAGGGAGGTCCATAAATCTCAGGCACTTTTATTATTATTGTGTGCATTTCAATTAATAGGCTTTTGGTTGGGCATATTAAATGTGTCTGTCTGGATATAATTCTTGTGAATAAGATGATGAAATGTAGGTTGAATGTTATTGTTAGGATATTCATAGCAAATTTACTCATTGAATATTTTGCAGAACTATTAATTGTGTTCAAAGTGTTTTCATTCATACATTACTGTCTCCTTGAAAAGCCATAGTGTGATACTGTTTACTGGTTTTGTCAAAAACACGAGAAGAAAGAAAGATAAATGAAAATCACATAAATCTTCAAAGGAATACCAGTTCCACTGATAGCACACAGGGTTGAATCCAGTAAGATGGAAGTATTTTTTTTTAAGTTTCTTTCATCCAACAGCCACTTACTGCTATAATACTCTCATCAGTACCCCAAATAAGAATCATTCTATCACTTGTTAAATGTTTATTTGAAGAAAGGACTCATAATTATGTGACACAGGCTGTTCAATTGTTGAGCAGCTAGAACTGTAGTTTATATTGACTTAAATCAGCAACTCTGAAACTTCAATAACTGGCTCCTTTCCTCACTTAGAGCTACACAAATCAATTTTGTTTCATCTTTTACATGGCAAGTTTTTGAATATTTGTAGACATTGATCCTGCCATCCTAGAATCATCTATTTTTCAAGCTAAAAATTCCTGCACTTATTTAGGAGAGTGATCTCCTATCACTCTATCCTCTGAACCAATTCCAGTTCAGTGATGCTCTACTTAAAGTGTAGGGCTTAGTATTTTTGTTGCTGGAAAAGTACATCTGCTATTGCAACTTGCCACTTTTGCACGTATCAGAGACCTAATCTGGAGCAGTTGTTCTTCTAATGACCTCACGTACTTAACCCTTCTGGTAGCCAATTAAAAATAAACATATATCAAGGTCCCTATATTTCCCTGTGGAACTGCTCTAATTCATCTTTGTTCTCTGGCTACTACTTTACATAAGATAACCATGAGCAGTTAATTTTGGAAACACATATGATAGAAACTTTCAGTTCACTTTTTTTTTCCCTTAATATACTTTCAGTCATAAACCTTCTGCCTATATTCAATGATAATTTTCTTACACCTATTTATTCTTCCATCCCCAACCTTATGTGAAGTAAGGTTTTAGTCACTCAGTTGTGTCCAATTCTGTGAGACCCTATGGACCATAGCATGCCAGGCTCCTCTGTCTGTGGACAAGAGAATACTCCAGACAAGAATACTGCAGTGAGTAGCCATTCTTTTCTCCAGGGGATCTTTCTGACCCAGGGATCAAATCCTGTTCTCCTGCATTTCAGGTAGATTCCTTACTGTCTGAACCACTAGGGAAACCCAACCCTATGTAGGCGATACTAAAAACTAAACCTTAAAATGATATTACATGGCCTAGGCTAGCCTCATCAATTGGGAAAAATCTTGGCCTAGACTCTCTCAGAAATAGGAGAATCCAAGGGAGGCCACACCAGCATACCTGAGTCTGTTTCTTTATGCCTTTATAGATCCTTTGGTTTTCAAGTTCTGACTCTTAGCACAGTATTTGCTCTGAATTCAGAGTTTTTTGTTCCTCTGGCCCACTAAGATAAATCTCAGCTGACTCCCATAGGACTTCCAAGCATTGGGGTTTCATCCTTAGATCTCTTCTCAATCTATATTTATTCCCTCCCTCAACTAATCTTGCAGTGTTAAATGCCATACATATGCTGAAAAAACAAAATGTATGTCTCCTATTCAAGTCCCTCCCTTAAATACTGCCATCCATCGTGTCAGATTCATCCCAAGACTGGCTCCCTTTAAAGTCATAGGATGGTTCCTGGCATACATCAGGACTACATTTGTCCTGAGAATGATTGCATTACTTCCCACAGTCAAAATTCTGCCAAAGGCTTTCCTATTATAAATTTCTAGTATTGTGTAGTTTTCTCTTTTAATCTGTTAATATAGTGAATTACTTTTATACATTTTTCTCAAATGTCACTTTTTATTCCAATTTTTTTTTTAGTATGCCACACAGCTTTAAGGATCTTAGTTTCCCAACCAGCGATTGAACCTGGGCCCTCATCAGTGAAAGTGTGGAGTCCTAACCACTGATCTGGCAGGGAATTCCCTACATATTATTAAATATTAAACCTTGCATCTCTAATGTAAAACCAACCAATTGATTAAATTATTAATGTTTCATATAGGTTAACATGTATATAAAAACCCCACCCATGCATGCATGCTCAGTTGTGTCTGACTCTTTGCAATCCCATAGACCGTAGCCTGCCAGGCTCCTCTGTCCATGGAATTCTCTTCCCAACCCAGGGATCAAACCCACAACTCTTACTTTTCTTAAATTGGCAGACAGATTCTTTACCTCTTGAGCAACCTGGAAAACTCCTTTCTTTTCATTAATGAAATGGAAATGTCACATAATGCTTTTACATTACATAAAATGACATTTACATAGTGTCTTTATCTGGTCTTAGTATCATGATTATGCTGTCTTCAAGAATAAGTTAAGAAGTACCCCTTTTTTTATTGCTTGAGAAAGTTTGATTAAAATTACAATGCTCTTCCTGAAATTTAATCAAATTTGTCTGTAAATCAATCTGGACTAGATGTTTTCTTTGGAGAAGTATTTTAAAATACTGCTTTAATTTATTTCATGATTCTAGGACTATTCAAAATTGTACATTTCCTTGGGTCATTATTGGTAAGTATAAGTCAAACTCCTTAACTACTATGTTGACATCTTTTATATTCTTCTGAATATAGAAAGTGAAGAGGAACTAAAGAGCCTCTTGATGAGGGTGAAAGAAGAGAGTAAAAAAGCTGGATTAAAACTCAACATCCAAAAAATGAAGATATGGCATCCAGTCCCATCACTTCACAGTATATAGAAGGGGAAAAAGTGGAAACAGTGACAGACTTTATTTTTTTGGACTCTAGAATCACTGGGGATGGTGATTGCAGCCATGAAATTAAAAGATGCTTGCTCTTTGGAAGAGAAGGTATGACCAACCTAGACAGCATATTATAAAGCAGAGATATCACTTTGCCAACAAAGGTCCATATAGTCAAAACTATGACCATAAGGAAGGCTGAGCACTGAAGAACTGATGCTTTCAAATTGTGGTACTGGAGAAGACTCTTGAGAGTCCCTTGGACTAAAAGAAGATCAAACCAGTCCATCTTAAAGGAAATCAACCCTGAGTATTCATTAGAAGCACTGATGCTGAAGCTGAAGCTCCAATACTGACTCATTGGAAAAGACCCTGATGCTGAGAAAGACTGAGGGCAGGAGGATAAGACGGCAACAGAGGATTAGATGGTTACACAGCATCACTGACTCAATGGACATGAGTTTGAGCAAACTTGGGGAGATAGTGAAAGACAGGGAAGCCTGGCATGCTGTAGTCCATGGGGTTGCAAACAGTCAGACACACAGCTTAACAACTGAACAACAACAATATTCTTCTGAATTACTTTTGTCTCTTTGACCTAACACTATTTGAGAGAAAAGGGTTGAAATCTCCCTCTATGTGGTAGGTTTGTAAACTCATATTCCCTTGCTTGTTCACCTCAGCCCATCTTCCTTCTTTAGTCCATAAATACCCCCATCCCCTTACCTTCAAGAAGTTCTGTGACCAGGAATTAAATCCTGGCCTTGCAGTGAAAGTATCAAGTCCTAACCACTGGACTACCATGGAATTCCCTTCAGTTGATCTTCTTACTATATACAAATCTTATAAAGATGCCAGTGCTGGGCAAGAATCTTGATGAACACCTTGGCTGTGGGCCCAGCCTTCATTAACAGGCTGAAGGAAGGGAATGTGCGTTTGATCCCTGGTCCAGGAGCTAACAGCCATGTGCTGTGGGGCAACTAAGCCACGCCACAAATACTGGACCCACACACTCTAGATGCCTTGCATTTCAACTAGACATGCTCCATAGCAAGAGAAGCCTGCTCACTGGAACTAGAGAAACCCCCATCACTACAACTAGAGAAAAGCCTGTATGCCCAATGAAGACCCAGGACAGCCAAAACAAAACAAAACAAAACAAAACAAAAAAAACCCATGTGTATTACTGAAAAAGTGTGAGTGAGGAAGGACTGGAAAAATAATTGGGAGCTGGCTTATGGTAGAGTAAATCAAAGACTATCAGGTATTGCTGAGCAGCTTTTTATAATTATAAGAAAGTAAAGTAAAGCAATGAGGCCCTATAGTGAATGCATTATGTGGAAAATGTGCAACAGTGCATGGCCTATACCCCTTGGCTGCACTGAGACCAGGCAGCTTGAGATATTGCTGTGAAGTATATCACAGAGATCTGCTGCATGCTCTAAAACACCGAAGAATGCTGTTACTTCATGTCCTGAATGGTGGGGAAGAAGGGTGTGCGCCCAACTTCTCCTGAGACAACACCCAAATCACAACTAGGTGCTGAATGACCATCGACAGGAGGATGTTGGAACTCCTCAAAAAAAGATACCCCACATCCAAGGACAAAGAAGAAGCTGTCATGAGAAAGTAGGAGGGGGCGCAATCACATTAAAATCAAACCCCATACCTGCCAGGTGGGTGGCCCACAAACTACAGAACAATAATACCAAAGAAGTTCTCTCACTGTTGCAAAGGTTCTAAGCCTCACAACAGACTTCCTAACCTTTTGTTCTGGCCAAGGGACTGGGAATTCCCAGGGAGTCTGACTTTGAAGGACAATGGGATTTAATTACAGAACATCCACAGGACAGGGGGAAACAGACTCTTGGAGGGCACAATAAAAACCTTGTGCCCACCAGGACCCAGGAGAAAGGAACAGTGTACCCAAAAGAGACTGAACCAAACTTGCTATGAGTGTTGGAGTGTCTCCTGTGAAGGCCTGGGTTGACAGTGGCCTGCCTCAGGGACAGAGCCAGAGACACTGGTAGCAGCAGTCCTGGGAGGTGCACATTGGCGTAAGTCCTCTTGGAGGTCACCCTTCAGTTCAGTTCAGTTCAGTCACTCAGTCGTGTCCAACTCTTTGCAACCTCATGGACTGCAGTACGTTAGGCCTCCCTGTCCATCACCAACTCCAAGAGTTTACTCAGACTCATGTCCATTGAGTCGGTGATGCCATCCAACCATCTCATCCTCTGTTGTCCCTTTCTCCTTCCACCTTCAATCTTTCCTAGCATCAGGGTCTTTTCAAATGAGTCAGTTGTCTGCATCACGTGGCCAAAGTATTGGAGTTTAAGCTTCACCATCAGTTCTTCCAATGAATATTCAGGGTTGATCTCCTTTAAGATGGACTGGTTGGATCTCCTTGCAGGCCAAGGGACTCTCAAGAGTCTTCTCCAACACCACACTTCAAAAGCATCAATTCTTCAGTGCTCAGCTTTATAGTCCAACTCTCACATCCATACATGACTACTGGGAAAACCATAGCCTTAACTAGGCGGAACTTTGTTGACAAAGTAATGTCTCTGCTTTTTAATATGCTGTCTAGGTTAGTCATAACTTTTCTTCCAAAGAGTAAGTGCCTTTTTATTTCATGGATGCAGTCACCATCTGCAGTGATTTTGGAGCCCCCCAAAATAAAGTCTGCCACTGGTTTCACTGTTTCTCCATCTATTTGCCATGAAGTGATGAGACTGGATGCCATGATCTAAGTTTTCTGAATGTTGAGTTTTAAGCCAACTTTTTCACTCTTCTCTTTCACTTTCATCAAGAGGATCTTTAGTTCTTCACTTTCTGCCGTAAGGGTGGTGTCATCTGCATATCTAAGATTATTGACATTTCTCCCGGAAATCTTGATTCCAGCTCGTGCTTCATCCAGCCCAGCGTTTGTCATGATGTACTTACTCAGCATATAAATTAAATAAGCAGGGTGACAATATACAGTCTTGACGTACTCCTTTTCCTATTTGGAACCAGTCTGTTGTTCCATGTCCAGTTCTAATTGTTGCTTCCTGACATGCATACAGATTTCTCAAGAGGCAGGTCAGGTGGTCTGGTATTCCCATCTCTTTCAGAATTTTCCACAGTTTATTGTGATCCACATAGCCAAAGGCTTTGGCATAGTCAATAAAGCAGAAGTAGATGTTTTTCTGGAACTCTCTTGCTTTTTTGATGATCCAGTGGATGTTGACAATTTGATCTCTGGTTCCTCTGCCTTTTCTAAAACCATCTTGAACATCTGGAATTTCACAGTTCATGTATTNCAAAGGCTTTGGCATAGTCAATAAAGCAGAAGTAGATGTTTTTCTGGAACTCTCTTGCTTTTTTGATGATCCAGTGGATGTTGACAATTTGATCTCTGGTTCCTCTGCCTTTTCTAAAACCATCTTGAACATCTGGAATTTCACAGTTCATGTATTGCTGAAGCCTGGCTTGGATGATTTTGAGCATGTGAGATGAGTGCAATTGTGTGGTAGTCTGAGCATTCTTTGGCATTGCCTTTCTTTGGGATTGGAATGAAAACTGACCTTTTCCAGTGCTATGGCCAATGCTGAGTTTTCCAAATTTGCTGGCATATTGAGTGCAGCACTTTCACAGCATCATCTTTTATGATTTGAAATAGCTCAACTGGAATTCCATCACTTCCACTAGCTTTATTCATAGTGATGATTCCTAAGGCCCACTTGACTTCAAATTCCAGGATGTCTGGCTCTAGGTGAGTGATCACACCATCGTGATTATCTTGTACAGTTCTCTTTATTCTTGCCACCTGTTCTTAGTATCTTCTGCTTCTGTTAGATTCCCTACCATTTCTGTCCTTTATTGAGCCCATCTTTGCATGAAATTTTCCCTTAGTATCTCTAATTTTCTTGAAGAGATCTCTAGTCTTTCTCATTTTGTTGTTTTCCTCTATTTCTTTGCACTGATCACTGAGGAAGGCTTTCTTATCTCTCCTCGATATTCGCCCTTAAAGGTACCATAAAGCCTGTAGAGTCCAGGACTGTGCTGCCTCAGGCCAAACAACTAACAGGGAGGGAGCACAGCCCTAACCATCAGAGAAAACTGAGTTAAAGATTTACTGAGCCTAGCCCTGCCCACCAGAGCAAGATCCAGTTTTCCCCACAGCCAGCCCCTCCCATTAGGAATTTTGCACAAGGTTCTTATCCTCATCTATCAGAGGGCAGACAGGAGAAGCAAGAACTACATTCCCACAGCCTCCAGAACGAAAATCACAACCACAGAAGGCTAATCTAAATGATCACGTGGATAACAGTCTTGTGTAACTCAATGAAGTGATGAGCCATGCCACACAGGGCCACCCAAGACTGATGGGTCGTGGTGGAGAGTTTTGACAAAATGTGGTCCATTGGAGAAGGCAATAGCAAACCACTTCAGTATTCTTTCCTTAAGAACCCCAGGAACTTTCCCTGTATTCAGTCAATTTTTGCTTTGGAGTTTTGAGGTTATAAATATATTTAAAATGTAAATTAAACACTTAGCATTCAGTGGTGATTCTTTCTATATCTAATATTTTTGTGTAAAAGTCTATTTTATCCGATATTAATGTAAGCACACCATTTTCCTTTTCTTAATTTTTTCCTGCTATTTTTTCCCATGCTCCCATGCTTTTACTGATAAAAAGTCTTTAATTGGGCTAAATTCTAATGTGATGCTATTACTGTAAGAACTACTTTTAACAATTTATATGTAACCTTCAAATTAGCAACTTTGAATCACTTACCCTTTAATTATAAATGGAAGTTAATTCAGAGAAATCCCAATTATGAATTTGATCCATGACACATACAGAGTCAAATACACACATTCATTTGGGAAGTTAGTCCATAGTGATTTCTAATTGTTCAAGCTTGCTGCAAGTATAATTCATGTCAATAATCTCTTTGCTACTACATATTCCTGTATTTAAATACTGGACTTGAAATAATCATAGTGGTTGTAAAGATTAAGAAAATAGAAACTTGAGTTACTTTATTTCTATCATTTTGCTTGAACATGAATTTAAAAAAATTCAAAACAAACAGTATGAGCTGTGAGATAGAACATTGGATTGATATGCTTACAATCGAAATTTTTTAAAAACTTTTTATTTTATTTTGGAGTACAGCCAATTAACAATGTTGTGATGATTTCAGGTGAATAGCCAAGGGACTCATCCATACATACACATGTATTCAATACATCTGGAATTTAGCATTTTAAAATTAATTGTCATTTTGAAACTAAAGAAGAAACTGAAAAGAGAGTGATTTTTGCATATTGTTGCATGATATTAAAAATACTTTTTTCATACGAAGGATGAAAACACTAAAAAAATGATCTACTCCTAGTGATAAATACACTATGTATGCCATTGCCAGGCAATTGGCTCATTCTCTTTATAAGCTCTTAGAATTTTCTCCTCAAGACATTCTGAAATTCCACTATCACTAGGTGTAGGTTTTTTCTTATTCTCCTTAAGGGCACTGCTAATAAGTTGTTTATCTCTAATTCTGGAAAATTTATCTACATTATTTTTTTTAAACTTACCTCTTCTGTATTTTAATTTTTTTCTCCTTTGCTGAGACTCATATTAGCCCCTCTATTTCTATTACACATACATATCCCTGAGGTTTTCTTTTATATTTTCCTTTCCTATAGTGCTGCTATAAACATTGAGGTGTAGGTATCTTTTTGAATTGCAGTTTTCTCCAAATATATGCTCAAGAGTGGGATTGCCGGATCATACTGTAGTTCTATTTTTATTGTTTTAAGAAATCTCCATACTGTTCTCTATAGTCACTGTACCAATTTACATTTCTACCAACAGTTTAGAAGGTTTTCCTTTTGTTCACACCTTCTCCTGCATTTATTTCTAGACTTTTTGATGATGGCCTTTCTGACCAATGTGTAGTGACACCTCATTGTAGTTTTGATTTGCATTTCTCTAATAATTAGCAATGTTGAACATCTTTTCATGTGCTTTTTGGCCATCTGTATGTCTTCTTTGGAAAAGTGTCTATTTAGATACTCTGCCCAGTTTTGATTGGGTTGTTTTGTTTTGTTTGTTTGTTTTTTGATACTGAGTTGCATTCGCTGTTTGTATATTTTGGNGTTTTGATTTGCATTTCTCTAATAATTAGCAATGTTGAACATCTTTTCATGTGCTTTTTGGCCATCTGTATGTCTTCTTTGGAAAAGTGTCTATTTAGATACTCTGCCCAGTTTTGATTGGGTTGTTTTGTTTTGTTTGTTTGTTTTTTGATACTGAGTTGCATTCGCTGTTTGTATATTTTGGAGATCAATCCCTTGTTTGTCACTTTATTTGCAAATATTTTTTCCCATTCTATGGATTGTTTTTTCATTTTGCTTATGGTTTCCTTTGCTGTATAAAAACTTTTAAGTTTAATTATTGTTTATGGTTTCCTTTGCTGTACAAAAGCTTTTAAGTTTAACTGGGTTCCATTTGTTTATTCTTATTTTTATTTTCATTATTCTAGGAAGTGGATCCAAAATGATATTGCTGTGATTTATGTCAAAAAGTGTTCTGCCTATGTTTTCCTCTAGAAGTTTTATAGCATGCAGTCTTACATTTAGGTCTTTAATCGATTTTGAGTTTATTTTTGAGTATGGTGTTACAGAATATTCTGATTTCATTCTGTTACATGTAACTGTCTTGTTTTCCCAGCACCACTTATTGAAGAGACTGTCTTTTCTTCATTGTGTATTCTTGCCTCCTTTGTTATAGATCAATTGACCATAGTTGAGTGGGTTTATTTCTGGGCTTTCTATCCTGTTCCACTGACCTATATTTCTGTTTGGGGGCCAATACCAAATACCAATATTTTGATGATTGTAGCTTTGTAGTATAGTCTGAAGCCAGGGAGCCTGATTCCTTTAGCTCTGTTCCCCCATCTCAGGATTGCTTTGGCTATTCAGGGTCTCTTGTGTTTCAATACAAATAATTTTTTTCTAGTTCTGTGAAAAATGCCATTGGTTATTTGATAGGGATTGCATTGAATCTGTAGATTCCCTTAGGTAGTATAGACATTTTCACAATATTATTCTTGTAACCAAAGAACATAATATATTTTTCCATCTGTGTGTGTCATCTTCAATTTCTTTCATCAATGTCTTACAGTTTTCAAAGTAAAAGACTTTTGTCCCTTAAGCAAGTTTATTCTTAAGTATTTTATTCTTTTTGATTCAGATTTTAATATTTCTTGTAGAGCTGGTTTTGTGATGCTGAAGTCTTCTAGCTTTAGCTTGTCTGAAAACTCTTTATCTCTCCTCCATATCTGAATGCTAGCCTTGGTGGATAGAGTATTCTTAACCACAGCTTTTTTCCCCCCTTTCATCACTTTTAATATATAGTGCTACTTCCTTCTGGTCTGCAGTTTTTCTGCTAAAAAGTCTATTTAGAGTCTTATATACATAAATAATTGCTTTTCTCTTGCTGCTTTAATATCCCCACTTTAATTTTTGTCATTTTAATTACAATGTATCTTTGTGTGGTCCTCCTTGGGTTAATCTTGTTTGGGACTCTCTGTGCTTCCTGGACCTGGTTGTGTGTTTCCTTTCCAAGATTAGTGAATTTTTCAGCTATTATTTTTTAAAATATGTTCTCTGCCCCTTTCTCTCTTACTCGTCCTTTGGGATTCCTATAATGTGAATGTTAGTACATTTGGTGCTGTCCAAAAGGTCCCTTAAACTGTCCTTTTTTTTTTTTTTTTTTCCTAAAAAAATCCTCAGTTAAAATTCTTTTTTTCTTTTTCTGTTCAGCTTGGGTAATTCTCACTACTCCATCTTCTAGTCAAACAATTAGTTCCTGTGTATCACATAATCTACTATTGATTCCTCCTGGTGTATTTTTTATTTCAGTTATTATATTCTTTAGCTCTGTTTAGTTCTTTTTTATATTTTGCAACTTTTTGTTAAAATTCTCACTCTGTTCATCAATTCTCCTCCTATGAGAATTCTTATAATGATAACCTTGAACTCTTAATTGAGTGAATTTTTTATCTCCTTTCTTTATAGTTCTTTTTCTGAGTGTTTATCTGGTTTCTTCATTTGGAACATAGTCCATTTTTTCCTCATTTTCTGTGTTTACTTTTATATATTAGATAGGTCAGTTACATTTTCCAGTCTTGAAGAGTGGCTTTATGTAGAAGACATTCTGTTGACTTGAGCAAGATGCTTCCCCCTGGTCACCAGTTATATGCTTTAGGAGTTCCCCCTATTTAGGCTGCATGCACCCTTCTGGTGGAGGAGCCAACTACTGTGGGCATGCTGGTAGGTGAGGCTGGCCCCTGGCAGTTGGCTGCCAGGACCTGGCTCATGCAATGGCTGCCCCAATGGTAGGCAGGTCCAGCAATGATCATGGTTGGTTGCAGGGCTTGCAGGTGCCTGGGGTTGATAGTGTGTCTTTGTTGGGCACAGCTAGGTTCTGGGATGGCTGGCTATGGGATGTTCAAGGACTTGGGCCAGTACTGGCCCACTGGTGGATGAGGCCTGTTCCCAGGGCATCTGGCTGTGTCACCTGGGTGCCTGGGTGTGGGGCTGGGAGGGTCCCAGGTCTGGTCTGCTGCACTGGTGAATGGGGTCCTGTCCCTCCATGGCCTAGGAAGTCCCAAAACTGGTGCTGCCTGTTCATGGCCAGATAAGCTCTCAGCACTAATAAGCTAGAGAGGGAACTCCAAAATGGCAATTGCCAGTCCCAGGGTCCTTGTGGTAGAATGAACTCCCCAAAATGGCTCTCACCATTATGTGCCCCAAGGGAAGTTCTGGTTGCCTCCTGCCTCTCTAGGAAGCTCTCCAATATCAGTGAGTGGGTCTGAGCTAGAGCATGTGAGCTTTTATATATACCTTTAAGAGTGACATACCCTTAAGACTTTTCTGGTGGCTCAGATGGCAAAGTGTCTGCCTACAATGTGGGAGACCTGGGTTCGATCCCTGGATTGGGAAGATACCCTGGAGAAGGAAATAACAACCCACTCCAGTATTCTTGCCTGGAAAATCCCATGGATGGAGGAGCCTGGTAGGCTATAGTCTATGGAGTTGCAAAGAGTTGGCCATGACTGAGCGACTTCACTTTCACTTTAAGAGTGAAGTCTTCTTTTCCTTTAGCCTTCCAGCTCTCTTATTTTCAAGCCCTGCTTGCTTTCAAACCCAGTTCTTTTGGGAGCTTGTTTTCCTGGTGCAGAACACCCAGACTAAGGAACCCAATGTGGGCCTTAGAATCCTTGCTCTTTGTGAAGAACTTTTGCAGTTATGATTATCCTCCCATCTGTTGGTTGCCTACCATGGGAATGGGCCTTGACTATACTGCATCTCTCCTACCCATCTCATCATGGTTCCTTCTCTATATCTTTAGTTGTGAAACATCTTTTATGCTAGTGTTCAAGTCATCCTCATAGATAGCTCCTCTGTAAATAGTTGTAATTTTGGTGTGCCCGTGTGAGGAGATGATCTCAGAGTCTTCCTATTACACCATCTTGACCATACCACCCCCATTTTGTTATTTTAGGAAATTCTTTCTGACATTTAGATCCTTCAAATGTCCATAAAAATTTAATATCAGCTTATAAATATCTTCTAAAAGCCTGTTGAGATATTGATCATCTTGAGTTGATCTGTGAGTTAATGAAAATTTGACACAACTTTGACACAGCTGAGTCCTCCAATCTATGAATATGGTGGATCTGTCCATTCATTTAACTTTTTTTCTTTCAACAAAATTTGAACTGTTAAAGGTACAGGTTTTCACATATTTTGCTAAATGTAGCTTTAAGTAATTCATGTTTTAGATACTATTTTAAATGTAATTGTTTTTATGTCAATATTCAATTGTTATTTGCTAATTTACTTAAAAAATCAGTCTTTGTGTGTGATTTTATATCTTGTGACCTTGTTCAACTGTGTATTTAATAGCATTTCTGAAGATTCACTAAGATTTTCCATTTATACAAAATGTCACTTGTAAATAAAGATGATTCTTTTTTCTTTCCAATTTTCATGATTTTATTTCTTATACTGATCTCATTATAATCGTTAGGCTCCCCAGTACAATGTTGAAAAGAAATGACAAGAGTAGGCATCCTTGCATTGTTCTCAATTTTAAGGGTAAAACATCAGGGCCTTTTTTGTAGATGCCCTTTGTCAGGTTAGTCTTCTATTTCCTTTAGCTGAGACTTTTGAAAAAATCATCAATTAGCCTTGAATTTTTCAAATGTTTTTTCCTGCATATAAAGATAATCATATGGTTTTTCTCCATTACTCTGTTCATAAGGTGAATTATGACAATTTATTATCAAATATTTAAAGTATTTCAAATAATGCAACCTTGCACTCACAGAATAACCCCACTTGGTTGTGATACATTTTTTAATACATATTGCTGGATCCAAGTTGCTAATGTTTTGTTGAGTAATTTAATATATTTGTTCATAAGAGAGGTTGCTCTGTAGCTTTCTATTCCTATATTATTTTAGTCTGGTTTTAATATTAGGGTTATGCTGGTCTAAAGATCGTTTTTAAAATGTCCTCTCTTCTAATTTCTGGAAGAGTTTGTGTAGGATTGATATTTTGTTGTCATTGTTGTTTAGTCGCTAAGTTGTGTCTGACTCTTTTGTGACCCCATGGGCTGTCCATGGGATTTTCCAGGCAAGAATACTGGAGTGAGTTGCCATTTCCTTCTTCAGAAGATCTTCCTGACCCAAGAATCAATACTTCTTCCTTAAATGTTTCATAGAATTTTCATGTCCATCTGGTCCTATAATGATTTAAATGATGAATTCAGTGTCTTTCTATAATATAAGCTTATTCCAATTTTCCTTTTTTTAGTCAATTTCAAAAGTTTGATTTTTTCAAGCAATTTTCCAATTTCATCTAGTTGTGAAATCTCTTGGTTTATGGCAATAGAGTCCTAATTTTATTCCACTCTAGTCAGAAAACATACTTTGTATGATTTCACTCCTTTTAAATTTATTGAGACTTGTTTTATGGCTATTTTGGTGGCTAATAGTCCGTGTACAGTTGAAAAAAATTTGTGTTTTGCTGTTCTCTATAGATGCCAATTAAATCATGTTGACTGATCTAGTTCTTCAAATATTTTATACCCATATTGATGTTCTGTCTACTTGCTCTATCAGTTACAGAGAAAAACCTGTTGGAATATCCAACTATAATCATGTTTTGTCTATTTTGCCTTGTATTTATGTCAGCTTTTGCTTCCTGTGCATTCAGTCCCTGCTGTTATGTGCATACATATTTAGGATCACTGTATCTTCCTAGAGAATGAACCGGTGTATCATTGTGAAATGACTATCTTTATTCCTAACAATATTTCTTACTCTGAAATCTATTTTATATGATATTAATATAGCTACTCCATCTTTCTTTGGATTATTTTTGGATTATGTACAATTTACCACATATTTCCTTTTAACTTTTCTGTGTTTTTATAATAAAGTGAATCTCTTATAGAAAACATATGACTGTGTCTTGATTTTGGATCCAAGAGAGGAGAAAATATTTCTTTTCCTTTATAATATAAGGAACTCTTATTTCAAAGTCAAAGTAAGTGAAGTCAAATCAGTATGTTTTCCAAGATGAGTCAATGCTACCTGACTAAACAAGATTTTAAAAATCACAGTAAGAAATAAGAAAAAATTAAAAATACTTCTGGGCATTTTGACACTGAATGAATAATGCATAACTTTTAAGCAGCATATAATACAAATTAAAATTTTGAGTCAACATCTCAGGCACATTTTATAATAAGATTGCATTAGAGAATTAAGTATAGGTCTAAGTCACAGACACAATTGAAATACAGATATCTCTCAATGTTATGCCTTAGTATAAGGAAGCAAAGATATCAACAACCTGTAAAGAGAAATCTAAAACTTTATTTATCAGTGGAATAGACTATAGCACATTGATATGTGCTCTTTTTTTTCCCAGCAGTTTAAAAATAGACCAGATAGGTAGTACACAACAATTAACAACACAATTACTATTTTAGCAGATGGAAGACTGAAATATGTAATTAAATAAGTACATGTAATTAACTTCCTCAGTGATCAATGCAAAGAAAGAGAAGAAAACAATAGATTGGGAAAAACTAGAGATCTCTTCAAGAAAATCAGAGATACCAAAGGAACATTTCATGCTAAGATGGGCACAATAAAGGATAGAAATGGTAGGGACCTAACAGAAGCAGAAGATATTAAGAAGAGGTGGCAAGAATATACACAAGAACTATACCAAAAAAAGCTTAATGACCCAGATAACCACTATGGTGTGATCACTCACCTAGAGCCAGACATTTTGGAATGCGAAGTCAAGTGGGCTTTAGGAAGCATCACTATGAACAAAGCTAGTGGAGGTGGTGGGATTTGGGTTAGCCTATTTCAAATCCTAAAAGATGATGCCGTGAAAGTGCTGCACTCAATAAGCCAGCAAATTTGGAAAACTCAGCAGCAGCAACAAGACTGGAAAAGGTGAGTTTTCATTCCAATCCCAAAGAAAGGCAATGCCAAAGAATGTTCAAAACACCACATATTCGCATTCATCTCACACACTAGCAAAGTAATGCTCAAAATTCTCCAAGCCAGACTTCAACAGTACATGAACTATGAACTTTCAGATGTTCAAGCTGGATTTAGAAAATGCAGAGGAACCAGAGATCAAATTGCCAACATCCACTGGATCATCGAAAAAACAAGAGAGTTCCAGAAAAACATCTACTTTATTGACTACACCAAAGCCTTTGTCTGTGTGGATTACAACAAATTGTGGAAAATTCTTAAAAAAATAAGAATACCAGACCACCTTACCTGCCTCCTGAGAAATCTGTATTCAGGTCAAGAAGCAACAGTTAGCACTGGACATGGAACAACAGACTGGTTCCAAATCAGGAAAGGAGTACATCAAGGCTGTATATTGCTACCCTGCTTATTTAAGTTATATGCAGAGTACATCATGCAAAATGCCAGGGTGGATGAAGCACAAGCTGGAATCAAGATTGCTGGGAGAAATATCAATAACCTCAGATATGCAGATGACACCACCCTTATGGCAGAAAGCGAAGAAGAACTAAAGAGCCTGTTGATGACAGTGCAATGGGAGAGTGAAAAAGTTGGCTTAAAACTCAACATTAAAAAAATGAAGATCATGGCATTTGGTCCCAACTGTTCCTAGCAAATAGAACAATGGAAACAGTGACTGATTTTATTTTGGTGGGGGGGGGCGCTCCAAAATCACTGCAGATGGTGACTGCAGCCACGATATTAAAAGACGCTTGCTCCTTGGAAGAAAAGCTCTGACAAACCTAGACAGCATATTAAAAAGCAGAGACATTAATTTGCCAACAAAGTCTGTTTAGTCAAGGCTATGATTTTCCCAGTAGTCATGTATGGATGTGAGAGTTGGACTATAAAGAAAGCTGAGCACTGAAGAATTGATGCTTTTGAAGTGTGGTGTTGAAGAAGACTCTTGAGAGTCCTTGGACTGCAAGGAGATGCAACCAGTCCATCCTAATGGAAATCAGTCCTGAATATTCATTGGAAGGACTGATGCTGAAGCCAAAACTCCAATACTTTGGCCACCTGATGTGAAGAACTGACTCATTGGAAAAGACTTTGATGCTGGGAAAGATTGAGAGCAGGAGGAAAAGGGGACAGCAGAGGATGAGATGGTTGGATGGCATCACTGACTCAATGGATATGAGTTTGAGCAAGCTCTGGGAGTTGGTGATGGACAGGGAAGCCTGGCATGCTGCAGTCCATGGGGTTGCAAAAAATCAGACATGACTGAGTGACTCAACTGAACTTAATACAATCAAAGAATTAAGCTTAGTCAATGGAGCAGAAGTAGTACAGGTTCTAGAATTACTTTGCTTTCTCTATGATCCAATGACTGTTGGCAATTTGATCTGGTTCCTCTGACTTCAAAACAGCTTGTATATCTGGAAGTTCTCTGTTCACATATTGCTGAAGCTTAGTCTGAGAATTTTGTGCATGACCTTGCTAGCATATGAAATAAGCACAATTGTATGGTAGTTTGAACATTCTTTGGCATTACCCTACTCTGGGATTAGAATGGAAACTGATTTTTTTCCAGTCCTGTGGCCTTGTGAGTTTTGCAAATTTGTTGACATATTGGGTGCAACACTTTAACAACATTGTCTTTTAAGATTTTAAATATCTCTGTTGGAATTCCATTACCTCCAGTAGCTTTGTTCACAGTAATGCTTCCTTAAGCCCTCTTGACTTCACACTCCAGGATACATGGCTCTAGGTGAGTGACCACACTATCGTGATTATCTGGGTCATTAAACCTTTCTTGCATAGTTCTTCTGTGTATTCTTGCCAACTTATCTTAATCTCTTTTGTTTCTGTTAGGTCCTTACCATTCTGTCTTTTATCATGCCCATGCTTGCATGAAATGTTCCCTTGATATTTCCAGTTTTCTTGAAAAGATCTCTAATCTTTCCCATTCTATTGTTTCTCTGTATTTCTTTGCATCTTTCATTTAAGAATGCTTTCTTTTTTTATGTTTATGTAGATTTAATTAAAAATATTTTCCAAAATCTTTTTAGAAACTTGAAATATTTTCTTTATATATATATATATTGAAGTATAGTTGACTTACAATGTTTCAGGTGCACATCAAGGTGATTCAGTTATTCAAAAGCACATGTATTATCTTTAGAAGTATTTTCCATTCTAAGTTGTTGCAATATATTAACTATAGTTCCATAAGCTATACAGTAAACCTTTGTTGTTTGTTCCATATCTATTTTTTAGGTAAAAATCTAGCATCTTATTCATACTGAGTCAAACACGAAGACTCAAAATGTTACATTTTTTTAGTTAGGCAAAAATTCATATGTTTTCTAAAATATATATGTTATACATACTTATGTATATATGTATATAAAAGCTTTTCTACTACACTTGATAAAGGCTTGAAAAAGAACATCAAAAAAAGAAAAGATGGAGAAATTGGAGAATATAAACTAAATGAAATGGGAGCACTGAATATGAAATTTAAAAAGTGAAACCAAAAAAAAAGAAAAAAAAAGTGAAACCAAGTAGATGAAAGTAAAAGATCCTCATATAGTCTAGTTGCTTTTAAACATGACTGCTCATTAGAAACATATCTGGACCTCTGGAGAAAGTAATACCTGAGCATTTATATTTTTCAAAAAATTTCAAGATAATTCTGATATGCATCTCTATTTTAAAACGTCATTACAAGATTTTCTATTAGATTTTAGTTTTGTAGATATAGAGTTCTATTATGTTTCTGTTGACCAATCATAATAAAATGGTATTAAATGAGTAATAGTTACATAACCACAATAGTAAAAGGTGTTTACCAGTTTTCACAATCAAGAGCCAGACAAAAAGTAAAAGATAATTAAAATTTCAATCCATAATGGGAACATGATTAACTTAACAATTAAGATAAGTACATACAATTTGGGTTAGGGGGTGTCAAGCAGAGTGATGTGGTAAGTGGAAGTGCATGCATGCACATGTTTTCATGTTTTCATCCACCCAGTCAGTCTCTGTCTTTTGGTTGGTGCATTGAATCCACTTACATTTAAGGTAATTATCGATATGTACCCTGGTGGCTCAGATGGAAAGGAATCTGCCTGCAATGCAGGAGCTGCAGGAGACACAGGTTTGATCCCTGGGTAGGGAAGGTCCCCTGGAGGAGGGCATGGCAACCCACTCCAGTATTCTTGCCTGAAAAATCCCATAGACAGAGGGGCCTGGAAGGCTACAGTCTATGGGGTCTTAAAGAGTTCAACAAGACTGAGCAACCAATATCCACACACATGATTCTTTTATGGAAAAGGAAATGGCAGCTCACTGCAGTATTCTTGCTGGGAAAATCCCATGGACAGAGAAGCCTGGCGGACTACAGTCCATGAGGTCGCAAAGAATCAGACACGTCTGAGCACATGCACATACACATGATCCTATTACTATTTTCTTAATTGTTTTAGGTTTATTTCCTGCAGGTCTTTTCCTTCTCTTGTGTTTCCTGCTTAGAGAAGTTCCTTTTTCATCTGTTGTAAAGCTGGTTTGGTGGTGCTGAATTCTCTTAACTTTTGTTTGTATGGAAAGATTTTGATTTCTCCATCAAATCTGAAGAAGAGTCTTGCTGGGTAGAGTATTCTTGGTTGTAGGTTCTTCCCCTTCATCACTTTAAATATATCACGCCATTCTCTTCTTGCTTGTAGAGTTCCTATTAAGAAATCAGCTGATAGCCTGATGGGAGTCCCCTTGTACATTATTTGTCATTTTTCCCTTGTTGCTGTTAATATTTTATGTATGTCTTTATTTTTTGTCAGTTTGACTACTAGGTGTCTTGGTTTGTTCTTCCTTGGGTGTATCCCGCTTGGGACTTTCTGTGATTCCTGGACTTGGTTTGCTATTTCCTTTCCCATGTATGGGAAGTTTTCAGCTATTATTTCTTCAAATATTTTCTAAAGTCCTTTCTTTCTCTCTTCTCCTTCTGGAAGCCCTATAATGCGAATGTTAGTGTGTTTAATGTTGCCCCAGAAGTCTCTTAGGCTGTCTTAATTTCTTTTCATTCTTTTCTATATTTTGTTTCATGGCAGTGATTTCTGCCATTCTGTCCTTCAGGTCTTTTATCTGTCCTTTTGCCTCAGTTATTCTGCTATTGTTTCCTTCTAGTGTATTATTCATCTTTGTTTGTTCTTTAGTTCTTCTAGGTCTTTGGTAAACATTTCTTATGTCTTCCCGATCTTTGCTTCCATTCTTTTTCCAAGATCCTGGATCATCTTCAGTATCATTATTCTGATTTTTTTTCTGGAAGGTTACCTATCTCCACTTCATTTACTTGTTTTTCTGGAGTTTTATCTTGTCCCTTCATCTGGGATTTAACTTTCTGCTTTTTTATCATGATTGGCTTTCTGTCATATGGTTTTGTTTTAGCCACTGTGAGACTGTGCTTCTTCTGTCTGCCATCTGATGGATGAGGCTAAGAGGCTTGTGTAAACTTCTTGATGGGAGGGACCGGTGATGGGAAAAACTGGGTCTTGGGCTTCCCTGGTGGCTCAGAGGTTAAAGCATCTGCCTCCAATGTGGGAAACCTGGGTTTGATCCCTGGGTCGGGAAGATCCCCTGGAGAAGGAAATGGCAACACACTCCAGTATTCTTGCTTGGAGAATCCCATGGACTGAGGAACTTGGTGGGCTGCAGTCCACGGGCTCACAAAGAGTCGGACACGACTGAGTGACTTTACTTACTTACTTACTTACTCTAGTGGATGGGGCCTTGCTCAGTAAAGCTTTAATCCAGTTATCTGCTAATGGGTGGGGTTGCACTCCCTCCCTGGTAGTTGTTTTGCCTAAGACGACCCAGCCCTGGGGTCTATGAGCTCTATGGTAGGGTTAATGGTGAATTCCAAGAGGGTTTACACCAAGGGGGACCTTCCAGTGTCCCTGTCCCTGTGGTGAGCTCCTCCTGACCCATGCCTCCACAGGAAGCCCACCAGCACTAGCAAGTAATTTTGGTTCAGTCTCCTGCGGGGTCACTGCTCTTCTCCTCTGGGTCTTAGTGCATGCAAAATTTGGTTTGTGCCCTCCAAGACTGGAGTCTTTGTTTCCCTCAGTCCTCTGGAAGGCTTATAACCAAATCCCACTGGCCTTCAAAGCCATATTCCCTGGGGATTCCCAGTCCCGTTGTTGGATCCCCAGGCTAGGAAACCTGACATGGGGTTCAGAACCTTCACAGCAGTGTGAGGACTTCTTCGGTATTATTGTTCTCCAGTCTGTGGGTCACCCTGGCAGGTATGGGATTTGATTTTTATCATGATTGTGCCCCTCCAACCATCTTGCTGAGGCTTCATCTCTGTCTTTGGATTTGGGCTATCTTCTTTTGTGGGTTCCAGCATCCTTCTCCCCAGGTAGCTCAACTCGTAGAGAATTTGCCTGCAATGAAGGAGACTTGGTTCGAACCTTGGGTCAGGAAGATCCTCTGGGGAAGGGCATGGCAACCCACTCCAGTATTCTTGCCTGGAGAATTCCATGGACAGAAGAGCCTGGCAGGCTATCTATTTTAAAACGTCATTACAAGATTTTCTATTAGATTTTAGTTTTGTAGATATAGAGTTCTATTATGTTTCTGTTGACCAATCATAATAAAATGGTATTAAATGAGTAATAGTTACATAACCACAATAGTAAAAGGTGTTTACCAGTTTTCACAATCAAGAGCCAGACAAAAAGTAAAAGATAATTAAAATTTCAATCCATAATGGGAACATGATTAACTTAACAATTAAGATAAGTACATACAATTTGGGTTAGGGGGTGTCAAGCAGAGTGATGTGGTAAGTGGAAGTGCATGCATGCACATGTTTTCATGTTTTCATCCACCCAGTCAGTCTCTGTCTTTTGGTTGGTGCATTGAATCCACTTACATTTAAGGTAATTATCGATATGTACCCTGGTGGCTCAGATGGAAAGGAATCTGCCTGCAATGCAGGAGCTGCAGGAGACACAGGTTTGATCCCTGGGTAGGGAAGGTCCCCTGGAGGAGGGCATGGCAACCCACTCCAGTATTCTTGCCTGAAAAATCCCATAGACAGAGGGGCCTGGAAGGCTACAGTCTATGGGGTCTTAAAGAGTTCAACAAGACTGAGCAACCAATATCCACACACATGATTCTTTTATGGAAAAGGAAATGGCAGCTCACTGCAGTATTCTTGCTGGGAAAATCCCATGGACAGAGAAGCCTGGCGGACTACAGTCCATGAGGTCGCAAAGAATCAGACACGTCTGAGCACATGCACATACACATGATCCTATTACTATTTTCTTAATTGTTTTAGGTTTATTTCCTGCAGGTCTTTTCCTTCTCTTGTGTTTCCTGCTTAGAGAAGTTCCTTTTTCATCTGTTGTAAAGCTGGTTTGGTGGTGCTGAATTCTCTTAACTTTTGTTTGTATGGAAAGATTTTGATTTCTCCATCAAATCTGAAGAAGAGTCTTGCTGGGTAGAGTATTCTTGGTTGTAGGTTCTTCCCCTTCATCACTTTAAATATATCACGCCATTCTCTTCTTGCTTGTAGAGTTCCTATTAAGAAATCAGCTGATAGCCTGATGGGAGTCCCCTTGTACATTATTTGTCATTTTTCCCTTGTTGCTGTTAATATTTTATGTATGTCTTTATTTTTTGTCAGTTTGACTACTAGGTGTCTTGGTTTGTTCTTCCTTGGGTGTATCCCGCTTGGGACTTTCTGTGATTCCTGGACTTGGTTTGCTATTTCCTTTCCCATGTATGGGAAGTTTTCAGCTATTATTTCTTCAAATATTTTCTAAAGTCCTTTCTTTCTCTCTTCTCCTTCTGGAAGCCCTATAATGCGAATGTTAGTGTGTTTAATGTTGCCCCAGAAGTCTCTTAGGCTGTCTTAATTTCTTTTCATTCTTTTCTATATTTTGTTTCATGGCAGTGATTTCTGCCATTCTGTCCTTCAGGTCTTTTATCTGTCCTTTTGCCTCAGTTATTCTGCTATTGTTTCCTTCTAGTGTATTATTCATCTTTGTTTGTTCTTTAGTTCTTCTAGGTCTTTGGTAAACATTTCTTATGTCTTCCCGATCTTTGCTTCCATTCTTTTTCCAAGATCCTGGATCATCTTCAGTATCATTATTCTGATTTTTTTTCTGGAAGGTTACCTATCTCCACTTCATTTACTTGTTTTTCTGGAGTTTTATCTTGTCCCTTCATCTGGGATTTAACTTTCTGCTTTTTTATCATGATTGGCTTTCTGTCATATGGTTTTGTTTTAGCCACTGTGAGACTGTGCTTCTTCTGTCTGCCATCTGATGGATGAGGCTAAGAGGCTTGTGTAAACTTCTTGATGGGAGGGACCGGTGATGGGAAAAACTGGGTCTTGGGCTTCCCTGGTGGCTCAGAGGTTAAAGCATCTGCCTCCAATGTGGGAAACCTGGGTTTGATCCCTGGGTCGGGAAGATCCCCTGGAGAAGGAAATGGCAACACACTCCAGTATTCTTGCTTGGAGAATCCCATGGACTGAGGAACTTGGTGGGCTGCAGTCCACGGGCTCACAAAGAGTCGGACACGACTGAGTGACTTTACTTACTTACTTACTTACTCTAGTGGATGGGGCCTTGCTCAGTAAAGCTTTAATCCAGTTATCTGCTAATGGGTGGGGTTGCACTCCCTCCCTGGTAGTTGTTTTGCCTAAGACGACCCAGCCCTGGGGTCTATGAGCTCTATGGTAGGGTTAATGGTGAATTCCAAGAGGGTTTACACCAAGGGGGACCTTCCAGTGTCCCTGTCCCTGTGGTGAGCTCCTCCTGACCCATGCCTCCACAGGAAGCCCACCAGCACTAGCAAGTAATTTTGGTTCAGTCTCCTGCGGGGTCACTGCTCTTCTCCTCTGGGTCTTAGTGCATGCAAAATTTGGTTTGTGCCCTCCAAGACTGGAGTCTTTGTTTCCCTCAGTCCTCTGGAAGGCTTATAACCAAATCCCACTGGCCTTCAAAGCCATATTCCCTGGGGATTCCCAGTCCCGTTGTTGGATCCCCAGGCTAGGAAACCTGACATGGGGTTCAGAACCTTCACAGCAGTGTGAGGACTTCTTCGGTATTATTGTTCTCCAGTCTGTGGGTCACCCTGGCAGGTATGGGATTTGATTTTTATCATGATTGTGCCCCTCCAACCATCTTGCTGAGGCTTCATCTCTGTCTTTGGATTTGGGCTATCTTCTTTTGTGGGTTCCAGCATCCTTCTCCCCAGGTAGCTCAACTCGTAGAGAATTTGCCTGCAATGAAGGAGACTTGGTTCGAACCTTGGGTCAGGAAGATCCTCTGGGGAAGGGCATGGCAACCCACTCCAGTATTCTTGCCTGGAGAATTCCATGGACAGAAGAGCCTGGCAGGCTATAGTTCATGGGGTCACAAAGAGTGGGACATGACTGAGCGACTAACACACAAAGCATCCTCCTGTTGATGGTTGTTCAACAGTTAGTTGTAAGTTTGGTGCTCTCACAGGAGATGAGTGTACATCCTTCTACTCTGCTATCTTGAACCAGAAGCCTAGTAACTTCTAAGAAGGCTTTCTTATCTCTCCCTGCTATTATCTGGAATTCTGCATTCAGTTGGGTATATCTTTCTCTTTCTCTCTTGCTTTTGGCCTCTCTTCTTTTCTCAGCTATTTGGAAAGCCTCCTCAGACAATCACTTGGCCTTCTTGCATTTCTTTTTCTTTGGGATTGTTTTGGTCACTGCCTCTTGTACAATGTTATGAACCTCCATCCTTAGTTATTCAGGTACTTTGTCTATCAAGTCTAGTCCCTTGTATCTATTCATCACCTCCATTGTATAATCATAAGGAGCTTGATATAGGTTGTGCTGGAATGGCCTAATGCTTTCCCTGTATTCCTCAATTTAAGCTTGAATTTTGCAATAAGGAGACTATGATCTGAGCCACAGTCAGCTCCAGACCTTTTTTTTTTTTCCTTTGTTGACTGTACAGAACTTCTCAATCTTCTGCTGCAAAGAACATAATCAATCTAATTTCAGTATTGACCATCTGGTGATGTCCGTATGTAGATTATCTCTTGGGTTGTTGGAAAAGGGTGTTTGCTATGATCAATGTATTCTCTTGACAAGACTCTATTAGCCTTTGCCCTGCTTCATTATGAACTCCAGGGCCAAACTTGCCTGTTATTCTGGGTGTCTCTTGACTTCCTACTTTTTCATTCCAACCTCCTATGATGAACAGGACATCTTTTTTTAGTGTTTGTTCTAGAAGACATTGTGTTTCTTCACAGAACCAGCTTCAGCTTCTTTGACATCAGTGGTTGGGGTGTAGACTTGGAATACTGTGGTGTTGAATGGCTTGTCTTGGAAACAAATCAAGATCATTCTGTTCTTTTTGAGATTTCACCCAGGTACTGCATTTCAGATTCTTCTGTTGACTCTGAGGACTACTTTATTTCTTCCAAGGGATCCTTGACCACAGTAGTAGATATGATGATCATCTGAATGAAATCTGTCCATTCTTGTCCATTTTAGTTCACTGATTCCTAAGATGTTGATGTTCACTCTGTCATCTCCTGCTTCACAACATCCAATTTACCTTGATTCATGGACCTAACATTCCAGATTCCTGTGCAATATTGTTCTTTGCAGCATCAGCTTTACTTTCGCCCACCAGACACATCCACAACTGAGCATCTTTTCAGCTTTGACCCAGCCGCTTCTTTCTTTCTGGAGCTATTAGTAATTGGCCTCTGCTCTTCCCCAGTAGCATATTGGACACCTTCTGACCTAGGGGGCTCACCTTCTGGCGTCATATATTTTTGCCTTTTCATACTATTTATGGAATTCTCAAGGCAAGAATACAGGAGTGGTTTGCCATTTCCTCCTCCAGTGGGCCACAATTTGTCTGAACTCTTCACTATGACCTGCCTTGGGTGGCCCTGCAAGGCAGGACTCATAGCTTCATTGACTACAAACATTTCAATTTAAGCTTCTGGTGTCTATGTGCAGCTAGCAGTAATAGAATGTTCACATTCTCACAAGCCATTTTACTTCCTAACTGCAGGAGTATAGATCTTTTGTATCCTTAAATAGGTTTATTTCTAGATATTTTATTCTTTTTGATGCTTTTGTAAATGGGATTGTTTCCTTAATTTCTCTTTCTGATCTTTCATTGTAAGTGCTATTGTTGTTCAGTCACTAAGTCAGTCTGAATCTTTGCCTCCCCATAGACTGGAGCACACTGTGGGGTCCAACTCATGCCCATTGAGTCAATGATGCCATCCAACCATCTTATCCTCTGTTGCCCCCTTCCCCTTCTGGCCTCAATCTTTCCCAGTATCAGGATCTTTTCCAATGAGTCAGTGTCTATTTTTGTTCCAGAATTTTTGGTTGATGGCTGTCTAGCAGTTGATTATGATTTTGGTGCTCCATCAAGAAGAGGGTGAGCATCCTTCTACTCTGCCATCTTGAGACCAATCTCTGCTTCACATATTTCTAACCTGCTTGATATGTGTTGCTCCACAGATGCATCTTAAGACACAAAGCCTCTTAACCCAGCAGCAGTCTCTGTTTAGCATAATTTTCAGACCTTGCTTTTGTAGTCCTCTCTCAGCCAAAAACGTTCTCTCTTTTATCTTCATTTCAGTAACATTTGTCTTACATATTTAGGTGCCCCAGGGTTAGATGCTGATATATTTACAAAATCTATATCTTCTTGATGAATTTACCCATTTATAATTAACCTGCTTCCAATCTTCTTGCAGTTTTTGACTTAAAGTCTATTTTCTTTTTTTTTTTTTGGGTATACATGTATCCATTCTCCCCCAAACTCCCCTCTCATCCAGGCTACCACATAACATTAAGAAAATCCATTCAGGCACTCTGAGTCTTTTGATTGGAGAAATTTAATCCATTTAGAGTTAATTATAGATAGGATGCTAAAGCTGAAACTCCAGTACTTTGGCCACCTCATGAGAAGAGTTGACTCATTGGAAAAGACTCTGATGCTGGGAGGGATTGGGGGCAGGAGGAGAAGGGGACGACCGAGGATGAGATGGCTAGATGGCATCACGGACTCGATGGACATGAGTCTGAGTGAACTCCGGGAGATGGTGATGAACAGGGAAGCCTGGCGTGCTGCGATTCATGGGGTCGCAAAGAGTCGGACACGACTGAGCGACTGAACTGAACTGAACTGAAGGACTTTCTGGGTTTCCCAGGTGGTGCTGGTGGTAAAGAACCCACCTGTCAATGCAGGAGATATAAGAGACTCGGGTTTGATCTCTAGGTTGGGAAGATCCCCTGGAGGAAGGCATGGCAACCCACTCCAGTATTCTTCTCTGGAGAATCCCATGGACAGAGGAGCCTGGTGGGCTACAGTTCATATGATCACAAAGAGTAGGACATGACTGAAGTGACTCAGGATGCACACACACATACACAGGGACTTAATGTTGCCATTTTGTTCATTGTTTTGTGATGATTTTAAAGTTCCTTTGTTTCTCTCTTACTGTCTTCCTCTGTGATTTGATGACTTTTTACAGTGCAGTGCTTTGAGTCCTTTCTCTTTATCTTTTGTGACTCTGCTAGAGGTTTTTTTTTTTTTTTTTCCTTTTAGGTACTATTGTTGTTGTTATTTTAGTTGCTAAGTTGTGTCTCTTTTGTGAGACCATGGACTGTAGCCCACCAGGCTTTTCTGTCCATGGGATTTTCTAGGCAAGGATATTAGAGTGGGTTGGCATTTTCTTCTCCAGGGCATCTTCCCCATCCAGGAATCAAACCCATGTCTCCTGCATTTCAGGCAGATCTTTACAACTGAGCCACCCACTAATAGGGTTATCTAAAACAATTTATAAAAATTATAAAAGTCTAATTTAAGCTGATAGCAACTTAATTTCAATTGCATACAAGTTCTATAATTTTACTCCTCAGCCCATATTTTGTGTTATTGATAACACAATTTATATTATTTTTATAATGTGTATCTGTTATCAAATATTGTAGCTGTATTATTTTTAACACTTTTAACTTTTATGCTAGAGTTAAAAGTCATCATGGGGTCACTAAGAGTCAGACATGACTGAGCGACTTCACTTTCACTTTTCACTTTCATGCATTGGAAAAGGAAATGGCAACCCACTCCAATGTTCTTGCCTGGAAAATCCTAAGGACAGCGGAGCCTGGTGGGCTGCCGCCTATGGGGTCACACAGAGTTGGACACAAGTGAAACGACAGCAGTAGCAGCAGCTGCGGTATTAGAGTATTCTGAATTTAACTATACTTACCTTTACCATTCAGCTTTATACTTTCATATGTATTCATGCTATTAATGAGCATTTTCTAATTTTGACTTGAAGTATTCCCTTTAGCATTTCTTATAAGGCAGGTCTAGTGGTGATAAACTCCCTCAGTGTTTGTTTGCCCATGAAAGACTTTATCTCTCCATCTCTGGGGGCCATCTTTGCCAGGTATACAATTCTTGGTTTGCAGGTTTTCTTTTTTCTTTCAGGACTTTAATATATTTCATCTCACTCTCTCCTAGTCTATAAGGTTTCTGCTAAGAAATCCACTGATAGCCTTATGAGATCTCTTTTGTATATTATGAGTTGTTTTCTCTTGCTGCTTTCAAAATTCTGTCTTTGACTCCTGAGAATTTGATTATAATATGTTTGCTGTTGTTGTTCAATGGCTAAGTCATGTCCAACTCTTTGAGACCTCATGGGCTGCAGCACACCAGGTTTCCCTGTCCTTCACTATCTTCTGGAATTTGCTCACATTCATGTTCACCCAGTTGGTGATGATATCTAACCATCTCATCCTTCTCCTTTTGCCCTCAATCTTTTCCAGCATCAGGGTCTTTTCCAATGAGTTGGCCCTTCGCATCAGGTGGCCGAAGTATTGGCCAAAGTACAGTGTGTTTAGGTTTAATATTGTTTTGGTTGATCCTGTTTGATGATCTGAGTTTCCTAGATCTGGATGTTGTGATTTGGAAGTTTCAGCTATTATACTTTTAAATAAAACGTCTCCCCCCTTTTCTCTTTCTTGTTCAGGGAGTCCTATGTGTTTATTAGTTTGTTTGATGAGGCCTCATGAATTACATGGTGAGGCTTCCCTGATGGCTCAGTCGATAAAGAATCTGCCTGTAATGCAGGAGACCCTGGTTTGATTCCTGGGTCGGGAAGATATGCTGGAGAAGGGATAGGTTACCCACTCCAGTATTCTTGGGGTTCCCTTGTGGCTCAGCTGGTAAAGAATCCACCTGCAATGTGGGAGACCTGGGTTCAATCCCTGAATTGGGAAGATCCCTTAGAAAAGGGAAAGGCTACCCACTCCAGTATTCTGGCCTAGAGAATTCTATGCATTGTATAGTCCATGGGGTCACAAAGAGTCGGACATGACTGAATGACTTTCACTTCACTTCACTTCTTCACTCTTTTTTATTCTTTTTTCCTCTTGACTGGATAATTTTAAATGGTCTGTTTTTGAGATCACAGATTCTTTCTTCCATTTGATCTTCAAACCTACTGTTGAAGCTTTCTATTGTATTTTTCATTTCATTCATCATATTCTTCAGCCCCAGAATTTCTGTTTTGTTCTCTTTTTATGATTTTTTCCTTCTTTGTTGAAAGTTCTCATTTTGTTCTTATGGTTTTTCCGACTTTGTTGAGTTGTCTATGTTCTTTTATAGCTTTCTAAGCTTCCTTAAAACAATTATTTTGAATTATTTGTCAGGAAATTTGTATATCTACATTTCTTTAGGGCAGGTTACTGGGAAATTATTGCATTCTTTTGGTGGTGTTATGTTTCTGTGATTTTTTTTTTTTTTTTAGTCCCTTGAATACTTGCATTGCCTTCTTTGTATTTGAAGAAACTATCACCTCTTCTGGTCTTTACTAACTGATTCCAGGAGAAGAGGATCTTCACCAGTCAGTCTCACTAGGGACTCTGGGGGCCTCTCAGATCTTTTCTATGGATGTGTCCACTCTGTTCCTCTAGTTCCTTCTTGAGAGTAGGGGAGTTTTAGTCTCAGTCCTGCAAAGACAGGTCAAATACTGAGGGTCTCCCATTTGTTTCCCCTAGAGTAGTGCCCTGAAGCATTCAAGATTATATACCTTCTCTCAAACCAGCAGGGTTGAGCCAGCTAAATGCATGTACTTGTGCATGGTCTGCAGAAGCTTACATGTACCTTTTATGGGGCAGGCACAGGGCACTAGCTCTAGGGGGGTGAAGGATGCATGGAGTTCTGGAGGCACCTTTGGACCAGTTGGTGGAGTCTGCAGGTTATGTATCCTACTAGGTTAGTGTATAGGCCTCTTTGTGGATTCCATGAAGTGGCTATTAGACTCCATGACTTTTTGTTGAATTCTATAAATAAGTTTTTCTGAGTCCCCATTCCTTTTCCCCACTCCTTGCTGCCTCCTGACTACTCACTCTGCCAAAATCTTAAATGTTATGGGTGGAGTGAAAATAAAGTGGGCCTCTGGAGCAGCTAGAGAAGCCAGATACTCACTTCCCCCACCATGAGAAAACTCTCAGGCCAAGGGGATCTCTCTGAGATCACCACTGAGCTGTGCCCTTTGGGGAAGTGTTACACAGATAGAGTAAAACTGTTCTTTCATTAATGACTTTATTCTTGGATTTTTGCTCCAATGAGGTTCTGGAACCTCTCTATGGACTTCTGCATGCCCACAAAGGTATTCTTGTCATGGGTGATTGTCAAAAATCTGTGTTTCTATTGGAGGGAGGAGAGCTAAAACCCCTATTTCACTGTCTTGCTGACAGTATCTTCTTGAGCTAGGCTTTTAAACCTGGTTTGTATCAACCAAATGTCATTTTCTTTGCACTCTATAATACCACCTTCTTTGTTAATTATATCCATGTAGAATATATGTATGAAAATTAAACACATCTTTTCATTTTATTATACTAGATCAGGAGCTTTCAACACAAATGATTCTTCCTTCTTTGAAGTTCTTTCCTACCTTGGCTTCAATCAGACTTCATTTTCCTGGTTTCCCTCCTATCAATGTGGCTATTTCCCAGTCTCTTATACTAGGTCCCTCTCTTATACCTGGTCCTTCAATGTTGGAGTACTGAGAACCCTTCTGGACACTTTGCTTTTCAGTTCTACACACATGTCCTAAGAAATGTCATCTACTCTTGACTTTAATTACTACCTGATATGCTGATGACTTCCCCCTTTGTATCTCCAGCATACACCATTTTTCTAAGCTCAATAATATACCTAATTGCATACTCTACATCTGCATATTTCAAGTTCAGTATGTTCAAAATTGAACTTTTTTTTTCCCTTAAAGGTGCTCATCTTTTGGGGTTTCCAAACTCAATAAATGGTAATGGTGCTGCGGGCACACTTAGTAGCATCTGACTCTTGCAGCTCCATGAACTATAGCCCACCAGGCTTCTCTGTCCATAAGATTTTTCAAGCAAAAATACTGGAATGGGTTGCCATTTCGTCCTCCAGGGGATCTTCCAGACCCAGGGATGGAACCTGCATTTGTCAATGTTTCCTGCATTGCAGGCGGATTCTTTACCTGCTAAGCCATCAGGGAAGCTTCGTAACCATTCAACTACTTAAGCCATAAGCTTATGAATCAACCTTATTTTCTCCTTTTTCTTCATCCCATATGTGTGTATTTGTGTTATTCACTCAGTCGTGTCTGACTCTTTGTGACACCATGGACCATAGCCCATCATGCTCCTCTCTGCATGGAATTCTGCAGGCAAGAACACTGGAGTGGGTAGCCATTCCCTATTCCAAGGGATCTTCCTGACCCAGGGATGGACCCTGGGTCT
This sequence comes from Oreotragus oreotragus, assembly GCA_006410675.1. NCBI lineage: Eukaryota > Metazoa > Chordata > Mammalia > Artiodactyla > Bovidae > Oreotragus > Oreotragus oreotragus. The sequence goes on from SJYX01010759.1 coordinate 130,598, forward strand.
CCTACATTGCGGGAAGATTCTTTACCATCTGAACCACAAGAGTAGCCCATCTCATACATCTGCCTGCAGTGTGAGAGACCTGGGTTCTATCCCTGGGTTGAGAAGACCTCCCAAAGAAGGGAATGGCTATCCCATATATACAATGGATCAAAAAAAAAGTCCTGTCAATTTTACTTTCTTAAAGAAACTCTCCAATTTATTAACTTTCCTAGGTCTCCCAAACCGTACTTGCTAACCACAAAGTTATTAATAATGCTTAACTGTACTGCTCCAATACTTCCTTAACCAGTTTAAAAATAAAACCTTTTGTCACCATCCAATATTTTCTCTACATAGCAAAGAGTAAAAAAATTTAATTCAAATTTGATTATGTCATTAACTTGATTTTCATTGTTCTTTGCAGCCTCCCAATTACTATATCAAATTTCTTAATATTGTCACGTCACTGCCTAGTTCTCTCCTATCTCATATCTTACATTCTCCCCTCACTTTATTCCAGGTATACTGGCCTTCTTTCATTTCCTTGAACATATCAAGCTTTCTCCTGCTCAGGCATTTGTCCATGTTTGACTAGCTAATCAATTCTCTTTACATAGTTTACTCCAGCTCATTCTTTAGATATGTTAACTATAACTTTTGACTCTGGTCCCTTGAAGACTACACCATGTCCTCATCATACACTTCTATAGCATCCAGTGCTCTCACTACTTAGTTCAGTTCAGTCGCTCAGTCATGTCTGACTTTTTTCTAAATCCAGCTTGAACATCCAGAAATTCATGGTTCACGTCCTGTTGAAGCCTGGCTTGGAGAATTTTTTTGCTACTAGTAGTAGCATTACTTTACCAGCGTGTGAGATGAGTGCAATTGAGCAGTAGTTTGAACTTTCTTTGGCATTGCCTTCCTTTGGGATTGAAATGAAAACTGAACATTTCCAGTCCTGTGACCACTGCTGAGTTTTCCAAATTTGCTGGCATATTGAGTGCAGCACTTTCACAGCATCATCTTTTAGGATGGGAAATAGCTCAAATGGAATTCCATCACCTCCACTAGCTTTGTTTGTAGTGATGCTTCCTAAGGCCCACTTGACTTCACATTCCAGGATGTCTGGCTCTAAGTGAGTGAACATACCATCGTGGTTATCTGGGTCATTAAGATCCTTTTTTTAGAGTTCTTCTGTGTATTCTTGCCACTTCTTCTTTATATCGTCTGCTTCTGTTAGGTCCATACCAGTTCTGTCCTTTATTGTGCCTATCTTTGTATGAAATATTTCCTTGGTATCTCTAATTTTCTTGAAGAGATCTCTAGTCTTTCCCATTCTATTCGTTTCCTCTATTTCTTTGCATTGATCACTTAAGAAGGCTTTCTTAGCTCTCCTTGCTATTCTTTGGAACTCTGCATTCAGATGCTTATATCTTTCCTTTTCTCTTTTGCCTTTAGCTTCTCTTCTTTTGTCAGCTATTTGTAAGGCCTCCTCGGACAAACACTTACAATGTTGCAAACCTCTGTCCATAGTTTTTCAGGCACCTTATATATCAGATCTAATCCCTTGAATCTTTCTGTCACTTCCACTGTATAATCGTAAGGGATTTGATTTAGGTCATACCTAAATAGTCTAGTGGTTTTCCCTACTTTCTTCAATTTAAGTCTGAATTTGGCAATAAAGAGTTCATGATCTGAGCCGTAGTCAGCTCCCAGTCTTGTTTTTGCTGACTGTACGGAGCTTCTACATCTTTGGCTGCAAAGAATATAACCGATCTGATTTTGTGATTGACCATCTAGTGATGTCAAACACATCAGAAATATAAAGGTCCACATGTAGTCTTCTCTTGTGTTGTCGGAAGAGGGTGTTTGCTATGACCAGTGCATTCTCTTGGCAAAACTCTGTTACCTTTGTCCTGCTTCGTTTTGTACTCCACAGCCAAACTTGCCCGTTACTCCCGTTATCTCTTGACTTCCTACTTTTGCATTCCAGTCCCCTATGATGAAAAGAGCATCTTTTTTCTTTTTTTGGTGTTAGTTCTAGAAGGTCTTGTAAGTCTTCACAGAACTGTTCAACTTCAGCTTCTTCAGCATTACTGGTTGGGACATAGACTTGGATTACTGTGATATCGAATGGTTTGCCATGGAAACAAACAAATCATTCTGTTGTTTTTGAGATTACACCCAAGTACTACATTTTGGACTCCTTTGTAGACTATGAGGTCTACTCCATTTCTTTTAAGGTATTCTTGGCCACAGTAGTAGATATAAAGGTCTTCTGAATTAAATTCGCCTATTCCAGTCCATTTTACTTTGGTGATTCCTAAAATGTTGTTGTTCATTCCTGTCATCTCCTGTTTGACCACTTCCAATTCACCTTGATTCATGGACCTATCATTTAAGTTCCCTATGCAATACTGGATCACAACAAATTGGAAAATTCTTTAAAAAGATGGGAGTGCCACCACCTTATCTGTCTCCTGAAAATCCTTTATGCAAATCAAGAAGCAACAGTTAGAACTGGACATAGAACAATGGACTGGTTCAAAATTGGGAAAGGAGTATGTCAAGGTGGTATATTGTCACCCTGTTTATTTAACTTATGTGCAGAGTACATCATGAGAAATGCCAAGCTGGATGTATCACAAATTGAAATCAAGATTGTTGGGAAAAATATCAACAACCTCAGACATGCAGGTGATACGACTCTAATAGCAGAAAGGGAAGAGGAACTAAAGAGCTTCTTGATGAGGGTAAAAGTGGAGAGTAAAAAAGCTGGTTTAAAACTCAACAATTAAAAAACAAGATCATGGCAGATGGTTCCATCACTTCAAGGCAACTAGAAGAGAAAAAAATGGAAACAGTGACAGATTTTGTTTTCTTGGACTCTAAAATCACTGGGAACATGAAATAAAAAGACATTGTTAGTCTCTTGGTCACGTCTGACTCTTCATGATCCCCATGGACTGTAGCCCACCAGGCTCGTCTTTGCTTGAAATTCTCCAGGCAAGAATACTGGAGTCAGTAGCCATTCCCTTCTCCAGGGGATCTTCCTGACCCATGGATCAAACCCAGGTCTCCTACATTACAGGCAGATTCTTTACCATCTGAGCCACCAGGGAAGCTATGACAAACCTAGACAGTGTATTAAAAAGCAGAGGCATCATTTTGCTGACAAAGGTCCATATAGTCAAAACAATGGTTTTTCCAGTAGTCATGTGTGGATGTGTAGGTTGGACCATAAAGAAGGTTGGAGGCCAAAATATAAATGCTTTCAAACTGTGCTACTGGAATAGACTTTCAAGAGTCCCTTGAACTGCAAGGAGATCAAACCAGTCACTCCTAAAGGAAATCAACCCTGAATATTCACTGGAAGGAGTTTTGCTGAAGCTCCAGTACTTTGTCCACTAGATGGGAAGAGCTGATTCACTGGAAAAGACCCTCATGCCTTGAAAGATTGAAGGCAAAAGGAGAAGGGAGCAAGAGAGGACGAAATAGTTGGATGGCATGACGGATTCAATAGACATGAATTAGAGCAAACTCTGAGAGATAGTGAAGGACAGAGGAGCCTACTAGTGGTTTTCCCTACTTTCTTCAATTTAAGTCTGAATTTGGCAATAAAGAGTTCATGATCTGAGCCGTAGTCAGCTCCCAGTCTTGTTTTTGCTGACTGTACGGAGCTTCTACATCTTTGGCTGCAAAGAATATAACCGATCTGATTTTGTGATTGACCATCTAGTGATGTCAAACACATCAGAAATATAAAGGTCCACATGTAGTCTTCTCTTGTGTTGTCGGAAGAGGGTGTTTGCTATGACCAGTGCATTCTCTTGGCAAAACTCTGTTACCTTTGTCCTGCTTCGTTTTGTACTCCACAGCCAAACTTGCCCGTTACTCCCGTTATCTCTTGACTTCCTACTTTTGCATTCCAGTCCCCTATGATGAAAAGAGCATCTTTTTTCTTTTTTTGGTGTTAGTTCTAGAAGGTCTTGTAAGTCTTCACAGAACTGTTCAACTTCAGCTTCTTCAGCATTACTGGTTGGGACATAGACTTGGATTACTGTGATATCGAATGGTTTGCCATGGAAACAAACAAATCATTCTGTTGTTTTTGAGATTACACCCAAGTACTACATTTTGGACTCCTTTGTAGACTATGAGGTCTACTCCATTTCTTTTAAGGTATTCTTGGCCACAGTAGTAGATATAAAGGTCTTCTGAATTAAATTCGCCTATTCCAGTCCATTTTACTTTGGTGATTCCTAAAATGTTGTTGTTCATTCCTGTCATCTCCTGTTTGACCACTTCCAATTCACCTTGATTCATGGACCTATCATTTAAGTTCCCTATGCAATACTGGATCACAACAAATTGGAAAATTCTTTAAAAAGATGGGAGTGCCACCACCTTATCTGTCTCCTGAAAATCCTTTATGCAAATCAAGAAGCAACAGTTAGAACTGGACATAGAACAATGGACTGGTTCAAAATTGGGAAAGGAGTATGTCAAGGTGGTATATTGTCACCCTGTTTATTTAACTTATGTGCAGAGTACATCATGAGAAATGCCAAGCTGGATGTATCACAAATTGAANGAAGCAACAGTTAGAACTGGACATAGAACAATGGACTGGTTCAAAATTGGGAAAGGAGTATGTCAAGGTGGTATATTGTCACCCTGTTTATTTAACTTATGTGCAGAGTACATCATGAGAAATGCCAAGCTGGATGTATCACAAATTGAAATCAAGATTGTTGGGAAAAATATCAACAACCTCAGACATGCAGGTGATACGACTCTAATAGCAGAAAGGGAAGAGGAACTAAAGAGCTTCTTGATGAGGGTAAAAGTGGAGAGTAAAAAAGCTGGTTTAAAACTCAACAATTAAAAAACAAGATCATGGCAGATGGTTCCATCACTTCAAGGCAACTAGAAGAGAAAAAAATGGAAACAGTGACAGATTTTGTTTTCTTGGACTCTAAAATCACTGGGAACATGAAATAAAAAGACATTGTTAGTCTCTTGGTCACGTCTGACTCTTCATGATCCCCATGGACTGTAGCCCACCAGGCTCGTCTTTGCTTGAAATTCTCCAGGCAAGAATACTGGAGTCAGTAGCCATTCCCTTCTCCAGGGGATCTTCCTGACCCATGGATCAAACCCAGGTCTCCTACATTACAGGCAGATTCTTTACCATCTGAGCCACCAGGGAAGCTATGACAAACCTAGACAGTGTATTAAAAAGCAGAGGCATCATTTTGCTGACAAAGGTCCATATAGTCAAAACAATGGTTTTTCCAGTAGTCATGTGTGGATGTGTAGGTTGGACCATAAAGAAGGTTGGAGGCCAAAATATAAATGCTTTCAAACTGTGCTACTGGAATAGACTTTCAAGAGTCCCTTGAACTGCAAGGAGATCAAACCAGTCACTCCTAAAGGAAATCAACCCTGAATATTCACTGGAAGGAGTTTTGCTGAAGCTCCAGTACTTTGTCCACTAGATGGGAAGAGCTGATTCACTGGAAAAGACCCTCATGCCTTGAAAGATTGAAGGCAAAAGGAGAAGGGAGCAAGAGAGGACGAAATAGTTGGATGGCATGACGGATTCAATAGACATGAATTAGAGCAAACTCTGAGAGATAGTGAAGGACAGAGGAGCCTGGTGTGCTGTAGTCCGTGGGGTCGGCAATAGTGGGACATGACTAAACAACAACAAAGTCTTTTATTTACCTACCAGCACTATGGCTATGTGTAGCCATTCGACTGAAAAATAATAAATCATCAAAAGTTGGATGCTTCAAATGCTTGGTATGTTATGAGAAGCACTGTTCTATTGCAGGTGGAAAGAAATGGCATGTCCTTGGTGTGATGAGAAATTTCACTGCTATATGGGAAAGACAGTTCAGTTCAGTTCAGTTCAGTCACTCAGTCATGTCTGACTCTTTGCGATCCCATGAACCACAGCATATCAGGCCTCTCTGTCCATCACCAACTCCCAGAGTCCACACAAACCCATGTCCATTGAGTCAGTGATGCCATTCAACCATCTCATCGTCTGTCGTCCCCTTCTCCTCCTGCTTTCAATCTTTTCCAGCATCAGGGTCTTTTCAAATGAGTCAGCTCTCCGCATCAGGTGGTCAAAGTATTGGAGTTTCAGCTTCAACATCAGTCCCTCCAATGAACACCCAGGACTGATCTCCTTTAGGATGGACTAGTTGGATCTCCTTGCAGACCAAGGGACTCTCTAGAGTCTTCTCCAACACCACAGTTCAAAAGCATCAATTGTTAGGTGCTTAGCTTTCTTTATAATCCAACTCTCCCATCCATACATGACTACTGGGAAAACCATAGCCTTGACTAGACGGACCTTTATTGGCAAATTCATGTCTCCGCTTTTTAATATGCTGTTTAGGTTGGTCATAACTTTTCTTCCAAGGAGCAAGAGTCTTTTAATTTCATGGCTGAAATCATCATCTGCAGTGATTTTGGAGCCCAGAAAAATAAAGTTTGACACTGTTTCCACTGTTTCCCCATCCAATTGCCAAGAATTTATGGGACTGGATGCCATGATCTTAGTTTTCTGAATGTTGAGCTTTAAGCCAACTTTTTCACTCTCCTCTTTCACTTTCATCAAGAGGCTTTTTAGTTCCTCTTCACTTTCTGCCATAAGGGTGGTGTCATCTGCATATCTGAGGTTATGGATATTTCTCCCGGCAATCTTATTCCAGCTTGTGCTTCCTCCAGCCCAGAATTTCCCATAATGCACTCTGCATATAAGTTAAATAAGCAGGGTGGCAATATACAGCCTTGACGTACTCCTTTTCCTATTTGGAACCAGTCTGTTGGTCCATGTCCAGTTCTA
>SJYX01010759.1:140385-202706 GCA_006410675.1 Oreotragus oreotragus
TTCTGTGTATTCTTGCCACCTCTTCTTAATATCTTCTGCTTCTGTTAGGTCCATACCATTTCTGTCCTTTATTGAGCCCATCTTTGCATGAAATGCTCCCTTGGTATCTCTAATTTTCTTGAAGAGGTCTTTCCCATTCTATTGTTTTCCTCTATTTCTTTGCATTGATCTCTGAAGAAGGGTTTCTTATCTCTCCTTGCTATTCTTTGAAACTCTGCATTCAAATGGGTATATCTTTCCTTTTCTCCTTTGTGTTTCACTTCTCTTCTTTTCACAGCTATTTGTAAAGCCTCCTCAGACAGCCATTTTGCTTTTTTTGCAAGTGGAATAGACAGCTTAGAAGTAATTCACAGCTGCTTTGCCAAAGCTGATGTTGGAATCATTGATGGCTCAGACCAGCAGAGCAGGATATGTGGCAACATTGACTGGAATGAGCTGCAAAGAGAAACTGTTCCATAGTAAAAGGTAATGAATTTGTAGATATTGATAATGTGTTCACTCCCTCTAGTGACTGTGAATTTTGAAGGAGAACAGGTGTTCTCAAGGTAATTCTATTTTGAGCACAAATAGGAAGAAAATGTGCCCAAGTCCAAATATCTAGGAGAAAAGAAGCATAAACAGCACTGATGATCAGTGATATATTGCAATAATGTGAATGATTTTGATGTTGCCAAAGCAACAGTCACTGAATTCGTTTGTGAACTGCAAAATAATACATCATGATCCAATCCTGATAAGCAGAATGTAAATCCAAGATCTCTCAGATATGAGTAGAGTTCTGTGTGATATATATATCTTATTTTAGCCCACCAGACATTTCTCGAGCCTATAGTGTAAGAAAGCTAGTTCATAATCCAGGCTCCATCTCTTCTTGGCTTTGTAATTTTTGTCGTCCATACTGTTGGGAGATTACATTAGGTTATATAAATCATCAGTTCTATAATTCTAGGCTTGTTGACAACAGGAACTGAAATGGAAATTGAAACCTTCATTACAGAAGCTCAAACTATCTAAAATCATGTATTATAAAAAGAGATTCCACTCTTCAATAACTTGGAGAAATGGTAACAGAACTTCTAAATTTGAAAATTGTAAAATTATAAAGACACCTATTTAAATAGTTCTGCATGCATTCTAGTGTGGATATCCAGAAGCACTTCAAAAAAAGAATCGTGTCCAACTTTCTCTGACCCCATGGACTGCAGCCGACCAGGCTTCCCTGTCCTTCACATCTCCCAGAGTCTGTTCAAACTCATGTCCATTGTGTTGGTGATGCCATCCAACGATCACATCCTCTGTCATCCCCTTCTTCTCCTGCCCTTAATGTTTCCCAACATCAGGGTTTTTTTTTTTACAATAAGTCAGATCTTCCTCGGGGAAGGCAATGGCACCCCACCCCAGTACTCTTGCCTGGAAAATCCAATGGATGGAGTAGCCTGGTGGGCTGCAGTCCATGGGGTCGCGAACAGTCGAACAGACTGAGCGACTTCACTTTCACTTTTCTCTTTCATGCATTGGAGAAGGAAATGGCAACCCACTCCAGTATTCTTGCCTGGAGAATCCCAGGGACGGGGGAGCCTGGTGGGTTGCTGTCTATGGGGTCACACAGAGTCGGACACGACTGAAGTAACTTAGCAGCAGCAGCAGCAGCAGCAGATCTTCCTATTAGGTGGTCAAAGTATTGGAGCTTCAGCATCAGTCCTTCCAATGAATAGTCAGGACTGATTCCCTTTAGGATTAACTGGTTTGATCTCCTTTTAGTCCAAGGCACTTTCAAGAGTCTTCTTCAAAACCATAGTTCAAAAGCATAAATTCTTCGGCACTCAGCCTTCTTCATGGTCCAACTCTAACATCCGTACAGACTACTGGAAAAACCATACCTTTGACTATATGGACCTTTGTTGGCAAAGTGATTTCTTTGCTTTTTAAATACACTGTCTAGGTTTGTCATAGCTTTTCTTCCAAGGAGCAAGTGTCTCTTAATTTCTTGGCTGTAGTCACCATCTACAGTGATTTTGGAGCCCAAGAAAATAATATTTGCCACTGTTGGTTGGAAAATGTCTATTTGTTTTAACAATACCTTTGAGAATTTTGACTAGAAAGGGGAGGTTAAGTCTGTGTGCGGTGAGAGGCTTGGGGCGGTTTCTCTCATTTTGTATGTCTGCAGCCATGAAATTAGAAGACAATTGCTTCTTGGCGGAAAGCTATGACAAATCTAGACAATATGTTAAAAGCAAAGACATCACTTTGCTAACAGAAGTCCGTATTGTCTGGCTATAATCTTTCCTGTAGTCATGTACAGATGTGAGAGTTGGACAATAAAGAAGGCAGAATATGGAAGAATTAATGCCTTTGAACTATGGTGCTTCAAAAGACTCTAGACAGTCCCTTGGAAAGTAAGGAGATCAAACCATTCAATCTTAAAGGAAATCAATCCTGAATTGATTTGGAAGGACTGTTTGGAAGGACTGATGCTGAAGCTGAAGCTCTAATACTTTGGTCACCTGATGGAAACACCTGATTGGAAATGACCTCGATGCTGGGCAAGATTGAAGGCAGAAAAAGAGGTCGACAGAGGATGAGATGGTTGGATGGCATCACCGACTCGATGGATATGAGTTTGAGAAAGCTCCGGGAAATGATGAGGGCCTGGTAAGCCTGGCGTGCAGCAGTCCATAGGCTTGTAATGAGTTGGATACGACTTGGCGACTGAACAACAAAGAGCAAGAAAGCAGAGAGCCGTTGAGACATGAAACAGACGAGTTTCTTAGTGGAGTTCGAGTTTATTAGTGGAGCTCAAGACGGTAAGAAGGAATAGTGATGTAAAAGGGATGAGGGAGTTTACAGCCAATGAGAGTAGTTTATTATTATTACTACTACTACTCCACAACTATCACTGAAAGGAATGGGAGAAAGGATTGCTCAGCGACTCAAAGCGGTTAAAAAAATGTGGCGAAAGTAGAGGGAATTCCTGTCAGATGAATTCTTTCTTGTCTATGAAGTAACAGGTGATGCTACCTGCTGCGACTAAGCAGGGAGACGGTTGGTAAAGCTCAGCTTTTCATTGATCCTGCCAACTCAATGCTGGGCTTTTGGTGGCCCCACATGCTCTCGTTTTCTCTAAGGAATAGCGCTTGATGTGGTTGATGATGAGAATTGTTAATTGAGCAGGCGCGACAGCGTCGGCGATAGGCCAGCCGAAACTACCACTCCCAGGATGCAGTGCGGCTCCTGGGAAGTACGAGAACTGGGAACGCCGCCGGCCCCGCCCCGCCTCTCGCTCCCATTGGATGAGCGCTCACATTCCCAGGGGGCCGCGCGCGGGCGGGGCGCTTTTTTGCGGAAGCCGGTGGCGTCCTGTCCAGCCTCCTCTGGGAACCGGCAGCCTGAGACCCGGTGCTGATCCGAGCGGCTCTGTCCTGACGCGGCGAGTTCTTGCACGGTGCCCGGACAGGTAAAAGCAGCGGGGAGAACGGGGTGGAAGGCAGGGAGACGACGGCACGGGGACCGCAGAGGTGCTCACGGGAAGGTAGAATTTGGAGGCAATGGAAGAGTGACTAGGGCTTCTCTGGTGTCGACAGTTCGAATGGTCGGACAGGTCCACTTTGGGTGAAGTGCGTTTTATGCGCCGAAAAAGGCCTCGAGCGAAAGAGTCCGAATGCGTCACAAGTTGTTACAGAAGGGAAAAAAAAATGTTAAATTTTCCCTCACTTTGTATTCCACATGACTCCTTTGTAGGTTTCGAATCTCTTGAGATTTCTTGAATCTTTTAAAAACTCTACGCCCTAGTTTCGATGACGTCACTTTCTGCCTTACCTTCTACTTCTGGGTTTGTAACCCTCTGCGAGCCCTTCCTCCAAGGCCTAGTGTTGTCATTTCTTCTTCTTCAGTTCAAACAGGAACTCTCTCTCTCTCCCCAGACTTATTTCCTCAGCGTCAGACCTGTATGGTGATGTTCTTGTTATTACTATTGGCCAATATATAACGAACTGAACGCGTACTAGAATCTTGAGGAAATGTTTTACACCTCCCTCCTCCATAACCCTCACAAACAGTTATCTTTATGTTTTATGAATTGCTTTCAATTACCTGTAACTCCATGGTCTCATCCTCGATCCCAGAGGATACTGTCATGTTTTGGACATTCTTTCACTTTGAATAGCTGTGACTGAAAGCAGAGCCACTCATATGTTTTACAAACATTTATTGAACAGCTAATATGAGCTAGACCCTCTTCTAACTGCAGGGGATATAGCTGGTAATAAGGTAGATCTCTACTCTCAGTAGCTTACATGTTTGTGAGTGTGTGTGGAAGGGGCAAACAGAATCAAGATGATGTTATATGGTGGTGGTGGTGAATGCAAAATAGAACAGGTATTTTTTACTTGACAGGGTAATCTCCTGTCTTGAGAAAGTGACAAGGATTAGGTTGGGTCTCAGACCCTAAAAGAATATTTGCAATACCAACAAGAATATTCTTGATCTGGGACCAGATTTCAGGATTTTCATAAACACATCTTTTTCTCCCGTTCTTCTGTCTCTTCCAAGGTTATTGCATCAGAATCGGTGGTTTTCTGTCATTTGCTTATTTCCTCTCTGAGAAGAGTTGAGGACTGCATTACTGTCAGCTCAACTCATTTATCTTACTTAGGGAGATAGCTTGGTAATCAAAATATTGTTTTTGCCAGGTCCTACTGGATATAAAGTTATCTACCATTTATGTGTGTATATGAAAGTCACTCAGATGTGTCCAACTCTTTGTGACCCCATGGAGCCCACCAGGCTCCTTTGTCCATGGAATTCTCCAGGCAAGAATACTGGAGTAGGTAGCCATTCCCTTCTCCAGGGAATCTTCCCCTCCTAGGGGTTAAACCTGGGTCTCCAACATTGCAGGCAGATTCTTTACCATCTGAGCCACCAAGGAAGCCCCCATAAAACCAAAAGATACTCAGTGTTGATGAATTTATTAAATATTTGCGGGATTNTGTCCATGGAATTCTCCAGGCAAGAATACTGGAGTAGGTAGCCATTCCCTTCTCCAGGGAATCTTCCCCTCCTAGGGGTTAAACCTGGGTCTCCAACATTGCAGGCAGATTCTTTACCATCTGAGCCACCAAGGAAGCCCCCATAAAACCAAAAGATACTCAGTGTTGATGAATTTATTAAATATTTGCGGGATTATTATATGTAAGGCACTGCTTGGTTTTGAGAACCTAGTGAGGATAAAATAGACACTTTGACCTCTCTTTCACGAAGAAATAATTGTATACTGAGGAAATTCCCAATATACAGTCTGACACCTGCATTTTTTTCTTTTTTCATTGTCCAAGATGAGATAATCACAAGAAAACTTCTGAGCAGTTGTGTACATTCTTAGATTATTCACTCTTAAACTTTATTGCATTTATTTGTTTCTTTCTGTCTTCCATATTGTACTCTGGCTCCCTTGAGTATACCTATCCTTTCTCACTGGTCTTCATGCCTCCAGTGTCTGCTATACTGAGTGCTTAGAACATGTGTTGAACTGAAATTGAAAGACTCCTTGAGCAAATACAAAGTACCTAATTTATGCAAGGCCTTGTTTTTACATATGGCCATTATCCTTATCCCTATATTGTCTCATTTGCCAGATGCCGACTGTTCATCTCATCCAGCTAGTTCGTGAACCTTCTCTAGCATGTTCTCACTTCTGTGCCTTCTCTTGTTCCATGCAGTGTGCTCAGCCACTTCAGTCATGTCCCACTCTTCGTGACCCCATGGATTAGCCCACCAGGCTCCTCTGTTCATGGGATTCTCCAGGCAAGAATACTGGGGTGGGTGGCCATACCCTCCTCCAGGTGATCTTCCCCAACTAGAGATAGAATCCGGGCCTCTTGTGTCTCATGTATTGGCAGGCAGGTTCTTTACCACTAGCACCACCTTCCTGAGCACCTTCCATCTCCACCTGGATTTAATTTAATGGGCCAGTTTAATAGTATGGGCCGTGATACAAGGGTGGAAAATTTAATTTTCTTAACATATATTCTGTGAAACATTCTGCTAATAAACTGTTGTAAGGATTAAACATAATACATCTCCTTGCAGTAATACAATTAATGATATGGAATGTTTTCTTTTGATTTAGCATTGGCCATTACCATGCACTATGTGGCAAGTTAATTTTTCCATTTCTTTGTTCTGTTTGAATAGTTGCACTACCTTTATTCATATAGCACATTGTAGTATTACTTGGTTTCCACTTGATACAAACACCTTTCAGTATTATTTTCTGCTTACCTTGAGATAATTTATGTGTTAATGTTATTTTTCCACACTGTCATTTTCAGACTATCAGATAAAAGTCTCAGCTCTTGTAAATCATTACTGCAAGAGATAAATTTTGTTTCTATAACAGATTTAAATACACAGCAGGAATACAAGAGTGCTTGAATCATGATTGTCATGATTTTAGGATGTGCCAATCTAACAGCAGCCAGACATGCTTCTAGTACATTCAAAATTAAGCACTCTTATTTTAGGGAATATCTTGGCACCTATGCCTTTGTAATTCAAGTGCAGCACTGAATTGTGTGCCATCACTCATTTAATGGGTAAACGTGTAGATAAACCAGGATACTTTATATATTTTTAACGTTATCAAAATAAAAATACAGAATTAAAAAAATTGTCCAAACGCATAGACTTGAGTGTGAGAAACACCAGCTCATCCTTTTTCAATACTCAGTTCTCTGAAAGCATCTTCAACTTCCATTTGAAGATGCCTCCACTGAGGAGGAGCATTTATATTGTTGCTGTGCTGTTTTGTTAGCAGTTTTTTTAAATGCAAGCAGCCTCTTACTTACAAATGGATATAACCCAAAAATTCCTTTGTAAGATTTTTTGAAACTCTGGATGCATTTTTTTCTATAAATAAGGGTATTCATGACAATGGTTGTTAGGTCAACCGGTCGCATCTTATATAACCTTTAATTTAATGCACTGAAAGACCTTCACCACAATTTCTAATAATTCCTCTATAAGGAAAAACTGCATTCAGAATTCTCACTCGGATTCCCCAATAGTATATCTTTTTTTGGGGGGGGGAAACCCCAGCAGCTGAACCAAAAATGTTCTTTCCTTGGAACTTTCTAGGCAGAAGAAACAGGTCTTTTTAATTGGAGGTTGCCCTTCTGGTCCATTGTTCTAAGGACATGCCTCTAGTATGATGAAGGAAAGGGATTAGATAGAGGTTTTTGAGAGGTCAGGGAGACAAGTTGGGGTGATAATGAATATGTAGAGGAAGGAGACTAGGAGTGATTTGAGAGGAACAGTGAGTTTCCAAGATGGGGATTTGTTGTGTCCTCAAAAAACATGTGTTGAATCCTGACCCCTGCTACCTATGAATGGGACCTTATTTGGAAATAGGGTCTTTGCATATATAATTAAGATGTAAGTTAAAATGAGGTTATACTGGAGTAGGTGTCCTTATGAGAAGAGACACAGAGACTCCCATGTGAAGACATGGACGTACCAAAGAACACCAAAGATTGCTGGCAAACCACCAGAAACTCAGAAGAGACAGGGAAGGATTCCCCTCTACAGATTTTAGAAGGAACATGGACCTGCCAACATCTTGATTTGGGGCTTCTGGCCTTCAGAACTATGAGACAATAAATTTCTGTTGTTTTCAACTTTGCGTCTTTTGGTATTTTGTCACAGCAGCCACAGGAAACTCACTCAGGATACTTAGCAGAAATGTAGTGGAATAAGGTTAATGGCTGTGGGACAAAGCAAGGAGTGAGTAAGAGAACAGGGAAGAACTGTGGTAAGATGACTTTCCTTTATATTTCATTATCTTTTTTTCCTCTTCTCTCTATGGCTTAGAATTTAATTCTTTTTCTTCTTGACTATGATCTTATATAGCACTTTATCAGGCATTCACATACTCCTCATTATTAGCAGAACCATATTTTCTGACTTTGTATGCAATATTCTTTGTACCATAGTTATTTCCATTATTCAGTATTCCTTTAAACATTACAGATTCTGTTGCAAGAGCATTGTAGTGGGGGTATGTGAGACTTGATTATAGATGTGAGTTTTAGCAATATAGGAGCAAATAAGAAATGCTTGTTAGTGACATCTGAGAGGAGAATAAAGTTTCTGTGGCTTTATACCCAGTATGTAATAGTCAGGCATTTTTAAAATTGAGGACTTTTTAAATTGACTAAAATACTGTATGCATAGCTTCCATAGCTATCCTTATATCCACTGTTCCTAGTTATATTCCAAATAATGTCATCCCCCTTCTAGGTGATTTGTATGCTTGTGTTTAGTTGCTCAGTCATGTCTCTTTTGTGACCCCATGGACTCTAGCCTGCTAGGTTCCTCTGTCAGTGGAATTTCCCAGGCAAGGATACTGCAGTGGGTTGCCATGTCTTCCTTCAGGGGATCTTTCTGACCCAGGGATTGAACCCTTATCTCCTGTGTCTCATGCATTACAGATGGATTCTTTACCCGCAGAGCCATTGGATTACACTTTATATGAACTTGAAGATTGCTGTCACATTCCATCTAAGTCTTTCTCATGTTTAATATTTCTAGTCCTCTAGCCATTTTTTGGGTGATAACAGTCTCCAGGTCTCTCACCATGCTTTGCACTTCTGTCTAGTCTTAATACACTGTCCCAGAATTGAACTCAGTATTACGCATGCGTTCTAACCAACACAGGGTATAATGGCAAGAGTACTTAAAGAGATCAAGACACCCTGTTACTTAATTTTAAGATTTCATAAGCATAAGCATTTTAAGCAATTACCTCATAACCCTTCATAAAGAACTTATGGTCCACTAAGACCCTAGATATTTTTGTATTGTTGCTAAAGTCAGTTTTCTTCTTGAAGGCTGCTACATTTTCATCTCTTTGTCTCAGGGACCATATGATTTGTCATCACTGTTTCTCTTGTGTTTTTGTTCGACTCCACAGCATGTCTCTCCGACCCTTACCAATGGCCTCCTTCCTTGTAAAAATTCAGTGACTATTTTGCAGTCCTAATGTTATCAGTGAACGGAGCTGGGAGGTGACACTTATTCCTTCTTGAAGTTTGTTTTTTTTTTCCCCCCCTTTGGCTTCAAGATCACCACACTTTCCTGGCTTTCCTCTCACTTTCCTGGTTGGTCCTCCTCTGTCTTCTTTGTGGGTCTCTATTCATCTACCTTTGCCTCAGCCATTTGGTATACCTTGAGTTTTGTCTTTGATTTGTCCCTCAGCTTTAGTTATGCCTTTTGTTTTTTTTCAGTACGCAATGTGTCTTCAGCAAAAAATGCATGTTTGTTATGGTAGGTCTAGATGAGCTTATCTAGGGTTAAGAGAGTGCAGAACCAGTCCCCATGGGAAGTCAGCATTTAGAGGTCAGCTAGCAGAGGAGGATTCAGCAGGGAGACAGAAGGAGCAGCCAGACCTGTAGAAGTGTTTCCAGAAGGAGGGTTATTTAGCCATGTTGAGTATTCTTGAGAGATCAATTGAGGTGAGAATAGAGAAGTGAATACAGAATTTTGCTATGTAGAGGCTGTTGGTGCTCATCACAGGCATGGTTTTCTGGAGCGTTGAGAGCAAAAGCCAGATTATAGGAAGCTGAAGAACTACAAGGAGATAGAGATGCAGTGATAGTGTGTAAATGACTTTAAGAAATGGGCCAGTACCTGGAGCATGTCAGAGGGTCAGATCAAGCTTTTTTTAAAAAAAAATTAATTACTTTAATTGGAGGCTAATTCTTTACAATACTGTAGTGGTTTTTGCTATACATTGACATGAATCAGCCATGGGTGTACATGTGTTCCCATCCTGAACCCCCACCCCACCTCCCTCCCTATTTCATCCCTCAGAGTCATCCCAGTGCACTGGCTCTGAGCTCCCTGTTTCATGCATGGACTGGTGATCTATTTCACATATGATAACATACATGTTTCAGTGCTATTCCCTTAAATTATCCCACCCTCGCCTTCTCCTACAGAGTCCAAAACTCTGTTCTTTACATATGTGTTTCTTTTGCTGTCTTGCATATAGGGTCATCGTTACCATATTTCTAAATTCCACATATATGCATTAATATACTGTATTGGTGTTTTTCTTTCTGACTTATTTCACTCTCTATAATAAGCTCCAGTTTCATCCACATCATTAGAACTGATTCAAATGCTTCTTTTTAATAGCTGAGTAATAGTCCATTGTATACCAGAGCTTTCTTATCCATTCATCAGCTGATGGACATCTAGGTTGCCTCCAAGTCCTAGATATTGTAAACAGTGCTGCAGTGAACATTGGGGTACATGTGTCTCTTTCAATTTTGGTTTCCTCAGTGTGTATGCTCAGCAGTGGGATTGCTGGGTCATATGGCGATTTTATTTCCAGTTTTTTAAGTAATCTCCACACTGTTCTCCATAGTGGCTGTACTAGTTTGCATTCCCACCAACAGTAAGAGTGTCCTCTTTTCTCCGCACCCTCTCCAGCATTCATTATTTGTAGACTTTTTGATAGCAGCCATTCTGACTGGTGTGAGATGGTACCTCANCAGTTTTTTAAGTAATCTCCACACTGTTCTCCATAGTGGCTGTACTAGTTTGCATTCCCACCAACAGTAAGAGTGTCCTCTTTTCTCCGCACCCTCTCCAGCATTCATTATTTGTAGACTTTTTGATAGCAGCCATTCTGACTGGTGTGAGATGGTACCTCATTTTGATTTTGCATTTCTGGTTTTGATTTGCATTTCTCTGATAATGAGTGATGTTGAGCATCTTTTCATGTGTTAGTCTTATTTGGAGAAATTTCTGTTTGGTTCTTTGGCCCATTTTTTGATTGGCTGTATATTTTTTTGGAATTGAGCTGCAGGAGCTGCTTGTTTGTTTCTGAGATTAATTCTTTGTCAGTTGCTTTGTTTGCTGTTATTTTCTCCCTTTCTGAAGGCTGTCTTTCACATTGCTTATAGTTTGCTTCTTTGTGTCAAACTTTTAAGTTTAATTAGGTCCCATTTGTTTATTTTTGCTTTTATTTGCAATATTCTGGGAGGTGGGTCATAGAGGATCCTGCTGTGATTTATGTTGGAGAGTGTTTTGCCTATGTTTTCCTCTAGGAGATTTATAGTTTCTAGTCTTACATTGAGATCTTTAATCCATTTTGAGTTTATTTTTGTGTATCGTGTTAGAAAGTGTTTCAACTATTATCTCCTCAAGTATTTTCTCATGGTCTTTCTTTTCATCTTCTTCTGGGACTCCTATGATTTGAACGTTGGGGCATTTAACATTGTCCCAGAGGTCTCTGAGGTTGT
Organism: Oreotragus oreotragus; assembly: GCA_006410675.1. NCBI lineage: Eukaryota > Metazoa > Chordata > Mammalia > Artiodactyla > Bovidae > Oreotragus > Oreotragus oreotragus. Next base: position 151,689 of record SJYX01010759.1, read on the forward strand.
CCTCGTTTCTTTTCTTTTTCCTTTTTTCCTCTATGCTTCATTTAATTCCACCCTTCTATCTTCCACCTCACTTATTCTATCCTCTGCCTCAGTTATTTACTGTTGGTTCCCTCCAATGCTTTTGACTTCTGTTATTGCATTATTCATTATTGATTGACTCTTTTTTTATTTCTGTTAGGTCCTTGTTAAACATTTCTTGCATCTTCTCAATCCTTGTCTCTAGTCTGTTTATCTGTAACTCCATTTTGCTTTGAAGATATAGGATCATCTTTACTATAATTATCCTGAATTTTTTTTCGGGTAGACTCCCTATCTCTTCCTCTTTTGTTTGGTTTGGTGGGCATTTATAATGTTCATTTACCTGCTGACTATTTCTCTGCCTTTTCATTTTGTTTAGATTGCTGTGTTTGGGGGTGGCCTTTCTGTAGGCTGGAAGTTTGTGGTTCCTCTTTATTGTGGAGGTTCCTCCCTGTGGATGGGGTTGGACTAGCAGCTTGTCAAGGTTTCCTGGTTAGGGAAGCTTGTGTCCGTGTTCTGGTGGGTGGAGCTGGATCTCTTCTCTCTGGAGTGCAATGAAGTGTCCAGTAGTGATTTTTGAGATGTCTATGGGTTTAGTGTGACTTTTGGCCACCTGTATATTAATGCTCAGGGCTGTGTTCCTGTGTTGCTGGAGAATTAGCTTGGTATGTCTTGCTCTGGAACTTGTTGGCTCTTGGGTGGAGCTTGGTTTCAAAGTAGGTATGGAGGCTTTTGGATGAGCTCTTGTCGATTAATGTTCCCTGGAGTCAGGAGTTCTCTGGTGTTCTCAAGTTTTGGATTTAAGCCTCCTGCCCCTCGCTTTCAGTCTTATTCTTACAGTGAAGGTGAAGGTGAAGGTGAAGGTGAAGTCGCTCAGTCGTGTCCGACTCTTTGCGACCCCGTGGACTGTAACCTACCTGGCTTCTCCGTCCATGGGATTCTCTAGGCTAGAATACTGGAGTGGATTGCCATTTCCTTCTCCAGGGGATCTTCCCGACCCAGGGATTGAACCCGAGTCTCCCGCATTGGAGGCAGACTCTTTAACCGCTGAGCCACCAGGGACTTGCCTAATCTCTCATCTATACAGCATCGATGATAAAACATCTAGATTAATGGTGAAAAGCTTCTCCATGGTGGGGGACACCCAAAGAGGTTCACAGAGTTGCATGGAGAAGAGAAGAGGGATGAGGGAGATACAAGTGACCAGGAGGAGAAGGGAGGGAGTCAAAAGGGGAGAGAGCCATCTAGCCAGTAATCAATTACCTATGTGCTCTCCACAGCTTGGAACGCCCAAAGAGATTCACAAAGTTGGGTAGAGAAGAGAAGGGGGAAGGAGGAGATAGAGGTGACCTGTGGGGAAAAAAGGAGAGTCAAAAGGGGAGAGAGGAATCAAGCCAGTAATCACACCCCTAAGTAAAAATGGGTACTGAAGATTAGATTCTTAAAAGTGCAAAGTTGATAACAAATACCAAAAAGCAAAGATTAAAAATTTAGAGTAGAGGTTAGACTCTGAATAATACAATATTAAGAATACAAAACAAAATCACAAAAATTATGAAAAATATGTGAAATTTGCTTTAAAAATAGTCTTTTTTTGCAAGGTGATAGTAGATTATAAAAATGAAAATTAAGGGAGTAATAAAAAATGTAAAAATAAAACAAATTTTAAAAAGTTAAAAAGTGTTATAGTAAAATACTGGAAAAGACTTTGATGCTGGGAGGGATTGGGGGCAGGAGAGGAAGGGGACGACCAAGGATGAGATGGCTGGATGGCATCACTGACTCGATGGACGTGAGTCTGAGTGAACTCCAGGAGTTGGTAATGGACAGGGCGGCCTGGCGTGCTGTGATTCATGGGGTCGTAAAGAGTCGGACACGACTGAATGACTGAACTGAACTGAAAAATATATCTAAGAATTTGTCTGGAGCTGCTGAGGGCAGTGTGGGGTCAGTTCAGTTNGGCTGGATGGCATCACTGACTCGATGGACGTGAGTCTGAGTGAACTCCAGGAGTTGGTAATGGACAGGGCGGCCTGGCGTGCTGTGATTCATGGGGTCGTAAAGAGTCGGACACGACTGAATGACTGAACTGAACTGAAAAATATATCTAAGAATTTGTCTGGAGCTGCTGAGGGCAGTGTGGGGTCAGTTCAGTTTCAGATAGTTCTTGTTCCAGCTTATACTTCTTCTCAAGGCCTGTGGGCCCCTTCCATTGCTTCAGTTCAGTTCAGTTGCTCAGTTGTGTCTGACTTTTTGTGACCCCATGCATCGCAGCACGCTAGGCCTCCCTGTCCATCACCATCTCCCGGAGTTCACTCAGACTCGAGTCCATCGAGTCAGTGATGCCATCCAGCCATCTCATCCTCAGTTGTCCCCTTCTCCTCCTGCCCCCAATCCCTCCCAGCATCAAAATCTTTTCCAGTGAGTCAACTCTTCACATGAGGTGGCCAAAGTACTGGAGTTTCAGCTTTAGCATCATTCCTTCTGAAGAAATCCCAGGGTTGATCTTCAGAATGGACTGGTTGGATCTCCTTGCAGACCAAGGGACTCTCAAGAGTCTTCTCCAACACCACAGTGCAAAAGCATCAATTCTTCGGTGCTCAGCCTTCTTCACAGTCCAACTCTCACATTCATCCATACATGACTACTGGAAAAACCATAGCCTTGAATAGATGAACCTTAGTCGGCAAAGTAATGTCTCTGCTTTTCAATATGCTATCTAGATTGGTCATAACTTTTCTTCCAAGGAGTAAGCGTCTTTTAATTTCATGGCTGCAGTCACCATCTGCAGTGATTTTGGAGCCCAAAAAAATAAAGTCTGACACTGTTTCCACTGTTTCCCCATCTATTTCCCATGAAGTGATGGGACCGGATGCCATGATCTTCGTTTTCTGAATGTTGAGCTTTAAGCCAACTTTTTCGCTCTCCTCCTTCACTTTCATCAAGAGGCTTTTTAGCTCCTCCTCACTTTCTGCCATAAGGGTGGTGTCATCAGCATATCTGAGGTTATTGATATTTCTCCCGGCAATCTTGATTCCAGCTTGTGTTTCTTCCAGTCCAGCGTTTCTCATGATGTACTCTGCATATAAGTTAAATAAGCAGGGAGACAATATACAGCCTTGACGTACTCCTTTTCCTATTTGGAACCAGTCTGTTGTTCCATGTCCAGTTCTAACTGTTGCTTCCTGACCTGCATACAGATTTCTCAAGAGGCAGGTTAGGTGGTCTGGTATTCCCATCTCTTTCAGAATTTTCCACAGTTTATTGTGATCCACACAGTCAAAGGCTTTGGCATAGTCAATAAAGCAGAAATAGATGTTTTTCTGGAACTCTCTTGCTTTTTCCATGATCCAGCGGATGTTGGCAATTTGATCTCTGGTTCCTCTGCCTGTTCTAAAACCAGCTTGAACATCAGGGAGTTCACGGTTCACATATTGCTGAAGCCTGGCTTGGAGAATTTTGAGCATTACTTTACTAGCGTGTGAGATGAGTGCAATTGTGCGGTAGTTTGAGCATTCTTTGGCATTGCCTTTCTTTGGAATTGGAATGAAAACTGACCTTTTCCAGTCCTGTGGCCACTGCTGAGTTTTCCAAATTTGCTGGCATATTGAGTGCAGCACTTTCACAGCATCATCTTCCAGGATTTGAAACAGCTCAACGGGAATTCCATCACCTCCACTAGCTTTGTTCTTAGTGATGCTTTCTAAGGCCCACTTGACTTCACATTCCAAGATGTCTGGCTCTAGATTAGTGATCACATCCTCATGATTATCTGGGTCGTGAAGATCTTTTCTGTACAGTTCTTCTGTGTATTCTTGCCACCTCTTCTTAATATCTTCTGCTTCTGTTAGGTCCATACCATTTCTATCCTTTATCGAGCCCATCTTTGCATGAAATGTTCCCTTGGTATCTCCAATTCTCTTGAAGAGATCTCTAGTCTTTCCCATTCTGTTGTTTTCCTCTATCTCTTTGCATTGATTGCTGAAGAAGGCTTTCTTATCTCTTCTTGCTATTCTTTGGAACTCTGCATTCAGATGCTTATATCTTTTCTTTTCTCCTTTGCTTTTCGCCTCTCTTCTTTTCAGTGCTATTTGTAAGGCTTCTCCAGACAGCCATTTTGCTTTTTTGCATTTCTTTTCCATGGGGATGGTCTTGATCCCTGTCTCCTGTACAATGTCACGAACCTCATTCCATAGTTCATCAGGAACTCTGTCTATCAGATCTAGGCCCTTAAATCTATTTCTCACTTCCACTGTATAATCATAAGGGATTTGATTTAGGTCATACCTGAATGGTCTAGCGGTTTTCCCTACTTTCTTCAATTTAAGTCTGAATTTGGAAATAAGGAGTTCATGATCTGAGCCACAGTCAGCTCCTGGTCTTGTTTTTGTTGACTGTATAGAGCTTCTCCATCTTTGGCTGCAAAGAATATAATCAATCTGATTTCGGTGTTGACCATCTGGTGATGTCCATGTGTAGAGTCTTCTCTTGTGTTGCTGGAAGAGGGTGTTTGCTATGACCAGTGCATTTTCTTGGCAAAACTCTATTAGTCTTTGCCCTGCTTCATTCCGCATTCCAAGGCCAAATTTGCCTGTTACTCCAGGTGTTTCTTGACTTCCTACTTTAGCATTCCAGTCCCCTATAATGAAAAGGACATCTTTTTTGGGTGTTAGTTCTACAAGGTCTTGTAGGTCTTCATAAAACCGTTCAACTTCAGCTTCTTCAGCATTACTGGTTGGGGCATAGACTTGGATAACTGTGATATTGAATGGTTTGCCTTGGAAACGAACAGAGATCATTCTGTCGTTTTTGAGATTGCATCCAAGTACTGCATTTTGGACTCTTTTGTTGACCATGCTGGCTACTCCATTCCTTCTGAGGGATTCCTGCCTGCAGTAGTAGATATAATGGTCATCTGAGTTAAATTCACCCATTCCAGTCCATTTTAGTGTGTTGATTCCTAGAATGTTGACGTTCACCCTTGCTGTCTCCTGTTTGACCACTTCCAATTTGCCTTGATTCATGGACCTGACATTCCAGGTTCCTATGCAATATTGCTCTTTACAGCATCGGATCTTGCTTCTATCACCAGTCACATGCACAACTGGGTATTGTTTTTGCTTTACATCCCTTTATTCTTTCTGGAGTTATTTCTCCACTGATCTCCAGTAGCATATTGGGCACCTAACGACCTGGGGAGATTCTCTTTTGATATCCTATCATTTTGCCTTTTCATACTGTTCATGGGGTTCTCAAGGCAAGAATACTCAAGTGGCTTTCCATTCCCTTCTCCAGTAGACCACGTTCTGTCAGCCTTCGCCACCCTGACGCACCCATCCTGGGTTGCCCCACAGGCATGGCTTGGTTTTATTGAGTTAGACAAGGCTGTGGTCCTAGTGTGATTATATTGACTAGTTTTCTGTGAGTATGGTTTCAGTGTGTCTGCCCTCTGATGCCCTCTTGCAACACCTACCATCTTACTTGGGTTTCTCTTACCTTGGGAGTGGGGTATCTCTTCACGGCTGCTCCAGCAAAGCACAGCCACTGCTCCTTACCTTGGAGGAGGGGTATCTCCTTACTGCCACCGTTCCTGACCTTCAACGTGGGATAGCTACTCTAGGCTCTCCTGTGCCTGCACAGCCACCACTCCTTGGGTTGCTCCTCCCGGCTGCCGGCCTTGGCCTTGGGCTTGGGGTGGGTCCTTAGGGTCACCGCCCCTGGCCTCAGGCACGAGGTGGCTTCTCCTGGCCGCCCCTGACCTCGGAATGGGGTGTCTCTTGATGGCCGCACCTGACCTCGGATGCAGGATAGCTCCTTCCAGCCGCCACCCCTGACCTTGGACATGGGGTGTCTCCTCCTGGCTGCCACTGACCTCAGATGCGGGGTAGCTCTTCCCAGCTGCCACTGACCTCGGACGCAGGGTAACTCCTCTCAGCCGTTCCTATGCTGTTGCAGCTTGGCACTCTAGGCTGCTGCCCTTGACCTCGGATGTGGGGTAGCTCCTCTCGGCCGTGCTTAGTGTGCCGGCTGGCTCTCTACATAATATTAATGTAATAGAACATAATTATGTATACAGTACATTATATTATGTCCCCCATGCATATAAGCAAGTACAGTCTATTATTAATAATACATAGTACATGTAGTCATCAATCGTACATAGTGCATTAAGTCAAATCCATCCTCGTCAACATGCGTATCCTGCCCCTTAGATCACGAGCTTGATCACCATGTCACGGGAAACCAGCAACCCACTTGGCAGGTATCCCTCTTCTCGCTCTAGGCCCATGAATTGTGGGAGTTGCTATTTAATGAACTTTATCAGACATCTGGTTCTTTCTCCAGGGCCATCTCATCTAGAATCAGCCATTCTTTCCCCTTAAATAAGACATTTCGATGGACCAATGGCTAATGAGCCCATGCTCACACATAACTGTGATGTCATGCATTTGGTATTTTTTAATTTTGGGGGATGCTTGGACTCAGCTATGACTGTTTAAGGCCCTGACCCAGAGCATGTATTGTAGCTGGACTTATCTGCATCTTGAGCACAACCATAATGGTAGGCACGAGCATCACAGTCAATGGTCACGGGACATAGACATTACATTACACACACATCAATCATTTCCCCCCACCCATTATCCTCCCACCTTAAATTCTACCACCATTTTTAACACACTCCCCCCTAGAAATTTATTTAAATTCATTGCACTTTCAATACTCAAATTAGCACTCCAACTAAAGTAAGTATATAAGTGCCTGGGTCTGCCCTAGGACGCATAGTTAATGTAGCTTAAATGCTAAAGCAAGGCACTGAAAATGCCTAGATGAGTGTATCAGCTCCATAAACACATAGGTTTGGTCCCAGCCTTCCTGTTGACTTTTAATAAACTTACACATGCAAGTATCCACACCTGGGTGAGAATGCCCTCTGGGTCAATAAGACTAAGAGGAGCTGGTATCAAGCACACAACTGTAGCTCACGACACCTTGCTTAACCACACCCCCATGGGAGACAGCAGTGATAAAAATTAAGCCATAAATGAAAGTTTGACTAAGTTATATTGATTAGGGTTGGTAAATCTCATACCAGCCACCACGGTCATACAATTAACCACCTCTAACCAAGTTAAGAGGAATATGGCATAAAGCGTGCTAAAACATTATACCAAATAGAGTTTAATTCTAATTAACCTGTAAAACCATAATTTTAACAAAAATAAATGATGAAAGTAACTCTATAATAGCTGATACACTATAGCTAAGACCCAAACTGGGATTAGATACCCACAAAGAAAAAATTAAAGTATAAAAAAAGCAAAGATTATCCCTTGTACCTTTTGCATAATGAATTAGCTAGCATAAGACTTAACAAAATGAGTTTTACCTAAGTGACCCAAAACCAGAGGAGCTACTTATGAACAGTTTATCAAGAACCAGCTCATCTATGTGGCAAAATAGTGAGAGATTTGTAAGTAGAGGTGACATGCCTAACGAACCTGGTGATAGCTGATTTTCCAGAAAATGAATCTTAGTTCAGCTTTAAAGATATCAAAAAATCCAAATAGACACCCATTGTATTTTTAAAAGTTAGTCTAAAAAGGTACAACCTTTTAGAAACGGATACAACTTTAACTAGAGAATAAGATCCAACAACACCGTAGTAAGCCTAAAAACAGCCACCAATTAAGAAAACATTAAAGCTCAACTGCCGGGGGCCAGCGTGAGGAACTCCGCCCATGGCAAAGGTCATGAGGAAAGAGGCTTCGGGATATGCAAAGGCGTGATCAAGCCTCAGGAGACCCCCTGTTCCTGAGCATCTACCCCAAACCAGAGTCTGTTTTTTGCTCCCACCTACACCTTTGACTTTCCGGGGGGCTCTCCCCCATAACCGTTTCTCTCGGAGAAGGAGTAAACATGAATCATTCAACTTCGGCTTCTTCAGTGTTACTGGTTGGGGTATAGACTTGGATTACTGTGATATTGAATGGTTTGCCTTGGAAACGAACAGAGATCATTCTGTCGTTTTTGAGATTGCATCCAAGTACTGCATTTCGGAGTCTTTTGTTGACCATGATGGCTACTCCATTTCTTCTGAGGGATTCCTGCCCACAGTAGTAGATATAATGGTCATCTGAGTTAAATTCACCCATTCCAGTCCATTTTAGTTCGCTGATTCCTAGAATGTCGACGTTCACTCTTGCCATCTCCTGTTTGACCACTTCCAGTTTGCCTTGATTCATGGACCTGACATTCCAGGTTCCTATGCAATATTGCTCTTTACAGCATCGGACCTTGCTTCTATCACCAGTCACATCCACAGTTGGGTATTGTTTTCGCTTTGGCTCCATCCCTTCATTCTTTCTAGAGTTATTTCTCCATTGATCACCAGTAGCATATTGGGCACCTACTGACATGGGGAGTACCTCTTTCAGTATCCTATCATTTTGCCTTTTCATACTGTTCATGGGGTTCTCAAGGCAAGAATACTGAAGTGGTCTGCCATTCCCTTCTCCAGTGGACCACATTCTGTCAGACCTCTCCACCATGACCTGCCCGTCTTGGGTTGCCCCACAGGCATGGCTTAGTTTCATTGAGTTAGACAAGGCTGTGGTCCTAGTGTGATTAGATTGACTAGATTTCTGTGAGTATGGTTTCAGTGTGTCTGCCCTCTGATGCCCTCTTGCAACACCTACCATCTTACTTGGGTTTCTCTTACCTTGGACATGGGGTATCTCTTCACTGCTGCTCCAGCAAAGCACAGCCACTGCTCCTTACCTTGGATGAGGGGTGTCTCCTCACTGCCGCCTTTCCTGACCTTCAATGTGGGATGGCTCCTCTAGGCCCTCCTGCTCCCACACAGCCACCACTCCAGTCAGTGCTAACTAAAGGTTTTAATCTGTTGCACCTATCACTTTTAGAGTGGCTCCTTGTTCTTTCTTTATTTTGGCTTCAAGTCTCTTCAGTGTGTAATTTCCACTGACAGAAGGGGGCAAAGGTGGTCACTTTTTTAGGCTCACTTGTTCGGTTGTGTTGTGGGAGGGAGGAACACAGCAAACAAATATCACTGGCGTGTTTGGGGAGTGCTCGCAGTGTATAGACCACATGGGGTTTGCCCCAGCTCACGATGGCTTGTGCTTTCCCAGTCTCCACTGCTCAGTCTCCAGATTGCTCTGCAAGGGAACTGTCCAAAGTGGGCCCTGCATTTTGTGAACTTCCCAGGTCTAAGCTGCTCAGGTTCAGGTTCTCGGGTACTCCACAAAGGCACAGACTTGGTTGGGTGTGCGTTTTGTGCCCTTCCCAGGTCCGAGCAGCTCAGGTTGACCAGGTTTTTAGTGAGCGCACTGTCCCATATGGGCTGTTCATCTTAATCTCCTCCCTGGTCCTGGCACCTTGGTTTCCCAGGTGCACTGCAAGAGCACCGTTTCAGTGTGCCATGTGTCTCCTCTGGCTGTGACCCTCCTGGCAGATGTCAACCATTCAGGAAGACGTGGTTAGCAACTGGGAGCTTGCTAACAGTTTGGTGGAGGATGCTGTCTCTGGGACTGAGATGGCCCCTTGCCTTTGGGCTATGGCTACTGCACGCATGCCTCTCTGCCTCCAGTGGGTGAGGGGCCGGTCCACAGCAAGCCAGCACTCCTTTGGTGATCGTTCAGTCCTTTGTTCTGTGAGCGGCCCAGGCTGTGCCTTAGGTTAGAGCTTTTCGTGGGAAAGTTCTCTCTTTCTCTTTTTTTCTCTCTCTGGCTACCCCATGGTTTGGATGGCTATCTGACCTTAGCTCCCTCAGATTGCCCTCAGGGCATTCAGGCCTGCACCTTCCTGTTCAGCACCTGCTCGCTGCTGGCAGACGCATGCATCTGGGCTACTTCTTCCACAGGCAGTTGCAGTTAGGCTTGTATTCTGTCAGTTTTCTTTTTCTTTCTCCCGGTTGTGTTGCCCTCTGAGATTTCAAACTCCCCACAGACCTGCCATTGAGAGGGTTTCCTGGTGTTTGGAAACTTCTCCTCCTTCACGACTCCCTCCCCGGGATGGGTCTCCGTCCCAGACTCTTGTCTCTCTTTTTGTCTATTATATTTTGTCCTATCTCCTTTCGAAGAGAATGGGCTGCCTTTCTGGGTGCTTGGTGTCCTCTGCCAGTGTTCAGAAGTTGTTTTGTGGAAGTTGCTCAGCATTCAAATGATCTTTTGATGAATTTGTGGGGGAGAAAGTGGTCTCCCCATCCTATTCCTCCACCAGTTGAGGCTTTTAGAATCAAGGGATATAATGTATGAGAGAGTCATTTGGAAATTAAGATATGCTACTACATATGTGTTTGGAGAAATCCAGAAAGAAGATGGCTGAGAACACAACCCTTGCAACACTTTCATTTAGAGAGTGAAATGAAGAGACCTCAAGAGAAGTTCAGCTCAAGAGACAGATGAGCACTTCTGTATACTATCCTTCTTACCAAAGACATTCCAAGAGGGAATCAGTGGATTCCCTCACCTCAGTATAATTGCTGTGTTTTACAAAATGTGGTCCTGTGAATCACCTGCATCCAGACTGGGTTGGCTTAAATGTATATTGCAGGGCCCTACCTCAGGCCTACTTGAACAGAATTTCAGGAGATTATTCCAGGGATTTGAATTTTTAATAAGGGATTCTCACTCTGCCACCCAGGATGACTCTGGCTTATTGGATGAAATGGAACATGTTAACAAATAACATTAGGTTGAAGAGTTAGCTGAAGAATAGGAAGACATTTGTTCATCCCTTTTATAAGTTTATGGCATTAAATAAGAGAAACCTGACTCTTCTGTGGGGAAAGATAATATAAATTCATAAATTTGAGGAAAATACAAACCTTTTTTTATTGTAGTATGCTTTATTGTGCTTCATGGATTTTGCTTTTTTTTTTTTTAAAAAAACACAAAGGTTTGTAGCGACCCTGCATTGAACAGGTCTCTCAGCATCACTTTTCCAATGATATTTTGCACATTTCATGTCTCTCTAACATTTTAATAATTCTTGGAATATTTCAAATTTTTTCATTTTATTTGTTATGGTGATCTGTGATCAGTCATCTCGGATGTTACGATTATGACTTGCTGAAGGCTCACATGATGGTTAGCAATTTTAACAATTAAGTATTTTTATTTAAGACATGAATATTATTTTTTAAGATATAATGCTATTGCACACTTAGTAGACTATAGCATATTATAAACATATCTTCTGTATACATTGGGAAAGCAAAAAGTTCATGTTACTTGTTTTATTGTTATACTTGCTTTATTGTGGTAGTCTAGAACTGAACCTGCAGTATCCCCCAGGTATTACTATAGTCTTAAACTCATGCTGTACTGTTTTTGAAATATTTTGTTTATAAAAGATCTTACAATAATTTATAGAACCATTCTTCTCTTATGGAAGATTTGGGTTATTTTCACTTTGTTCCTTTGATGGTTAATACCTTCATAGTAGAGGCAGTATACAGTATAGAGATAAAATTGTGGGTACTAGAATCATACTTCCTCAGTTTAAATCACAACTTTTGCCACTGCAATTTTAGTTCTGTAATTCTGGATAAATTATGTAAGTCATCTATCCTTAAGTTTCCTCATCTTACTGTAAGTGTCATAATAGTGTATTAATTTAATTGATGTAAGGATTAAATGAGTTAATAAATGTAAAGTGTTTAAAATTGTGCCTGGAGTATAGTAAGTACTTAATAAATATGGGCTATTATTATTGATGATACATGTATTTGTAAATCTAGAATCTAACTTTTACTGAACTATTTCCCTAGGATAAATTTTCAAGAAGAGATCACTTCATTAAAGAATGAAGACATCTTTCTGTCCCTTTGCCATCTATGGTCATTGCTTTTCAGAGGGTGATATCAATTTGTGCTGTATAATTTGCAAATGCAACCTATCTATCAATGTAATTGTGTGTGTATGTATGTATCATATGCATTGCATTGTATACACACACATATACATAAAAGTATATATATATGTATCCATTTGATTTGTCTCTATATTTGAATGCCATCAGTATATTTTAGGCTTGTACAAGACTGTGACCTTGTTAAGTCTGTTCTGTTTACTCTTACAGTGCCTTGGTCAACATTGTCTCCAGATGGATGTTGGTATTTTGAAAGGTTATGTCAAAGAATATTCTAAATCTTATGTTTCTTTTTTTTTTCTTTTTGATAGATTGAAGCCATGGCCATTCTTTTTGCTGTTGTTGCCAGGGGAACCACTATCCTTGCCAAACATGCTTGGTGTGGAGGCAACTTCCTGGAGGTGACAGAGCAGATTCTGGCTAAGATACCTTCTGAAAATAACAAACTAACGTACTCACATGGCAAGTGAGTTCTGCTCTGTGTGGGTAGCGGGTAAAAGAAATGAATTATATTATTATACTCAGAACAGTAGAAAACTAGAAAAGCAAGCTTCTCAGTAGATAATTTTAATAAGCTGACAGAACAATAATCTTTACCAACTTAGAAAATGTCTGGTTCTATTAATTTTAAATTTAACTAAAAATTATTTTATTCTGTCACCTAAGTGATACTTGTATTTTAAAGAACAATATGGAAATGTTAGATATAAAAGTGACTCTGCTATAGAGCTCTAGAATATGTGAAATTTGATATAGTTATGATAAATAATAATTATTCGTTCTTTCTTTAAATATTTACTGAGCATTTAACTGTCACCAGACACTTTGGTGGTGCTGGAGATACAAGAAATTACTCAGTATTTGTCCTCGTTGTTTAATGGAGGTTATAGTTTAATGAAGGAGATGGTCAAATTCATAGATAATCACAGTAGAGAGTAGAAGGTAGTGGGTAGGGGGTGGTATTCCAGGTAGAAGGAACAGCTGGTAGAGAAGTATGGAGACATGAGCTCATAATGCATATTTAGTGAACTTCGAGTGATTCTCTGTGACAGGTGCACAATGTCATGAAAATAAAGCTAGAGAGATTGACAGAAGAGAAGTCCTATAGGGCCTCATAAGCCATGTTAAGGGGTTGTACATTATACAATGGGCAATAAGGCATTGAACGTTTCCAGCTGGGGTGTGACGTGGTAAGGTTTTGCTTTAGAAAGATCACTGTTGTGGCTGGTTGGAGAATGAATTGAAGGGGGCATAGGTGGGAAATCTTAGTAATCATAAATATTGCCTCAGCCTTCCTCCTTAATACTTAAAAATCTTTTGCTACCTAACTCATCCTAATTTCCTTAGACCCTATCTTAGGAGGAGGTCCTTGTTGGTTTCCAGAACTAACTCCTTATATCATGTAGGATTTAGTGTAAGCTACTGCAACAGAGGGACCCTAAAAGACAGTGTTAATTTATGAGATAGCCCAGAGATGAAGACTTTGGGACTGTTGGAGTGGCTCTGCCACTTTTAATTAGTGCCTTCGAATTCTGGCCAAGGCAGCTTCTTCAGTTCTGGTATTTTTTAAGGCATATTCCAGAAGTGGCTGATAGTATTGTTTACTACATCGTTATGTAGCTAACCTAGCTGGAAATGGAGACTAAAATTTGTCATTTCCAGCTATGTAGCCATGTGCTCAGCTAAAACTCCATTACTCTGGAAGAAGTTATAGGGTATCAGGAGATAGCTCACAATCTTCCAGTCTACTGTTGTGGGCCTTCAAAATATTTGGATGTGCTCTTCTTCCCAAAAAACACACTTCCTCTCTGCAGGAAGTGGCCCCAAAGATTTATCTGATCGCTTTGTCCAGCTCCGGGTCCAGACAATCTGGGTGATACAGTCCTCTCCATCATACCCAGAGATGACTCCTGTGGCCTATTGACATGCAGATGTCACTGCTTCCCAGCAGTATTCAAATAACTACCACACAGCAATTTCAGAGACTCCTGTTCTGACCCAGGAGTGGTTCTGGTTTGCAGGAAGAATTTCTTCATCTTTTCTCCCTTTGTTCTCCCAGAGGCTCCTCCTGGTACATTATCCTCTGTGGCCACGTCCAAAATAGGTATTAGTGAGCTTGTCATCTTTGGGAACTGCACAGGTTTTGTAGTCTACTACTCTCTGGTGTAGTTTAGGGTCTGAGAAATTACCTAGGGGTTAAATGACCCCAGTTGCTCGTGAGTATGGCTTTAGGGTTTCTTAAAAAATTTGCTGGGCTTAACGATTGTGTTTCTAGTAAGTTCCCAGGAAAATGCTCAGGGAAAGCATGTGTCATCTTTTTAGAGGCAAGACTGGGAAGCAGGATATGTACCTTCCACTCACATTTTATCAGGCAGAACTTATCACATAGCCATATCTAACTCTAAGGGAAGTTGGCTATGTAATCCAATGAAAATGTGGTTATACTGCAAGAAAGCAATGTTACTTATCTGCTGTGTCTTTCTACCTGCATCCTTACCCAGTCCTACCTGGTCTCATTTCGAGTAAGTATCCGTCACTGAGTTGTTTCTTTCTTTTTAAGCTTCTACCTTGGTTTCTTTCCTATAATCATGTTCCATCATCCCAATCAAACATATCTTTTATTTCAGTCAGTTCACTTTACTCAGTCATTTCTGACTCTTTGTGACCCCATGGACTGCAACACGCCAGGCTTCCCTGTCCATCACCAACTCCCGGAGCTTACTCAAACTCATGTCCATTGAGTTGGTGATGCCATCCAACCACCATCCTCTGTCATTCCCTTCTCCTCCCGCCTTCCATCTTCCCCAACATCAGGGTCTTTTCCAGTGTTATTACTGTATACCAAAAGAAAAAGTTCCATTTTACTGTATGAAAATCATTTCTTCCTGAAATCTGACCTTCTTCTTGCTATTTCTTTCTTTCATTAATAGCATCACCAGTCATTCAGCTGGCTAACCTTAAAACTTCAGAATTATATTTGACTTCTTCATCAAATCTTTGCCATTCTGCTACAAGAGGTATTTCAGTCTCCTCTCTCCACATTCATCATAGTGTTTGTTCAGGCATTCATTGTTTCTCATTCCTAATGACCTCCTCCTGACTGGTTTTTCGGCTCCCCTAGTGGCTTAGTCAGTAAGGAATCCACCTGCAATGCAGATCACCTGCAGCACGGGAGACACAGGTTTGATCCCTGGGTCAGGAAGGTCTCCTGGAGAAGGAAATAACAACCCACTCCAGCATTCTTGCCTGGAGAATTCCATGGACAGAGGAGCCTGGTGGGCTACAGCCCATGGTGTTGCAAACAGTTGGACATGACTGAGCGACTAAACCACAACTGGTCCCTCCTTAAATCTGTATTTAACATTCTTAAGATTATACTTTCTTGCTTAAAACCCAAACTAAGCCTTC
The DNA here is from genome assembly GCA_006410675.1 of Oreotragus oreotragus. Classification (NCBI taxonomy): domain Eukaryota; kingdom Metazoa; phylum Chordata; class Mammalia; order Artiodactyla; family Bovidae; genus Oreotragus; species Oreotragus oreotragus. The sequence continues at coordinate 167,007 of SJYX01010759.1, forward strand.
ATTATTTTGTCTATTTCTGACTTTTCCATATTTGTCTCTATAGATATCTTTGTCATTCCCAGACCAATCTATGTTATTTTAAGCTTTGGTATATATATATATATATATTTTTTTTTGATCTTGCATCTTGGAATGTCCTCCCCCTCCTAGGTCCCCTGGTACATTTTTGCTCATTTTACATGTCCCAAATGAATTACTTCCTAATTTTCACTTTAATCCTTCTAAAAGGGCGATTCTAATAATGTCCCTTCCTTCAGCAGGTACTCAGGGTAAAGTTTCTTAACTCAACTTGAAAAATTCTTCGAGATTTGCCTCTTCTGGCCCCATCTCTCATTACTTGAGCCCTCAGTTTTGTTCTTCAGCCATACTTAGCTATGTGCATATCAATTCTGGGTTCGTTCTCTCCTTTTAGCCTCTGCAATAGCTGTTACTTTTTCAAAATTTGAGTTTGTCTTCCTGAGCTTATGTTTCTTCTTCTAGAAACCCCTGAAAACTCCAAGACTGTGCCTGGTGCCCCCTTTTTATGTGTCTCCATAGTATCCTGTCAGAGAAGGCAGTGGCACCCCATTCTAGTACTCTTGCCTGGAAAATCCCATAGACGGAGGAGCCTGGAAGACTGCAGTCCATGGGGTCGCTGAGGGTCGGACACTACTGAGCGACTTCACTTTCACTTTTCACCTTCATGCATTGGAGAAGGAAATGGCAATCCACTCCGGTGTTCTTGCCTGGAGAATCCCAGGGACAGGGGAGCCTGGTGGGCTGCCGTCTATGGGGTTGCACAGACTCAGACACGACTGAAGTGACTTAGCGGCAGCATAGTATCCTGTATTTATCCATTATAGCACACCTGACACTGTGTTATAATTGCAATCTTCCTTTTTGTCTCTCTCCCCTGACTATAGGCTCCTTGCTGGCAGCAACCATACTTCATTACCTCCTATGGTCTTTGCGCCAAGGTACTCCCAAGTGTGGTTTTGTTGTTGTCCAGTCACCAAGTTGTGTCTGACTCTTTGTGACCCAATGGACTGCAGCATGCCAGGTTCCCTGTCCCTCGTCTCCTGGAGTTTGCCCAAGTTCACATCCATTGAATCAGTGATGTCATCCAACCATCTCACCCTCTGTCGACCTCTTCTTCTGCCTTCAATCTTTCCTAGCATCAGTTTTTCCCAATGAGTCAGCTGTTTGCATCAGGTGGCCAAAGTATTGGAGCTTCATCTTTAGCATCAGTACTTTCAATGAGTATTCAGGATTGATTTCCTTTAAGATTGACTGGTTTGATCTCCTTGCTGTCCAAGGAACTCTCAAGAGTCTTCTCCAGCACTACAGTTCTAAAGCATCAATTCTAAGTGTGGTTTCAGTTCAGTCCAGTCACTCAGTCATGTCTGACTCTTTGCAACCCAATGTACCGCAGCACACCAGGCTTCCGTGTTTTATTACCAACTCCTGGGGCCTGCTCAAACTCAAGTACATCGAGTCGGTGATGCCATCCAACCATCTCATCCTATATTGTCCCCTTCTCCTCCTGCCTTCAATCTTTCCCAGCATCAGGGTCTTTTCCAATGAGTCAGGTCTTTGTATCAGGTGGCCAAAGTATTGGAGTTTCAGCTTCAGCATCCATCCTTCCAAAGAACTTCCAAAGTCCTTGAGAACCCCATGAAAAGTATGAAAAGGCAAAAAGTGTGGTTTAGCAGAAACAAATTTTGTGGGGGAAATGATAACTTCCATTTTTGCACCTGCTGTGTTTGTCTATGGTATGTCTAGTTAGATATGTCTAGCCAACAGTAGCATATTCAGGCCTTGAGCCCAGGAGTTAGGTCAGATTTAGATTTGGAAATCAGTGTAATTGTATTAGCTGAAAACAGGTATCAGCAGCAAAACCTGAAAGTGGGTGCCATCCTCCAAGGAATCTTTGTGAGAAAAGCAGGGGGCTGAGGATGCTGGAAAGCATCAACAAAGAGGGAAAGAGATTATCATATAAACCAGGCAAGCCTGGTGTCAAAAAATCTAGTGAAGAGAGAGCAGTTTCTAGAGGAAGGAAGTGGTCAGCAGTATCAGATGTGTCAGAGAGAGCCACTGGATGTGGAGTGTGGAAATGATTGGTGGAGTTGATGTGAACAGTTTCAGAGTGGTGGAGGAAGATATTTGAGTTCTGTTACCTCCTTATAATTCATATCAAACCTCTATGTGAACATTAATGATACAATTCAGCAGCTACTCTTGTCTATCTAGTTGCCCAGAGTAGAAATCTGGGAAGCAAAATCGAATTATCCCTCTGCCTCAACCCCAGTAGCCAGTCCTCAAGTTCTTTTCTCTGTTCCTTCTTCATTGCCCATAGTACTTTAGTTTGTTTCCTTCAGTGTTCTACTTCAGTACTCTCCTGCCTGCTCCTCCTTTTGATTAGTTCTCATACTCTAGCCAAAGCGTCCTTTTCTGTGGCAGTTCTGATCACACTCCCCTTGCTAAGACTGTCTGATGCTTGATCGTTGTTTTTAGGATTATATAGATATAGTGAGACTTGAAAACCTCATACAGGATTTGAAAGTATTTGCTTACTTACAGCCTCCTTTGCGGAAGCCATTTATTTTTGTTCCATACATTCTATACTTTAGCCATGTTAGTTAATTTTACTTTCAAACCCATTATGTGCTGTTTTATTCCAAAGCCCTTAAGCCTGTTGGGCTCTCATTCCAGAACTCTCTTCACTTGTTCTTCTTCTTGCCATCTCTTACTTAGTCTTCAGGTTCAGCTCAGACATGTGCTCCAGGATGTCCTCCAGTTACCCTTTGCCAGTCTCCTCTATATAGATATAGGTGTCTCTTCTATATCCCAATAGCACCATGTACTGCCTTTAACTCTTCCCCTCCCCTCTAACTCTTTATCCTCCTCCTTACTATGCAGTTCCACAGTTGCCTGCACTTTCATTCTCTGAGGGCATGGACTGATGATTTTGCTTATTTGTATCCTCAGCACCTAACTCAGTAACTGGCTCCGAGTCGATGCCAAATATATGTCATTGTTGAGTATCTGGTAGAAAAAAATGTTTGCTCTGTGTGGCCCATTTGGGTGTTTATCTTAATTATGTGTCCTTCAGATGTCATCTCTTGTTCAAACCTTAAGAATCTGAGACTTCTCTAGCAATCCAGTGGTTAGGATTCAGTGCTTTCCCTGCTGGGGCCTGGGTTCAGTCCCTGGTCAGGGAACTAAGATCCAGCATGCCATGCAGCAGAGCGAAAATAGTCCAAGTATGCTTTCTTAGATATTATTTTTATGAATAATGTGCATGATATTGCACTATTTAGATAGGATAGAGACCTTGTTTTAATTTCTTATTTATTTCTATCAAGTTTGACTTGAGAGAAATAGGTATATAGGGGAGAGGGAAAATAGACAGTATTTGTAAATAATATGGTCATATTGGCAGTTCTAAAATTTCTTTTACGTAGATAGAAGATAGAAGTGAAAGAGATATTGCTCATAACCACAGTAAGTTTTATATCTTTTATTCTACAGTTATCTGTTTCATTACATCTGCCAAGACAGGATTGTATATCTTTGTATCACTGATGATGTAAGTAATTTGAGGATATGTTGCTCTTTAACTATGTGTAACATTAGTAGAGTTAGTTCTTAATTATCTGTATCTGTGGTGGGTAAAGTTGACGCAAATATAACTTTCTATAGCTCAAAATTGTTTTTTATGCTTTGCATTTGTCATATAGAGCAGAAAATCACAGAAAAAGTTGATATCTGGGTATATGCAAATCAGTTTGGTTTTGTAGAGTTTTAGATGAACCATTTATTATAACTTCTACACTTAATTTACTGTATAGTGAGAATTGGTGTTCATTATTATGATTCTTCAGTATCAGACCCTCAAAATTTATCTGAGATAGTAAATAGATTATGTCACTCCTTTAATCAGTAGTTAGTTAATTTTTTAATGTATGTGGACTTTGGGAAAACAAAATCACAACACATTATAATCAACTTTGTAAACCCATAGTTTACATTGGTAGGTTGTTTTTTGAGTATTTGTAGTTTGATGCAAAATGCTCAATACCTTAACAGTGCCAGCAAGGTCCTCTCTCCTCTCTGCAATCCTAGTGTCGACTTCTTGGACACATTTCCCTTATGGTTTCAAAGAGATATGTGCTTATTTATTTGTGTCCAAAAAAGAGGGGCTATGTCTTCTCAAGTCTCTTCCTGCAGGAATGAGGAAACTTCCCAGAGGCACACCTTTCCCTTCTCCCACTTTCAAAGTGGACTTTTCATGCCTTATGGCTAGGACTAGGTTATGTACTTATTTTTAAATTAATCACAGACAAGAGCCATGGAATTGGCATGATTGCCATAGGTTGTGGTTCTTAACGTTTATTGTATCACAGACCTCTTTGCTGCTCATGGATCACTCCCAGAATTATTTAAATGCATGATTTTATTAGGTTGCTGCAAAAGTACTAGTGGTTTTGGACCCTGAATTTTAAATCATTATAACTAGGCTCAAACACATCTTTTATTAATCAAAATAAGAACCATTACAATCAACACATTTTTGCCAATGAGAAATAAGCTTGATTATTCCTGTAGCAAAAAAAATCTGTGCTTTAGGATTTGATGAACTCTTGGAAAGCTTTTTCTGTGTGCTGCTGGTTGTGGAAACATTTTCCCTGCAAAAAGTTGTTGAGATGCTTGAAGAAGTGGTAGTCAGTTTGCAAGAGGTCAAGTGGATGTGGAAGATGAGGCAAAACTTCATAGTCCAATTCATTCAACTTTTGAAGCATTGGTTATGTGACAAGTGGCCGGGCATTGTTGCAGAGAAGAGCTGGGCCCTTTTTGTTGACTGATGCTGGCTGCAGGCATTGCAGTTTTTGGTGCGTCTCCTTAATTTGCTGAGCACACTTCTCAGATGTTAATGGTTTTGCCAAGATTCAGAAAGCTGTAGATCAGATGGGCAGTAGACAACCAAACAGTGACTAATACCTTTTTTTTTTTTTTTTTTTTTTTACTTGGTGCAAGTTTGGCATGGGGAAGTGCTTTGGAGCTTCATCTCAGTTCAACCACTGAGCTGGTTGTTGTGGAAAATCCAGTTTTTGTTGCACATCACAATCCAACCAAGAAGTGGTTTGTTGTTGTTGTGTAGAATAAGAGAAGATAACACTTCAAAATGATGATCTCTTTTTGATTTGTGGTCAGCTCAGAAGGAAAAGAGCTTGTCTGAGGAGGCCTTACAAATAACTGAGAAAAAAAGAGAGGTGAAAGGCAAAGGAGAAAAGGAAAGATATACCCGTCTGAATGGAGAGTTCCAAAGAATAGCAACGAGAGATAAGAAAGACTTCTAAGTGAACAATGCAAAGAAATAGAAGGAAACAATACAATGGGAAAGACTGGAGATTTCTTCAAGAAAATTAGATACCAAGGGAACATTTCACGCAAAGATGAGCACAATAAGGACAGTAACAGTATGCACCTAACAGAAGCAGAAGATATGAAGAAGAGGTGGCAAGAGTACACAGAAGAACTATACAAAAAGATCTTCATGACGCAGATAACTGCAATGGTGTAATCACTCACCTAGAGCCATACATCTTAAGAGGGCAAAGTCAAGTGGGCCTTAGGAAACACCACTATGAACAAAGAGTGTAGGTGATGGAATTCCAGCTGAGCTATTTCAAATCCTGAAAGATGATGCTGTTAAAATGCTGCATTCAATATGCCAGCAAATTTAAAAAATTCAGCAGTGGCCACAGGACTGGAAAAGATCAGTTTTCATTCCAGTGCCAAAGAAGGGCAATGCCAAAGAATGTTCAGACTACTGCCCAATTGCACTCATTTCACATGCTAGCAAAGTAATGCTCAAAATTCTCCAAGCCAGACTTCTATAGTACATGAACTGTGAACTTCCAGATGTTCAAGTTGGAGTTAAAAAAGGCAGAGGAACCAGAGAGATCAAATTGCCAACATCTGTTGGATCATAGAAAAAGCAAGAGAATTAAAAAAAAAACACATCAACTTCTGCTTCATGGACTACACTAAAACGTTTGACTCTGTGAATCACAACAAACTGTGGAAAATTCTTAAAGAGATGGGACTACTAAACCACCTTAATTGCCTACTGCAGAACCTGTATGCAGGTCAAGAAGCAACACTTAGAACAGGACATGGAACAATAGACTGGTTTCAAATTGGGAAAGGAGTTCATGTCAAGGCTGTATATTGTCACCCTGTTTATTTAATTACATGCAGTGTACATCATGCAAAATGCCAGACTGGATGAAGAACAAGCTGGAATCAAGATTGCTGGGATAAATGTCAATAACCTCAGATATACAGATGACACCACCCTTATGGCAGAAAGCAAAGAACTAAAGAACCTCTTGATGAAGGTGAAAGAAGAGAGTTAAAAAGCTGACTTAAAACTCAATATTCAGAAAACAAAGATCATGGCATCTGTTCCCATTATGTCATGTCAAATAGATGGGGAGACAATGGAAAGAGTGACAGACTTTATTTTCTTGGGCTCCCAAATTGCTGCAGATGGTGACTGCAGCCATAAAATTAAAAGGTGCTTGCTCCTTGGAAGAGAAAATATGACCAACCTAGACATTAAAAAGCAGAGACATTACTTTGCCAACAAAGGTCCATATAGTCAAAGCTATGGTTTTTCCAGTAGTCATGTATGGATGTGAGAGTTGGACTGTGAAGATAGCTGAGTGCTGAAGAATTGATGGTTTTGAACTGTGGTGTTGGAGAAGACTCTTGGCAGTCCCTTGGACTGCAAGGAGATCAAACCAGTCAATCCTAAAGGAAATCACCCCTGACTGTTCTTTGGAAGGACTGATGATGAAGCTCCAATACTTTGGCCACCTGATGCAAAGAACCAACTCATTAGAAAAGACCCTGATACCAGAAAGTACTGAAGGCAGGAGGAGAAGGGGATGACAGAGGACAAGATGGTTGTATGGCATCACTGAGTCAATGGACATGATTTTGAGCAAGCTCTGGTAGATGGTGAAGGACAGGGAAACCTGGCATGCTGTAGTCCATGAGGTTGCAAATAGTTGGACACAACTGAGTGACTCAACAACAACAGTAGGCAGCCACTTGTCAAACTTTTTCACCTTACCAATTTCCCTCAATTGCCAAATGACCATAGAATCATCAACATTGAGTTCTTGGGTAACTTCTCATGTAGTTGTAAGAGGATCAGCTTTGATGATGCTCTCAGTTAGTTGTTGTCAACTTCTGATGGCCAGCCACTGTGGTTCTTATTGTCAAGACTTGATTTCTTTGGAAAATTTCTTGAACCACCACTGCACCGTACATTTGTTAGCAGTTCGTGGGCCAAACACATTGTTGATGTTGTGAGTTGTCTCTGCAGCTATGACCTATATTGAACTCAAGAAAATCACTCAGATTTGCTTTTTGCCTAATATCATTTCCATAGTCTAAAATACATATAGTTAGCAAGTAATAATTAATTAGCAAAAATCATAAAACAAGAAATGCTCATTAAAATATGTAACATAACCACATGTATTTTAAAATGTATTTCAATATCAAATGGCAAAGTTCAACAATACAAAATCAAAATTACTTTGGCACCAACCTAGTAATACCAGTTATGTTGAAATTCAGTATTCAGGGCTTCCCTGGTGGCTCAGGTGATAAAGAATCTGCCTGCAATGCAGGAGACCTGGGTTTAATTCCTGAGTTGAGAAGATCCCCTGGAGAAGGGAACAGCTACCCACTCCAGTATTCTGGCCTGGAGAATTTCATGGACAGAGGAGCCTGGCAGGCTACAGTCCATGGGGTCGCAGAGTCAGACACAACTGAGTGACTTTCACAGTATTCAAAATAGTTTAAATATTGATTTAGTAATATATGCTTCTTNCCCACTCCAGTATTCTGGCCTGGAGAATTTCATGGACAGAGGAGCCTGGCAGGCTACAGTCCATGGGGTCGCAGAGTCAGACACAACTGAGTGACTTTCACAGTATTCAAAATAGTTTAAATATTGATTTAGTAATATATGCTTCTTTATGAATTTACTAATAACAAGATATAGTCATGGGTTTAATAAACATAGTTTTGATGTGGTGGTAAGTATTAATGATATTTTGAGAGATGTCTGTAACTGATAATATATGCAAAAAAGACTTCTCTTGGTGACAGAGTCCCAGATACTGCTTAATACTACTCTATTTTGTTACTACATTCACAGTTGAAATTTGGATTAAAATTTGGTGAAAATAATAATGAGATTTTTTTAATCCAAGTACATTGGCCCCTTGAATTTGGACCATTGACCCAACTTTAAGAATTCTTGGCTTAGACTACTCATCTTAGGTGAAATGGAGATGTGTGGCAACCACAGTGATTATCACAATGACTTATATTCCCTGGTTTCACAGTATTTTCTAAAATTATTTTAAAAATCCAGTTATATCTGAAATGACTGATGTGAAAGTGCCGGGAGTAGGTGAGAAATAGCACTAAATTTGGGATGGTCAGAGTTGAGTCTTACATTTCTTAAGCTCTAATTGTACTTTTGTGTATAGGTTATACACATTTGCACACTTTTTGATTGGAACTAGACAAGAGTACATTCCTTGATCTTTTCAAATATACCACCACTACTGGAAAAAGTTAATTAAAAGTTTATGTCAATAGTGTTATCTTTGTAAAAGACTGTACTATTACAATGGATTTCTCAAGCATCTTCTTGTGCTGGGCTTTCTAATAGATCCTATGAAAGATATGGTTGGAGTAAAACCCGATTCCTGCTCTTAAGACACTAACGTAGGTATTGTTATCTTAGTTGGCAGTAATCTAACATTTGGATTCGACTCAGCTCTTTCATTTACTAGTTTCACTTTTGGCAAGTTAGTTTCTTCTTAGAGCCTTTGTTTCTTTATCTGTAAAATGAGGTCAGTTCCTCCTTGTAGAATCATTGCTCAGTAAATATTAGCTGTTCTTTTGGTTGTTTTTCATCATCCATATCATTTTTGTTTAGTGTTAACTCTGTATTCATCTCCTCAGGATTTTGAGCGTTCGCGAGCCTTTAATTTTCTGAATGAGATAAAGAAGAGGTTCCAGACTACATATGGTTCAAGAGCACAAACAGCACTCCCATATGCCATGAACAGTGAGTTCTCAAGTGTCTTGGCTGCACAGCTGGTAAGATCTTTCTCAGGATATAGTATTTGATTCATATCTTCTTTATTACTTTAAAGAACCATGGATATAGGGGCCCCTCACCTGCAGTGTATTTTTCTGACTGTTATTATATGCCAAGATAGTAAAACTTCCCAGATTAAAAAATATATATAAATGGGCCATTTTAGGATGGAAAGTGATATTCTCTATAAATGGTGCTCAGAGTATCTCATGATGGGAAGGAGATTAAAGATCATCTACTTCAACTACCCATTTAATGTGTAAATCCACTCAACATGCCAAATGGTGTCTTAACCTGTAGATTAACCTCTACCCTCCCACAAGGTAAATATAATTTTTGGGTAGCTCAGTTAGTCATTTGAAAATCTGTTTGTCTGTATGAATACTTAATTCTCAGTTCAGTGAATTTATACATATGTATACATATTATACATATACATACATTTATATATACATATACATATTTATATACTTTTTACAGATACAAAACATCTCATGACTCTAAAGGAGTCCTCATGTTCCTATGCAGTCAGGTCCTTCCCTGAGGCAACCACTGCTCTATTTTTGTCACCATAAATTAGTTTTGTCTTTTCTAGAATTTCTTATAAATGGAATCATACATTATATACTCTTTTGTATCTTCCTTGTTTTGCTCAGTGTAAGGTTTTTGATATTGATCCATATTGTATAAATCAGTAGTTTCCTTTTTATCTGAGTAGTATTGTATGCATATAACACAATTTGTTTATCCATTCACCTGTTGCTGGATATTTGAATTACTTCCAGTTTTCAGCTATCACCAACAAAACTATTATGAATATCCATGTACAAGTCTTTGCATAGACATGTGTTTTTATTTTTCTTTGGTAAATACCTAGGGTGGAATTGCTGGGTCATACGGTGAATGATATTTAATTTTATAATGAATCATCAAACTTTTTTCCAAAGTGGTTGTACCATTTATATTGCCACTAGCACTTCCAGTGTCTCTGCATACTTGCCAACACTTCTTATGGTCTGTCTTTTTAATGTTATTCATCCTTGTGAATGTGTAATGATATCTCATTGTGGTCTTATTTTGCATTAAAGAATGCTTTTTATCCATCAAACCGTATGAGTGCAAAGACATAAGTTTTATCTATGATAGTGTTGTGAATGAGAAAAAAGGACTCACTGTCATTGAATAATTTCCTCTTTATTTCTCCTGTAAGTGTTGTTTTTAATACCTTTTTGAGGATTATACTTCTAAATATGCATCCTGTCGGGATGAAGTTAATTTAAATAGTTATGATTCTTTATTATTCAGTTGGTTTGTTTCATACTTCCACTAGGAAATACTTACATACATACATCTAAGTAAAACACCATCAGCAAAATATATACCAATGCCCATTTGAAAATAAATAGGTTCAGGTTGATGGCCAAGATGGTGAAGTAGGAAACCCTGAGCTCACCTCCTTCCATGGACACACCAAAATTACAACTGTTTATAGAGCAGCTATTGATGAGAAAGATCAGAAGACTAGCAGAAAGAATATTATACTATTGAAGATATAGAGAAGGAACCACAAGAAGACAGAGGGGCAAACACAGTATAATCAAGATACATACCTTGGAGTGGGTGGCCCACAAGTGGAATGATAATTACAATTGCAGAGATTCTCTCCAAGCAGCTAGGGGCTCAAGCTCCACATGAGGCTTCCCAGCCCTGGAGTCCTCCATTGGGAAGAAGAGCCCCCAGAATATTTGGCATTGAAGACCAGCAGGGCTTAATTTCAAGAGTGCTGAAAGACTGTGAGAAATAGAGACTCTGCTCTTAAATAGCGTGTATAAAATCTGCATGCTCAGGAAATGAGGGTAGAAACAGTAATTTGAAAGGAGCCCAGATCAGATTCACCTGCTGATCTTGGAGCTGCTGCTGCTGCTAAGTCACTTCAGTCGTGTCCGACTCTGTGTGACCCCATAGACGGCAGCCCACCAGGCTCCCCCGTCCCTGGGATTCTCCAGGCAAGAACACTGGAGTGGGTTGCCATTTCCTTCTCTTGGAGAGTCTCATGGAAAGGTGGAAAGCCACTGGAGCTNTGCTGCTGCTAAGTCACTTCAGTCGTGTCCGACTCTGTGTGACCCCATAGACGGCAGCCCACCAGGCTCCCCCGTCCCTGGGATTCTCCAGGCAAGAACACTGGAGTGGGTTGCCATTTCCTTCTCTTGGAGAGTCTCATGGAAAGGTGGAAAGCCACTGGAGCTCACCCTAGGAACATAGACATTGGTGGTAGGCATTTTTGGGACCTCATTCTACCATTCTTTACCAGTGGAGCCCGTAAGCACAATTTAGCATATTAATGCCAGGACGTGGCCCTACCCACCAGCCTATCTGCACCAATGCTGAGACATCTCAAGCCAAACAACTAGCCAAACAGGGAATCAGCCCCACTTACTACAGGCTGGTTGCTTTAAGAACCCCTGAACCTACAGGGGGCTCAGGACATGGCCCTGCACACCAGTGTGTGTGCACTAGCCCTGGGAACCCTGACTTAGGCCCTGCAGCCAGAGATCCTGAAACCTGGATCTGCCCACCAGTGAGCCAGCACTATACCCAGGGCCAGGATCACCTACTGGTGAGCAAGCGCCACCCCAGGACCCCCTGGACCCCAGCCTTGCCCACCAACAGCTGGCACATCAACTCTGGAACCTCTAGAAACCTTCAGCCAGAGATCCCATGGCCCAACTCCACAAACCAGTAGGTCTCACCAGCCAGTGGACAAACAGCAGTCCCAGGACCCACTGGGTGCTTGCCCTGCCCAACAGCAGACCAACACCAGCTCTGGGACCCTCCAAGGCCCTTCAGCCAGAGATCCCAGGACCCCCTGGGTCTCTGCAGCCACCTGGCTTGAGACCTGGGCCTGCCCACCAGTGGCTGACAGCCTCTGTGCAAGGTAAGGTCTGGGAACCAACCAGACTGGGGGCCAGCCATGCCTACTAGATTGTCCACAACAGTAGGACCCACATAGCCTGTGTAGGTACTGTCCCTACAGCATATGACTCTGGTGACCAGAGGGAAGTACACTGCTAGGATTCATAGGATGTTTCCTAGAAAAGGCCACTTCTTCAAGGTCAGGAAATGTAATCAACTTACCAAAGACATAGAAATTAAAAAGGAAATTAGGCAAAATGAAACAGAGGAACATGTTGCAAATGAAAGAACAAGAGAAAAGCCCATAAGAAGAGCTAAGTGAAGTGGACATAAGCGACCTACCCAATAAAGAACTCAAAGTAGTGATTGTAAAATGATCAAAGAACCCAATAAATGATTGGATTAACAGAGTGAGAAATTAGAATTTCTTAATAGTTAGAATATGTAAAGAATGACCAAGCAAAGATGAAGAATACAATAACTGAAATAAATACACTAGAAGGAATCAACAGTGAATTGTATGATACAGAGGAACAGATCAGTGAGCTGTAAGACAGTAATGGAAATCACTGAAGCTCAACAGAAAAAAAGAATAAAAAAAAAAAGAAATGAGTACTGTTTAAGAAACCTCTGAAACAACATCAGATGTACTAACATTTGCATGATAGGGCTCCCAGAAGAAGGAGAAAAGAGGGCAGAGAACATATTTGAAAGCAAATTAACTGAAGACTTCCTTAACTTGGGGAAAGAAACAGATATCCAGGTCCAGCAAGCACAGAGAGTTCCCACAGGATCCACCCAAAGAGGACCACACCAAGACATTATAATTAAAATGGCAAAAATTAAAGATAAATAGAGAATATTAAAAGCAGCTAGGGAAAAGCAAAATGTTGCACACAAGGAAATTCCCATTTCAAGTGGTAAAAGGGAAAAACCAACAACCAAGAATCCTCAACAAGGCTTTCACTCAGATTTGATAGAGAAATAGAAAGTTTTGCAGATAAACAAAAGCTAAAAGAGTTAATCACCACCAGGCTTGCTTTAAAGGAAATGTTTAAGGGGCTTCTCCAAGCCGAAAAAAAGGTTGCAAGAAGAAATATGAAAGTTATGAAAGGAGAAATCTCACTGGTAAAGGCAAATACACAGTAAGGGTACTAAACCAATCACATAAAGCTATGAGGAGGATTATAAAAGGAGTAAAATCACCCATAACCACAATAAGGGATTTCAAAACAAAAAGAGGTATAAAATATGTCAAAACAGTAACTGTAGGAGGGAGCATAAAAATGTAGGGTTATTAAAATGTATTTCTACTTAAGAGATGAGCAACTTAAAATAATCATGTAGATATATACAGATCATTATATACAAACCTTATGTTAATCGTAAACCAGAAAACCTATACTAGATACAAAGGGAAAGAAATCCAAATATAACACAAAAGATACTAAGCAAATCATAAGGGATGAGAGAAAAAAAAACAAAAGAGAAGTACAAAAACAACTGAAAAACAGTTAACAAAATGGCAGTAAGTACATACCTATCAATAATTAAATGGAAATGGACTAAATGCTCCAGGCAAAAGACACAGAGTGGCTGAATGGATAACCAAACCCATATATATATACTGCCTACAGGGGACTCAGTGTGGCTCTGAAGACAAAAACAGAAAGTGAAGGGATGGAAAAGGTTATTCCATGCAAATAGAAATGAAAGGTAAGCTGGGATAGCAATACTTATATCAGAGAAAATAGACTTTGAAACAAAAACTGTAAGAGACAAAGACATTACTTAATGATAAAGGAATTAATCCGAGAAGATATAACAATTGTAAATGTATATGCACCCAGCATAGGAGCACCTAAATATATAAGGCAAATATTTAATAGACATAAAGTAAGAAATTGATAGTAACACAATAATAGTAGGAGAGTTTAACACCACACTTACATCAATGGACAGATCATCCAGACAGAAAATCAGTGAGGACACACTGGTTTTAAACAACACATTACACCTAATTGGGCTTAATTGACATATATAGAACATTCTGTCCAAAAACAGCAGAATACACATTTTTTTCCAAGTGCACACAGCACATTCTCCAGGACAGATCACATGCTGGGCATAAAACAAGCCTCAGTAAATTTAAGAAAAATTGAATTCATGTCAAGCGTTTTTTCTAACTGCAATGTTATGAGGCTAGAAATCACCTATAAGAAAAAAAATGCAAAAAACACAAACACTTAAAGGCTAAACAATACGCTACTAAACAGTGGATTACTGAAGAAACCAAAGAGGAAATAAAAAAATACTTGGAGAAAAAGAATACTTGAAGACAAATGAAAATGAAAACACAGTGATTCAAACTCTATGGGATCCAGCAAGAGCAGTTCTAAGAGGAATGTTTACAGTAATAGAATTTTACCTCAGGAAACAAGGATAATATCGAACAAATATTACACCCAAAGGACCCAGGAGAAGAAAAAACAAAACCCAAAATTAGTAGAAAGAAATCATAAAAATGAGAGCAAAAATAAGTGAATCAGAGATAAGGAAATAATAGAAAAGATCAATGAAACTAAGAGCTAGTTCTTTGATAAGATAAACAAAGCTGATCACTTTTATCCAGACTCATCAAGAAAAAAATTTTGGCTCAGATCAATAAAATAAGAAAAAAGGAAAAACAGATAACACAGAATTGCAAAGTTCATAATAGACTACTATGAACAACTATATGCCAGTAAAATGGACAAACTAAGAGAAACAGGGAAATTCCTAGAAATGCACAGTCTCCCAAGACTGAACCAAAAAGAAATAGAAAACATGAACAGAACAATTACCAATAATGATATTGAAAATTGAACTTTTAAAACTTCCAACAAGCAAAAGTCTAGGACCAGATGGCTTCACAGGTCAATTCTACCAAACATTTAGAAAACTCTTCCAAAAATTGCAGCAAAAGGAACACATCCAAACTCATTCTGTAGGTCAACATCACTCTGACACAAAAAACAAAGATATCACAAATGAAGAAAATTACAGGCCATTATAGCTAATGAACATAGATTTAGAAATCACAATTTAACAAACTGAATTCAACAATACATTGAAAGGATTATACATATGATCAAGTGGGATTTATTTCAAAGATGCAAGGATGGTTCAGTATCTGGAAATCAATGTGATACACCATGATAACAAATTGAAGAATAAAAATCATATGATTATCTCAATAGGTACAGAAAAAGCTTTTAACTGTATTCAACATCCGTTTATGATAAAACCTCTCAACAAAGTGGGAACATACCCCATCATAATAAAGGGTATATATGACAGGCCTACAGCTAACATCATACTAAGTAGTGAAAAACTGAAAGCATTCCCTCTAAAATTAGGAATAAGACAAGGATGCCACTCTTGCCACTTTTATTCAACATAGTGTTAGAACCCCTAGCTACAGTAATCAGATACGAAAAAGAAATGCAAGGAATCCAAATTCAAAAAGAAGAAGCAAAATTGTCTCTCTTTGTAGATAACCATCATACTATCTATAGAAAATCCTAAAGATACTTCCAAAAAAGCAATTGTTAGAAATAATACAGTACAATTGCAGGATACAAAATTATACAGAAACCTATCACCTTTCTATATACTAACAACAGACTATCAGGAAAACAAATTATGAAAACAATCCCACTTAACCATCACATCAAAAAGAATAAAATAATTAAAAATGCATTTAACTAAAGAGGTAAAAGACCTGTACTCTGAAAACTAAGAACCTAATGAAAGATATTGAAGATACTGAAGAAGTTGGAAAGATATACTGTGCTCATGGATTTGAAGAATTTATATTGTTAAAAATGATTATACTAAAAATAAAGACTATGCTATGCATTCTACAGAGGCAATTCCATCCCTATCAAAATACCAACAATGATTTTTTTTAATGGAACTAGAACAAATAATTCTAAAATTTGTGTGGAGACATAAAAGATGGCAGAATGGCCAGAACTATCTTGAGAAAGAAGAACAAAACTTGATGTATTACGCTCCCTCATTTCAAGCTATACTACAAAGCTGCAATAGTCAAAACAGTACAGTACTGTCAAAAAAAACCCCAAAAAACAAAAACAAAAAAACCCAGACATATAGATCTGTGGAATGGAATGCATGCATGCTTAGCCTTGTCCAACTCTTTGTGACCCCATGGGCTGTACCAGTCTCTTTTGTCCATCTTCCAGGCAGGAATGCTAGAATGGGTTGCTGTTTCCTCGTCTGGGGGATCTTCTCAACCCAGGGATCGAACCTGTGTCTCTTGTATCTCCTGCATTGGCAGGTGGATTCTTTACCACTGAGCCACCTGGGAAGCCCATGGAACAGAATAGAGAGCCCAGAAATAAACCCATGCTTATATGGTCAATTAATCTATGACAAAGGAGGCAAGAATATACAGTGGGGGGAAAAAGCTGTCTTTTTCCCTTTCCACTAAATGGTGTTGGGAAATCTGGACAGCTACATGCAAAAGAATCAAACTGGATTGCTTTCTCACACCGTGGACACAAATAAATAAAAAATGGATTAAAGATTTAAGTATAAGACCTGAAACCATAAAACTTCTAGAAGAAAACATAGTATGCTCTTTGACATTTGTATTGATAATTTTTTTGGATATGTCTCTGGCAAGGGAAACAAAAATAAACAAATGGAAGTAAATCAAACTGAAAAGCTATTGCTCAGTGAAGGAAATTACCAATAAAATAAAAAGGCTGCCTACTGAAAAGGAGAAGATATTTCCAAACAATATATCTGATAAGGGAATAATACCTACAATGTGCAAAGAACTGATAAAACTTGGACATCTAAAAAACAAACCACAATGGAGTATTACTCAGCCATTAGAAAGAATACATTTGAATCAGTTCTAATGAGGTGGATGAAACTGGAGCCTATTATACAGAGTGAAGTAAGCCAGAAAGAAAAACACCAATACAGTATACTAACACATATATATGGAATTTAGAAAGATAGTAATGATAACTCCATATGCGAGACAGCAAAAGAGACACAGATGTATAGAACAGTCTTTTGGACTGTGGGAGAGGGCAAGGGCGGGATGATTTGGAGAATGGCATTGAAACATATATAATATCATATGTGAAACGAATCACCAGACCAGGCTCAATGCATGATATAGGATGCTCGGGCCTGGTGCACTGGGATGACCCAGAGAGATGGTACGTGGAGGGAGGTAGGAGGGGGGAGGGGTTCAGGATGGGGAACTCGTGTACACCTGTGGTGGATTCATGTTGATGTATGGCAAAACCAATACAATATTGTAATAAGCCTCCAACTAAAATAAATTACATTAAAAAAAAACAACTATAAAGTGGACACAAGAACTGAGTAGCTGTTTTTCCAAAGAAGACAGACAGATGGCCAACAGGCACATAAAAAAAGATACACAATATCACTATTTGTCAAGGAAATGCAAGTCAAAACCACAGAGAGATATTACCTCACACTTGTCAGAATGGCTGCTGTCCAAAAGGCAAGAAATTAACAAATGTTGGTGAAGATGTAGAGAAAAAGGAACCCTCCTGCACTGTTGAGGGGAGTGTAAATTGGTGCGGCCACTATGGAAAACAATATGGAGATTCCTCCAAAAATTAAAAATAAAACTGTCATATTGTCAACACTTCTACTCCTGGGTATTTATCTGAAGAAAACAGAAACACTAATTAGAAAAGGCACATGCACCCCTGTGTTCATTGAAGCATTATTTACAACAGCCAAAATATAGAAACAACCTAAATGTGCATCAATAGATAAATGGATAAAGAAGATGTGATATGTATATATACACACACACACACACATGAGTATTACTCAGCCATAAAAATGAAAGAAATCTTGTCACTTGCAGCAACATTGATGGATCTAGAGGATGTCTTGCTAAGTGAAAAAAAGTCAGAGAAAGACAGATATTGTATGATTTCACTTATATGTAGAATCAGAAAAAGAAACATAATAAAGCACTAACAGAGATACAGATACAGAGAAGAAATATATGATTGCCAGAGGGAAAATGTTGGGGGTAGGACAAAAATAGGTGAAGGAGACCGAGTTACAAAATTCGAGTTGCAATGTAAAAGAGTCACAGGTATGAAATATGCCATGTTGTGATTATATAGTTGTAACTATATAATGTCTTTGGATTTTAACATATGATAACTAAGCTTATTGTTTGTGATCATTTTGAAATGTATAGAAATACTAAGTTCCAAAGAATAGCAAGGAAAGGTAAGAAAGGCTTCTTAAGTGAACAATGCAAAGAAATAGAAGAAAACAATACAACAGGAAAGACTATAGATCTCTTCGAGAAAATTAGAGCCACCAAGGGAACATTTCATGCAAAGATGGGCACAATAAAGGACAAATGGTATGGATCTAACAGAAGCAAAGGATATTAAGAAGAGGTGGCAAGAATACACAGAAGAACTGTACAGAAAAGGTCTTAATGACCTGGATAACCATGATATTGTGATCACTGACCTAGAGCCAGACATCCTGTAATGTGAAGTCAAGTGGGCCTTAGGAAGCATCACTATGAACAAAGCTAGTGGAGGTGGTGAAATTCCAGCTGAGCTATTTCAAATTCTAAAAGATGATGCTGTTAAAGTGCTGCACTCAATATACCAGCACATTTGCAAAATTCAGCAGTGGCCATAGGACTGGAAAACATCAGTTTTCATTCCAGTCCCAAAGAAGGGCAATGCCAAAGAATGTTCAAACTGTCGCACAGTTGCACTCATTTCACATGCTAGCAAGGTAATGCTCAAAAACCTTCAAACTAGGCTTCAACAATACATGAACCAAGAGCTTCCATATGTACAAGCTGAATTTAGAAAATACAGAGGAATCAGAGATCAAATTTCCAACATCTGTTGTATCATAGAAAAAGCAAGAGAATTTCAGAAAAAATTCTGCATCATTGACTGTGCTAAAAAAAAAGCCTTTGTCTGTGTGAATCACAAGAAACTGGAAAATTCTTAAAGAGGTGGGAATACCAAACCACATTACCTGTCTCCTAAGAAACCTGTATGCAGGTCAAGAAGCAACAGTTAGAACCAGACATGGAACAATGAACTGGTTCCAAACTGGGAAAAGAGTACGTCAAGGATTTATATTGTCACTCTGCTTATTTTACTTACATGAAGACTACATCATATGAAATGCCGAGCTAGATGAATCACAAGATGGAATCAAGATTGCTCGGAGAAATATCAAAAACCTTGGATATTGCAGATGATACCACCCTAATGGCAGAAAGCAAAGAAGAACTAAAGAGCCTCTTGATGAAAGTGAAAGAGGAGAGTGAAAAAGCTGGCTTAAAACTCAGCATTCAAAAAACAAAGATCATGACATCTAGCCCCATCATTTCATGCAAAATAGATGGGGAGAAGTGGAATCAGTAACAAATTTTATTTTCTTGGGCTCCAAAATCACTACAGACAGTGACTCCAGCCATGAAATTAAAAGATGCTTGCTCCATGGAAGAAAAGCTATGACAAACTTAAACAGTGTATTAAAAAGCAGAGATACTTTTCTGACACAATCCATCTAGTCAAAGCTGTGGTTTTTCCAGTAGTCATGTACAGATGTTAGAGTTGCACCAGAAAGAAGATTGGGGCTTCCCCGGTGGCTCAGACAGTAAACAATCTGTCTGCAATGCAGGAGACCTGGGTTCGATCCCTGGGTTGGGAAGAGCCCCTGGAGGAAGGCATGGCAACCCACTCCAGTATTCTTGCCTGCAGAGTCACTATGGACAGAGGAGTCTGGCAGGCTGTAGTCCATGAGGTCTCAAAGAGTCAGACATGACTGAGCGACTAAGTACAGTATAAAGACAGTTGAGTGCCGAAGATCTGATGCTTTCGAACTGTGGTGCTGAGAAGACTCTTGAGAGTCCCTTGGACAGCAAGGAGATCAAACCAGTCAGTCCTAAAGGATATCAACCCTGAATGTTCATTGGAAGGACTGATGCTGAAGCTGAAGCTCCAGTACTTTGGATACCTGATGCAAGCAGCCAACTTACTGGAAGACCCTGATGCTGGGTTAGACTGAAGGCAAAAGGAGAAGGGGCGACAGAAGATGAGATGGTTGGATAGCAACACCTACTCAATGGACATGAGTTTGAACAAACTCGTGGAGATAGTGAAGGACAGGGGAACCTGGTGTGCTGCAGTCTATGGGATCTCAAGAGTCAGACATGACTTAGTGACTGAAGAGCAATGTGTTGTGCAACAGAAACTAACAAACTCTATAACAAACTCAAAATCTCAAAACAGACTCATAGAAAAAGAGATCAGAGAGCTGGAGTTGTGGGGAGGGATGATTGGATGAAAGTGGTCACAAAGTACAAACTTCCAGTTATAAGATAAATACTAGGGATATAGTGGACAACATGATAAATATAATTAACAGTGCTTTATGTTATATATGAACATCATTGAGAGTAAATTCTAAGAGTTCACATCATAAGGGGAAAAAAGGTATTTGGTTCAGCTGGCAGCAAAACTTTCAATTTAGCCAGTTTGTCTTTAGCTCCAGATATGTGTGTGAACCTCTAAACAAATCTGTGCCAGGATCTTGTCTATAAATGGAAATAATAATAATGGTATCTTCATAGAGTTTTTGCATGGTTTAAATAATATCCCATATTTGAAGCACTTAGCACAGTGAAGTGACTGGAATATTGTGTATTATGAAGTCCACAATTATTTGCTATAGATAATAACTTCAAAATATATACTCTCATCAGTGTCTTACATTTTTAGATCCTATAATAAGCCAGTGAAAATAGCATGCATACTCTGATCCCAACAGATACAAAAATAGATGTCCAGAAGCTGGGCCAGTCCCTACCTCATCACACCCAGGAAATAGGAAAAGATTAAGAGTACCTTTTCCCTAACCTGTTACCTCTGCCTTAACTACAGTCTTCTCCTTTCTTCCTTGTCTGAACATACATTATATAACACCCTACTTCTGCCCAGGAATCTCAGATGTGTATTTGATATACTTAGCTTTATTTCATTTGAAATAAGGTGATCTTTTTATGCTATAACACTTATATTTCATATGGTAGCAAATTTTATGCTTTTGTATATTTTTTCCCTAGGTCTGGTAACAATTTTTGAATGAAGTGACATCTCTTATGTGCCTATGTTGTAGCTTTTCTGTGTCATTCCTCTTCTGTTGTTTTCATATTGTGAATAATGTCTGGGTATCATAAGTTAAATCATATTTTTTTATATAGAAGCATCACTCTGAGAATAAGGGCCTAGATAAAGTGATGGAGACTCAAGCCCAAGTGGATGAACTTAAAGGAATCATGGTCAGAAATATAGGTATGTTTCATGAGATACTCTGCATGTATGTGGGCAAAAATATTAGATTACTTGATTGGGGTCAGATCATTCTAGAGAAACTGAAATAGCACTTCTTTATTCTTAATATTGGAAGCTAATTGTCAGCTGAGTTGTGGATATTTCTTACCTCTAACACTGCCTGCTGTATGAATGGTTTCTTTTAGCATTTATTACTTTCTTCATTCTAAATTGGTTAGTTTAGGGACTTCCCTGGAGGTCCAGTGGTTAAGACTTCTTCCATTGCAATGGATGAGGGTTCAATCCCTGTTTGGAGAGCTGAGATCCCACATGGCTTGAGACCAAAAAACCAAAGCATAAACCAGAATCAATGTCGTAACAAATTCTGTAAAGATGTTTTTTACAAATAAATACATTAGTTTACTTAGCAAAACTTATGTCTAAGATCCTTAAATAGTTCAGCAGTTTAGAATAATTCAGTCAATTTGGGCTAGAAATACCCAGATAGTTGATATTATCAGTATAGATACTCAGAGTATAACTCTTTGACCTCCTTATAAAGTTTGTAGCTCTTGACTGAAAGAAATAATTGGATCAAAAAATTGACTGTTGTATTCTTCAAGAGAATGAACTGTGACATAAATTCCATTGGCCTGTGTTTTGTCAAGAACCTATATAGCACATTAAAACAATCCAAGAAAATACATCAAGTTTATTTTTTTTGATTGATTATAATGATGGTATTTAGATTTAGGATGATAATTTTTTACTAGCTTCAGTTTTCACATTGTAGTTCTTGGGCTAGCAGCATCAGCATCCTCTGGGTTCATTTCAGTTCAGTCGCTCAGTCATGTCTGACTCTTTGCGAACCCATGGACTGCAGCACGCCAGGTTTCCCTGTCCGTCACCAACTCCTGGAGCTTAGTCAAACTCATGTCCATCAAGTTGGTGATGCCATCCAACCATCTTATCCTCTGTCATCCCCTTCTGCATACTCTTTCAATCTTCCCCAGCATCAGGGTCTTTTCCGTTGATTCAGTTCTTTGCATCAGGTGGCCAAAGTATTGGAGTTTCAGCTTCAGCATCAGTCCTTCCAATGAATATTCAGGACTGATTTCCTTCAGGATGGACTGGTTCGATTTCCTTGCAGTCCAAGGGACTCTCAAGAGTCTTCTCCAACACCACAGTTCAAAGGCATCAATTCTTCAGTGCTCTGCCTTCTTTATGGTCCAACTCTCACATCCATACATGACTACTGGAAAAACCATAGTTTTGACTAGATGGACCTTTGTTGGCTTCATGTACCAGGTTTTTCATCTGGAAACTGGCTTTAAGAAGCATTTCACCTGACTTCTCTAGGACCAAGCTGTTTCCTTACAATTGATTGTGATTAACTTGCAAGCAGTTTGAATTGAGCTATTTGAATAGTAAAATGTTTGAGCTGTTTAAAATCATTTTTTAAACTCTAGGGAAAAACCTCTAAGAATTGAGATCCCAGTTATCTAAATATTTTGAGGGTGCTCCCCCCAACAGGGTTCCAGGTGATTTTATGTTTAAAAGCAATGGTCCTTGCTTATGTGTCTTCTAACTGTATGGACTGACTTGCCCAAAGGCAATTTAGAATACCAATGGCCAATGGGGAACTTTTGAAATTCTCAAACTTAATTTCCTTAAAGCCAGATTTAATTACAATAGCTCAAAAATTTCCAGACCTGAGTGAAATGCTTATTTCATTTGGTATTCTGGGGCTTCCCAAGATTATCAGGAATCTCCCTAAAATTGCCTCTCTAAAATAAAATTTTTAAATGAGCTGAGGTGAACAGTGAAAGATAAAATGGCTCCCGAAGCTTCAGGCTCTTCCTTGGCTTTTTTTTGTTTCAGGCTCTGCCTCCAATGCCATCTCTCTCTCCCTCTGCTCTTCGTGGCTGGATTCTACAACTGGCCACCATCTTCCCACTTCCTTTCTGTTAGGGGAAACACACTGATTGAAACTGCCCACCCTGGCCAGGCACCATAGTAACTGTTTGCATGAGTTGTTTTACAACAGGAGGTCCTGGTAAGGAACACGGAACTAATAAGCCACCACCAGCTGGAAGAGTTTGGGAAAGGTGACAGCATGTGTCAAACCACCTTCTAGAATCCTTCTTGCTGGCATCCATCTTGGCTGAGTAATGTATGCACCACCGGCAAGGACTCTGAGTCAGGATGACTGGCCAAAGACAACCCAGAAATTAATCCCATCCTCTGGGAACCTGTTAGAAATGCAAAATTTCAGGCTGCACCAATGCCAACTGAATCAGAAACTCTTAGAGTGGGAAATCCGTGTTTTCACAAGCCCTCCAAAGGATTCTAATGCATCTTCAAGTTATAGAACCACTCTTAAATATATCTTGTAAGAGGAATGTCTTACATACAATAAATTCTTTTATAAAATTGAACAAAAATTAGTACATAAATGCTTTATAAAATGTTTACCTTCGATGTCATTTTATAAATGTCCACTTATAATTTTGAATTTACTACTTAAATTACTATTTGAAATTCTCAAACTTAATTTCCTTAAAGCCAGATTTAATTACAATAGCTCAAAAATTTCCAGACCTGAGTGAAATGCTTATTTCATTTGGTATTCTGGGGCTTCCCAAGATTATCAGGAATCTCCCTAAAATTGCCTCTCTAAAATAAAATTTTTAAATGAGCTGAGGTGAACAGTGAAAGATAAAATGGCTCCCGAAGCTTCAGGCTCTTCCTTGGCTTTTTTTTGTTTCAGGCTCTGCCTCCAATGCCATCTCTCTCTCCCTCTGCTCTTCGTGGCTGGATTCTACAACTGGCCACCATCTTCCCACTTCCTTTCTGTTAGGGGAAACACACTGATTGAAACTGCCCACCCTGGCCAGGCACCATAGTAACTGTTTGCATGAGTTGTTTTACAACAGGAGGTCCTGGTAAGGAACACGGAACTAATAAGCCACCACCAGCTGGAAGAGTTTGGGAAAGGTGACAGCATGTGTCAAACCACCTTCTAGAATCCTTCTTGCTGGCATCCATCTTGGCTGAGTAATGTATGCACCACCGGCAAGGACTCTGAGTCAGGATGACTGGCCAAAGACAACCCAGAAATTAATCCCATCCTCTGGGAACCTGTTAGAAATGCAAAATTTCAGGCTGCACCAATGCCAACTGAATCAGAAACTCTTAGAGTGGGAAATCCGTGTTTTCACAAGCCCTCCAAAGGATTCTAATGCATCTTCAAGTTATAGAACCACTCTTAAATATATCTTGTAAGAGGAATGTCTTACATACAATAAATTCTTTTATAAAATTGAACAAAAATTAGTACATAAATGCTTTATAAAATGTTTACCTTCGATGTCATTTTATAAATGTCCACTTATAATTTTGAATTTACTACTTAAATTACTTTTACACTTACTATTAGGACACTTAAAAGTAATGGTGTTTTTAAAAATTTACTGTCTCACCATCCTAAAGTTTATTTCCATTTACTTTAAATTTTTATTCATATGTTTACATAATTGGAAGTCATATTTTATATTCAGTTTTATGGAGGCAGTGTAATATAGTAATTGAGATTTGGAGTCATATAAGCCTTAGTTTGAATCCTTATTTCACTTCCTACCTTTTGGTAGGCCTTCATCAACCCTCTAACCTCTCTGACCTTTATCTGCCAAAAAAAAAGGAGATAATAAAACCTAAGTTTACCAGGATAAAAAAGGTAATATATATATATAAAATACTTTGTACAGTGCTTGACACATAGTAAGAGCTGAATTATTATTAGTTATTAGTCTGTTTTATGCTTGTATAGTAGTTCTTTGAGTTATATCACAGTTTGCCAATTATGTACTTCTGTTGGACACTTTGGTTATTTAGAGAAGTATTACTCAGAATTTAAGGAGCTTGCTCCAGAATATAAGTCAATGTTGTGCTTCCTTCATGGAGAACATCTTGCTATGAAATCATCAATTCGACTGAACAGTGTATTTGGAGACTTAGTTGATCAGTAGCAGACACTCTTATATAGCACTGATTTAGAAGTTTCTGTTATAGTAAGTACTGTTATAAATATTTTTATGCCTATTATTTTTTCTTGGGCTTCTCAGGTGGCACAGGGGTAAAGAATCTGCGTGTAAATGCAGTAGGTTCAGGAGACAGGGGTTCAATCCCTGGCTTGGGAAGATCCCCTGGAGGAGGAATGGGAACCCACTTCAGTATTCTTGCCTGACAAATCCCATAGACAGAGAGAGGAGCCTGGTGGGCTACAGTCCATGAGCTTGCAAAAAGTCCGACACAACAACTGAGCATCATGCTTATTTTTCTTGTTTTGTTGAGATTAATTCCAAGAAAGGGGATTAATAATCAAAAGGCAGAAATATTTTTACATTTCTTAATATGTATGTCTCTTGGTTATTTGAAGGGATTTTCTTTCATTGATATTAATTTTGATTGTATGTCTAGTTGCAGACTAGAGAACCTGGTGAAAAACTACTAATATTTTTCTCTCTTTTTGGTCACCAAATATATTTATTTTGCTTGAAAGTGGAAGCAGCCACCTGCTGAAATATTATTGCAGATGTGTAATGTTTCCAGAAAATGAACCTTTTTAATCAACTCCTCTTAAATGGCTTATTTTTAGAATTATAGAAATAACAAATTTAAAATGTAGGAAAAACATATCTAATCTCCCTTTGCTTTTTAGCAGCTTTATTGAAATGCAATTCACATACCATACAATTCATCCTTTTAAACTGTACAATCCAACTGTTTTTACTATATCCACAGAGCTGTGTGACAATCATCACAATCAATTTTAGAACATTTTCATTATCCCCAAAAGAAATCCTCTACAGATTTACAGTCACTCCTCTTTTTTCTTCAACCTCCAGACCTAAGCAGCAATTAATCTCCTTTCTGTGTACATGTATTTGCCTGTTCTTGACATTTCATATAAATGGAGTTATATAAAACATGGCCTTAGTGATTTTGAAGTATATAATACAATATTATTGACAATGATTAGTATGCTGTACACTAGATGTCCAGAACTTATTAATTTTCTAGTTGCAAATATATACCCTTTCACAGCATCATTCCAATTCCTTTCACCTCCAGTCTTGGTACTCACCATTCTGGTTCAGCAAGGTTTACATGTTTAGATTCCACATATGAGTAACATCATACAATATTTGTCTTTCTTCGACTAACTTATCTCACTAAGCATGGTGCCCTCAAGATTCATCTCTGTTGCAAATGACAGGACTTCCATCTTTCTCATGGGACAGTAATATTCCATTATATATATGCACCATGCCTTCTTTATCTATTTATCCATTGATGGGTACTTAGTTCATTTACATATCTAGACTGTTGTGAATAATGCTGCATGAAACATGGGAGTACAGATATCCTTTCAATATCCTGCTTTCATTTCCTTTAGATAGATACCCAGAAATGCAGTTGCTAGATATATGTGTTAGTTATAGTTTTAATTTTTTCAGGAAACTCCATGCTGTTTTTCTTAGTGATTGAACCAACTTACATTTCTGCCAGCAGTGCATAAGTCTTCCCTTTAATCCATATGCTCATCAATACTTATGTCTTATCTTGTTGTTAGCTATTCTAATTGGTATAAGGTTGATATCTCATTGTGGCTTTTATTTGCATGTTCCTGTTGATTTGTGATGTTGAGCATTTTTAATGTACCTGCTCCTCCATTTGTATATCTTCTTTGGAAAAATTCTATTCAGTTCCTCTGCCTATTTTTAAATCAGATTTTTTTGTTGTTGAATTGTATTAATTCCTTATACATTTTGGATGATAAACCCTTTTCCAGTATATGGTTTGTAAATGTTTTCTCCCATTCTATAGGTTACCTTTTCATTTTGTTGATTGTTACTTTTCCTTTCCAGAAGCTTTTTAGTTTGATGTAGTCCAACTTATAGATTTTACATTCATTGCTTGTGCTTTTGATATCCTAAGTATCGTTGCAAAGACCAGTGTCAAGAACTTTCTTCCTATATTTTCTTTTAGGTGTGTATTGGCTTCAGGTCTTACGTTTAAGTCTTTTATCCATTTCATATTAATTTTTGAGTGATGTATATTGGGGTCCAGTTTCCAGTTTCTGCATGTGGTTATCCATGGGGTTTTCTGAACACCATTTTTTGAAGAGGTTATCCTTTCCCTCATTGAGTATTCTTGATTCTCGTGTCAAATGTTAGTTGACCACATGCATGGGGGTTTATTTCTGGTGTTTCAATTTTGTTCCTTTTGTCCATGTATCTATTTTTGCCAGGAATACTGTTTTAATTACTATAGCTTTATTAGTATAGCTTGAGATTAGGAAGTGTAATGCCTCTGCCCTTGTTTTTCTTTCTCAGGATTTCTTTGGCTATTTGGGATCTTTTTTAGTTCTGTACACATTTTAGGATTTTTTTTTTCTATTTCTGTCAAAAATGCCATTAGAATTTTGATGGAGATTACATTGAATCTGTAGGTGACTTTGGCTAATATGAACATTTTAGCTATTAATTTTTCTGATCCATGGACATAGGATATATTTCCATTTGTTTGTATCTTCTTTAATTTCTTTCATCAAAGTCTTGGAGCACACAGATCTTTACTTCCTTGGTGTTTTTTCTTTTAAATATTTGTTTAAACTGGATATTTTTTTTTCAGTTTTATTTACTTTACAATATTGTATTGGTTTTGCCATACATTGACATGGATCCACCATGGGTGTACATGTGTTCCCCATCCTGAACCCCCTCCCACCTCCCTCCCCATCTCATCCCTCTGGGTCATCCCAGTGTACCAGCCCCGAGCACCCTGTATCATGCATCGAACCTGGACTGGTGATTCATTTCACATATGATAATTTACATGTTTCAATGCCATTCTCCCATAACATCCTGCCCTCACTCTCTCCCACAGAGTCCAAAAGACTGTTCTATACATCTGTCTCTTTTGCTGTCTCGCATACAGGGTTTTTGTTACCATATTTCTAAATTCCATATATATGTATTAGTATACTGTATTGGTGTTTTTCTTTCTGGCTTACTTCACTCTGTATAATAGGCTCCAGTTTCATCCACCTCATTAGAACTGATTCAAATGTATTCTTTTTTAATGGCTGAGTAATACTCCATTGTGTATATGTACCACAGCTTTCTTATCCATTCGTCTGCTGATGGAGATCTAGGTTGTTTCCATGTCCTGGCTACTATAAGCAGTGCTGCGATAAACATTGGAGTACACGTGTCTCTTTCAATTCTAGTTTCCTCAGTGTGTAGGCCCACCAGTGGGATTGCTGGGTCATATGAGAGTTCTATTTCCAGTTTTTTTTTTTTAAGGAATCTCTACACTGTTCTCCATAGTGGCTGTACTAGTTTGTATTCTCAACAACAGTGTAAGAGGGTTCCCTTCTCTCCACACCCACTCCAGCATTTATTGCTTGTAGACTTTTGGATAGCAGCCATTCTGACTGGCGTGAAATGGTACCTCATTATGGTTTTGATTTGCATTTCTCTGATAATGAGTGATGTTGATCATCTTTTTCATATGTTTGTTAACCATCTATATGTCTTCTTTGGAGAAATGTCAGTTTAGTTCTTTAGTCCACTTTTTGATTGGGTCGTTTATTTTCTTGGAATTGAGCTGCAGGAGTTGCTTGTATATTTCTGAGATTAATTCTTTGTCAGTTGCTTCGTTTGCTATTAGTTTCTTCCATTCTGAAGGCTGTCTTTTCAGCTTGCTTATAGTTTCCTTTGTTGTGCAGAAGCTTTTAATTTTAATTAGGTCCCACTTGTTTATTTTTGCTTTTATTTCCAGTATTCTGGAAGGTGGGTCATAGAGGATCCTGCTTTGATTTATATCGGAGACTGTTTTGCCTATGTATTCCTCTAGGAGTTTTATAGTTTCTGGTCTTATGTTTAGATCTTTAATCCACTCTGACTTTATTTTTGTGTATGATGTTAGAAAGTATTCTAGTTTAGAAAGTGTTCTAAAAACCTAGTCTTTTACAAGTTGTTGACCTGTTTCCCCAGCACCACTTGTTAGATTGTCTTTTCTACATTGTATATTCTTGCCTCCTTTGTCAAAGATAAGGTGTCCATAGGTGGATGGATTTATCTTTGGGCTTTTCTGTTTTGTTCCAGTGATCTATATTTCTGTCTTTGTGCCGGTACCATATTGTCTTGATGACTGTGGCTTTGTAATAGAGCCTGAAGTCAGGCAGGTTGATTCCTCCAGTTCCATTCTTCTTTCTCAAGATTGCTTTGGCTATTGGAGGTTTTTTGTATTTCCATACAAATTGTGAAATTATTTGTTCTAGCTCTGTGAAAAAAACATTGGCAGCTTGATCGGGATTGCATTGAATCTATAGATTGCTTTGGGTAGTATACTCATTTTCACTATATTGATTCTTCTGATCCATGAACACAATATATTTCTCCATCTATTAGTGTCCTCTTTGATTTCTTTCACCAATGTTTTATAGTTTTCTATATATAGGTCTTTATCTTTAGGTAGATATATTCCTAAGTATTTTATTCTTTTCGTTGCAATGGTGAATGGAATTGTTTCCTTAATTTCTCTATTTTCTCATTGTTAGTGTATAGGAATGCAAGGGATTTCTGTGTGTTGATTTTATATCCTTCAACTTTACTATATTCATTGATTAGCTCTAGTAATTTTCTGGTGGAGTGTTTAGGGTTTTCTATGTAGAGATCATGTAATCTGCAAACAGTGAGAGTTTTCCTTCTTCTTTTCCAGTTTGGATTTCTTTTATTTCTTTTTCTGCTCTGATTGCTGTGGGTGAAACTTCCAAAACTATGTTGAATAGTAGCGGTGAGAGTGGGCACCCTTGTCTTGTTCCTGACTTTAGGGGAAATGCTTTCAATTTTTCACCATTGAGGATAATGTTTCCTGTGGGCTTGTCATGTATAGCTTTCATTATGTATAGGTATGTTCCTTCTATTCCTGCTTTCTGGAGGGTTTCTTTTTTTATCATAAATGGATGTTGAATTTTGTCAAATTTTTTCTGTACTATTCTTGGTTGGAAATGTTTTTCATTCAACATCTTGAATGTGTCATTCTGCTCTCTCCTGGCTTGTAGGGTTTCAGCTGAGAAAACTGCTGATAACCTAATGGGGATTCTTTTATAGGTCACAGTATTTTTCTCTGGGTGCTTTTAGGATTTCTCTTTATCTTTGTTTTTTGACAATATCATTATGATTTATCTTAATAAAGTCTTTTTGCATTAAGACATTAGGGTGATTAGCATCATGAATTTTGATGTCCAAGTCTCTCCTCAAGTTTGGGAAGTTCTCAGCTACTTTTCTGCCTTTGATCCCTCTCTTTTCCCTCTGGAACCCCAGTTATTCTAATATTTGTATGTTTAATGGAATCCTATAGATCACATAGGCTTTCTTCACTCTTTTCCATTATTTTTTCTTTGTTATCCTTTAACTTCATATTTCCTATCCTCTAGGTCATTTGTTCTGTCTTCCACTCAATCTATTCTGAGATAGATGCTCTCCATTGTGTTTTTCATTTCATTCATTGAATTCTTCAGCTCCAGAATTTCTGTTCAGTTCTTTTGCATGATTTCTATCTCTTCATTAAGATTCAGATTTTGTTCATGCACTGTTTTCCTTATTTTGTTGAATCGTCTTTCCATGTTTTCTTGCTGCTGTTTGGTTTCTTCAAAACTGCTCTTTTGAATTCTTTTATCAGCTAAATCACAAAATTTTATGTCTTTGATTTTGGCTATTGGTGAATGATTATCTTTTGTTGATGTCATGTGTTTTCTTAATTTTTAATGTTGCTTGGAGTTTTATGTCACTGCTTTCATATAAGAAGTATGAGACATCTCCTCACATCTTTATTAGTTCCTTTCAGGTGGGAAATTCTACTCATAAATCCTGTTATATCTGGGATTTTCTCTTTGTGTTGACATACCATGTTCCATGCTTCTTGCTCCCTCTTGTGGCATAATTTTTAAGCTTTTGTGTCTTCTCTGGTTTTACAGCTCACCAGGGTGTCTGCTAGAAACATCTCTTTTGTTTTGCTGAAGATAGCACTACAACTCAAGCTTATAGTTTCTCCCTTGCACATAGACCCTGGTAAGATGCTTTGAGAGCACTCTTTTTATTGGAGCTTGTTCTTGCCACTGAACTCAGGAGTATGTATAAGGAGATAGCTGGAGAGTAGGGGGAGGTATGAGTCTTGCACTCTGGGCATTGCAGGTGATTGTGGGACTGGTGAAGGGATCATGGGGTGAGAGTTTCCCATAAACTTGTGAATGGACTTTTTGCTGAATTCCTGAACACAATCATCAGGAACCATATCCTTTAATAGTGTTTTATATTCTTACCTGCTTCTTTCCTGATCTCCTCCATTCGATCTCCCCACAGTCATGGAAATCCAGCCTCAAATTTGTTTTGTTTTGCTCAGGTGGCATGCTGGATTCTCCCTCAGCAAGGCTGAACTTCTACTAATTCTCTTTTGTCCTTGGGTGCCTACCCAAATCAGCACTATTCAGATTTTCCCTAACCCCACCATGGCCAAGAGGACTTGGGGCAGATCACCAGTCCTGCTGATTCTACAGCCTGTGTGATAGTCTGTCTGCCTGTTACCAATGTACAGGTGGATGAGAATCCTCCCAGGGCCCTTGGCATATGGACCCCAAAATTCTAACAGAGAGACTCTTGTTCATGGATAGATGTCTAATTAGTTGCTTAAAAGGAGGGAGAAAAGCTACTATGTTGCTGACATCATCCCACTTTTCCTTGTTATGTTCAGAGTTGAGCTCAATCTCTATCCTCTATTGCAGTACTTTTTTTTTTTTTTGCTGCACCACATGGTGCATGGGATCTTAGTCCCCTACCACGGATCAAACCCATGCACCATCATTGGAAGCATACACTCTTAACCACTGAACTGCCAGGGAAGTCCCTGTTGCAATAGTCTTGAATAAAGTCTTTCTTACCATTTTGATGAGCAGGATTATTTCTTTTTAATAATATTACTCTTCCATCATCTTTCTTGCCTTGTTCCCATTTTCTTTCATGGTTGGATTTTTCATTGCTTTTTGTATAGCAATGCAGTAGGTTTTTCCCTGGGTCAGGAAGATCCTCTGGAGAAGGAAATGGTAACCCACTCCGGTATTCTTGCCTAGAGAATCCCATGGACAGAGAAGCCTGGTAGGCTACAGTCCACGGGGTCGCAAAGAATTGGACACAACTGAGTGACTTCACTTCACTTTGTATAGCAATGCAGTTGGTTTTTGTATTTGATCTTGTACAACCTTGTTGAGCTCATTTACTTTAATCGTTCCTTATGATTTTATATATACAGGATCATACCATTGGAAAATAGAGTTTTAATTCTTCCTTTCAAGTCTGGATAATTTTCGTTTCTTTCTCCTGTCTAATTGCCCTAACTAGAACCTCCAGTACAGTGTTGAATAAAAGCAGCAACAGCAGATATGCTTGTCTTATACCTGATCTTAGGAAGACTTTCACAGTTATATATGATGTTAGCTGTAGTTCTTTCACAGTTGCCTTTCATTGGATTGTGGAAATTTCCTTCTATTTTTTGTTTGTTGGGTTATCATGTAAAGGTGTTGGATTTTATCAAGTGCTTTTTGCATCTATTGAGATGTTCATGTTGTATTGTCCTTTATTTTATTAATACATTGCAATCATTGATTTTTGAGTATGAAAGTAACCTTGCATTTCTGAAACAAATGCCACTTCATCATGGTTTATAATTGTTTTTATATATTGCTGGATTCATTTTACCAGTACTTTACTGAGGGCTTTTTAATGTATATTCATATGATATATTGATGTATTATTTTCTCGTAATACCTTTATCTGGTTTTGATACTAGACTGTTATTGACTTCATCAGATAAGTTTTGAATATTCCCTCTTCTTCTATTTTTATAAGAATTTGTGAAAATTGGTATTAATTCTTCTTGAAATATTTGGTAGAATTCACCCTTAGAGCCATCTGTGCCTGTACTTCTGTTTGTGCAAAGTTTAAGAATTACGGATTGAATCTCTTTCTTTGTTGTAGCTCTGTTCAGATATTCTGTTTCTTCTTGGGTCTGTTTAGGTGGTTTGTGTCTTCCTAGGAATTTATCCATTTCATTTTTCTAATGTGTTGACATACTCTTGTTCATAGTATTCTCTTAGGATCCCTTTCATTTCTGTGAAGTTGATAGTGATTTTTTTAGTAATTTGAGAATTTTCTTTCTATTTTTTTGGTCTGTTTATGCAAATATTTGTCAAATTTGTTGATGTTTTCAAACCTACTTTTGGTTTCATTGATTTTCTCTGTTGTTTTGCTGATATTTTTTCTGCTCTAATGTTTATTACCTTCTTCCCCTTTTTAGCTTTGGATTTAATTTGCTCTTCTTTTTCCAGTTCCTTAAGGTAAAAAGATAGGTTATTAATTTGAGATCTTTTGTCTTAGTCAACTTGCTGGTGCTGCTGCTGCTGCTGCTGCTAAGTCGCTTCAGTTGTGTCCAACTCTTAGTGACCCCATGGACTGCAGTCTTCCAGGCTCCTCCTTCCATGGGATTCTCCAGGCAAGAGTACTGAAGTGGGGTGCCATTGCCTTCTCCCCTTAGTCAACTTACAGTACTATAAAAAGTACCACAGACTGGGTAGCTTAAACAACAGAAGTGATTTTCTCACAGTTTTGGAGACTGGAAATCCAAGATCAGGGTGCCTGCATGGTTGGATCCTCGTGGGAACTGTCTTCCCAGCTTGCAGATTGTGCCTTATCACTGTGTCCTCAGATGGCTGGAAATAAAACAGGGAACAAGCTCTCTGGTGTTTCTTCTTGGAAGAACATGAATCCCATCATAATCCTGCATGACCTTATCTAAACCTAATGATTTCCCAAAAGCCCCATCTCTGCATTAGGGGTTAGGGCTTCATTATATAAATTTGTAGGGACACAGTTCAGTCTATACCATTTTCTTCTCTTTAATGTAGGTGTTTGCTGTTATAACTTTTCTTCTGTGCACTGCTTTTACTTCATCTCATAAGTTTTTCTTCTGTTACTGATTTCTAATTTCATTCTCTTGTTGAGTGAAACAGCTGAGCTCCCCCTTCCCCAGGTGTCTAATGTCTGTTCTTTTTCCTGTGTCTGGATCACACTTTCCTGTTTCTTTTCATCTCTCATATATATATATATATATATATATATGTTTTTTGAAAATTGGACAGTTTAGATAATGTAGCAACTCTGGGCCCTCTTTCCCAACTCCCAAGGTTTGTTGTTTACTTGTGTAGTGACTTGGTTGGACTTTTTCTTTGAAGTCTATTTCTCCCACAGTGTGCAGCCTCCAATGTCACTTCTCAGAAGGAACAGCCTTGGGCATGCCCACAGTCACCCTGGAATGACAGAGCTCTCTTGGTTTCTTTTCCTGATCTCCCTATTAAGCCTGCCTTTGTAGTATCTCACCTAGCTGTTAGCCTCCACTAATTGCAGGCTAGTTGCTCTATTTTTATTTTTCTCACAGTTCCCCAGACATAAATTCCTCCAGTGATCTAATTAAGTTTGTGTTCCCTTGTCTTTGCGGCTAGTCTTAGGTGTTTGTTTTGACTTCAGGAGGGCTCTTCTTAGCTGATTCTTCCCCAAATACTCTCTGTTAACTTCCAGCTGTCCCATAGTTGAACTTGTTTTTCCCATGAAGCCACCAGCTTCATTGTCATTACTTACATCCAAAATCTCCATTTTTTTAATTTATATTTTTAAATTAATTGATTAATTTTAATTGGAGGCTAATTACTTTACAATATTGTAGTGGTTTCTGCCCTACATTGACATGAATCAGCCATGGGTGTACAACATTGTTTTTGACAGCACCCTTAGGCTTGAACTTGCCCATACTCTCTTCCAAATCAAGTCTGAACTCTCAGGGAAGATCTATTCCTAAGGCCTGCCTTTCCCCCGGGAACAATCTATGAACCACTGCCCTTGTGCTGTGGATACGGACAGCGAAGTGCTTCTCTTAGAGTGACACTCTTGCTCTGCTATTGGAGTGCTGGGTAACCCCGGTCTTCTTGGCTTGCCCCCTCCCAGTGTGGAATCTCTGCTCTATGAGTTATGTCAGGGCAGGGGCACTCACAGCCCAGGGTTCTTGTCCTGCCTCCTGTGGTAGAGCTTTGGCCCTGTGTGG
>SJYX01010761.1:21864-46590 GCA_006410675.1 Oreotragus oreotragus
CCTTGAAGAGTTTTTTTTTTTTTTTTTGCCAGAGTATAATGTAGTAAGTGAGGAGAAAGTAACTTTGCAGTGGAGAAATCTGGCCACCACCCCCTTAGTCAAAGGATCAAGGTCAGTATCAATATCAGTAAATCATCTTGGCAGTATGTGCACTTAATATTATTTGATGATATAGCATTCTGTGTTCTTCCTCCCCCAAAATGTATAACCCTAGTCCAATCATGAGAAGAGCATCAGAAAAATCACAGTTGAAGGTTAATCTAAAAGATGTGTGACCAGTTATAAAAGAATCACTCTTCAAAATTGTCTAAGTCATCAAAAGCAACGAAAGTCTGAAAAGCTCTCATAGCCAACAGGAGCCTAAACAGATATGGCTATTAATGAAATTTAGTGTCTGGGACCAAATTGGGAGATAAAAAGGAAATTATATAAAACTAAGAATATATTAATAAATATGGACTTTGAAATAATGCTCAGTATCAGTGCATTAACTGTAACAAATGTGCAATACTAATGTGAGATATTTATAATAGAGGAAGTTGTGTGAAGCATCTGAGAAATTACTGTACTATTTTGACAAGAAGTGAGAGAGTGGTGTGGTGCCACAAAACCTGAGCAAGTTTGGGAGAGTGTCCTTACAGATGTGATCTGTTGTAGGGTTCTAGAGGAAAGTGAGGTGAGAGGGAAGGAGAGAAGATCAAAAACATATATTATTAAGGATATGATATCCAATATCTTCTGTATAAAAAGAAGTTACAATTATCAGTTCAGTTCAATCATTAAGTCATGTCCGACTGTTTGTGACCCCATGGACTGCAGTACTCCAGGCTTCCCTGTCCTTCACCAACTCCCAGAGCTTGCTCAAACTCATATCTATTGAGTCAGTGATGCCATCCAATCATCTCATCCTCTGTCTTCCCCTTCTCCTCCTGCCTTCAATATTTCCTAGCATCAGGATCTTTTCCAATGACACAGTTCTTTGCATCAGGTGACCAAAGTATTGGAGCTTCAGCTTCAGCATCAGTCCTTCCAATGACCACCCAGGACTGATGTCTNTAACAAATGTGCAATACTAATGTGAGATATTTATAATAGAGGAAGTTGTGTGGAGCATCTGAGAAATTACTGTACTATTTTGACAAGAAGTGAGAGAGTGGTGTGGTGCCACAAAACCTGAGCAAGTTTGGGAGAGTGTCCTTACAGATGTGATCTGTTGTAGGGTTCTAGAGGAAAGTGAGGTGAGAGAGAAGGAGAGAAGATCAAAAACATATATAATTAAGGATATGAGATCCAATATCTTCTGTATAAAAAGAACTTACAACTATCAGTTCAGTTCAATCATGAAGTCATGTCCAACTGTTTGTGACCCCATGGACTGCAGTACTCCAGGCTTCCCTGTCCTTCACCAACTCCCAGATCTTGCTCAAACTCATGTCTATTGAGTCGGTGATGCCATCCAATCATCTCATCCTCTGTCTTCCCCTTCTCCTCCTGCCTTCAATATTTCCTAGCATCAGGATCTTTTCCAATGACACAGTTCTTTGCATCAGGTGACCAAAGTATTGGAGCTTCAGCTTCAGCATCAGTCCTTCCAATGACCACCCAGGACTGATGTCTTTTAAGATGGACTGGTTGGATCTCCTTGCAGTCCAAGGGACTTTCAAGAGTCTTCTCCAATACCACAGTTCAAAAGTATCAGTTCTTTGACACTCAGCCTATTTTATAGCCCAATGCTCACATCCATACATGACTACTGGAAAAACTGTAGCTTTGACTAGATGGACTTTGTGTGCAAAATAATGTCTGCTTTTTAATAAACTGTCTAGGTTGGTCATAGCTTTTCTTCCAAGGAGCAAGTGTCTTTTAATTTCATGGCTGCCTTCACCATCTGCAGTGATTTTGGAGTCCAAGAAAATAAAGTCTGTCACTGTTTCCATTATTTCCCCATCTATTTGCCATGAAGTGATGGGGCTGTATGCCATGATCTTAGTTTGTTAAATGTTGAGTTTTAAACCAGCTTTTTCACTCTCCTCTTTTGCTTTCATCAAGAGGTTCTTCAGTTCATCTTCACTTTCTACCATAAGGGTGGTGTCATCCGCATATCTGAGTTGACTGAGTTATACATATCAAAAGGAACAAAACTAGAAGGAACTTTACTAGTACTTCTGTATCAGTCTACTTAGTTCTAGGTATCTGTATACACTATGTCCCTTACCTACAAATAAGTTCCCTTCCTAGACCACTTTCATAAGTCCAATTTGTTTGTAAGTCCAGCACAGTTAACCTAGTATCCAACTAACATGATAGGCTATTTAGTACTGAACTGTAACAGATTTATAATACTTTTCATGCAAATAATATGTAAAAAACACAGAAAATAAATAAAATATTTTAATCTTACAGTTCAGTGTCTTGGAAAGTACAGTAGTATAGTACAACAGCAGTACTGGTGCTGACATTAAGTAGACAGTCAAGAAGAGTTACTGACTGACTGGAGGAGGCAGAAGAGGTGAAAGATGGTAGAACTGAAGGATCATTAGCAACAGGAGATGGAGGGCAAGCTGCAGTTTCACTCAAACCTGACGTTGATGGCACATGTACTGGTTCCTTGCTGAAACCAGATGCACGTGCTTGCATCTTGGAAAGTTCACAACACGAAGGATCATATTGAGGGAATGGACTGTATAAATATGTGTAATATATGCTTGTTAAGTAAAATTATCTCTAAAGTGGATAATATGAAGTTACTTCCCAGCAAAATGTTGAGTCTTAAGGCAACTTCTTCACGCTGCTCTTTCACCCTCATCAAGAAACTCTTCAATTCCTCTTCACTTTTTTCTCCTGGAAATCTTGACTCCAGCTTGTGCTTCATCAAGCCTGGTATCATTCATGATGTACCCTGCATTTAAGTTAAATAAGCAGGGTGACAATGTACAGCTTTGATGTACTCTTCCCAATTTGAACCAATCTGGTGTTCCATGTCTGGTTCTAACTGTTGCTTCTTGACCTGCATATGGGTTTTGCAGAAGGCAGGTAAGAGGATCTGGTATTCCCATCTCTTGAAGAATTTCCCACAGTTTGTTGTGATCCACACAAAAAAGGTTTTGGCATATTCAGTGAAGGAGAAGTAGATTTTTTTTCTATAATTCTTTTGCTTTTTTGATGATCCAATGGATGTTGGTAATTTATTCTCTGGTTTTGCTGCCTTTTCTAAATTCAGCTTGAACATCTGAGAGTTCTCAGTTCATGTACTGTTAAAGCCTAGCATGGAGAAGTTTGAACATTACTTTGCTAGCATGGGAGATGAGTGCAATTGTGCAGAAGTTTGAACATTCTTTAGCACTGCCCTTCTTTGGTTTTGGAATGAAAACTAACCTTTTCAGTCCTTTGGCCACAGCTGAGTTTCCCTAACTTACTGGCATATTGAGTGCAGTGCTTTAACAGCATCATCTTTTAGGATTTGAAATATCTCAACTGGAATTCCATCACCACCACTAGCTTTGTTTGTAGTGATTCTTCCCAAGGCCCACTTCACTTCATACTCCAAGATGTCTGCTATAAGTGAGTGATCACACGATCATGGTTATCTGGGTCATTAAGACCATTTTTTGTATAGTCCTTCTGTGTATTCTTGCCACCTCTTCTTAGTATCATCTGCTTCTGTTAGGTCCATATCCTTTCTGTCCTTTACTGTGTCCATCTTTGCATGGTATTTTCTTTTTGTATCTCTAATTTTCTTGAAGAGATCTCTAGTCTTTCCCATTCTATTGTTTTCCTCTATTTCTTTGATTGTATAGTCCTTCTGTGTATTCTTGCCACCTCTTCTTAGTATCATCTGCTTCTGTTAGGTCCATATCCTTTCTGTCCTTTACTGTGTCCATCTTTGCATGGTATTTTCTTTTTGTATCTCTAATTTTCTTGAAGAGATCTCTAGTCTTTCCCATTCTATTGTTTTCCTCTATTTCTTTGCATTGTTCACTTAAAAAGGCTTTCTTATCTCTCCTTACTATTCTTTGGAACTCTGCTTTCAGATGAGTATATCTTTCCTTTTCTCCTTTGCTTTTCACTTCTTTTCTTTTCTCAGCTATTTGTAAGGCTTTCTTAGACAACCGTTTTACCTTTTTGCATTTCTTTTTCTTGGGGATTATTTTGATCACCACCTCCTATACAATGTTACAAACCTCTGTCCATAGTCCTTCAGGCACTCTATCAGAACTAACCCCTTGAATCTATTTGTCAATTCCACTGTGTAATGGTAAGGGATTTGATTTAGGTCATACCTGAATTGCTCAGTGGTTTTCTGTATTTCCTTCAATTTAAGTCTGAGTTTTGCAATAAGGAGTTCATGATCTGGGACACAGTCAGCTTCTGGTTTTGCTTTTGCTGACTGTAGAGAGCTTCTCTATCTTTGGCTGCAAAGAATATAATCAGTCTGATTTCTGTGTTGACCATCTGGCTATGTCCATGTATAGAGTAGTCTCTTTTGTTATTGGAAGAGGATGTTTGCTATGACCAGTGTGTCCTTTTGGGAGAATTCTGTTAGCCTTTACCCTGCTTCATTTTGTACTCCAAGGCCAAACTTTTCTGTTACTCCAGGTGTCTCTTGATTTCCTACTTTTGCATTCCAATCCCCTGTAATGTGAAGGACCTCTTTTTCTGGTGTTAGTTCTAGAAGGTCTTGTAGGTCTTCATAGTACCATATAGCTTCAGCTTCTTCAGCATTAGTGAATGAAAGCACATATATCATGACATCTGGTCCCATCACCTCATGGTATATAGATGAGGAAACAATGGAAAAGGTGACAGACTTTATTTTCTTGGGCTCCAAAATCACTACAGATGACAGCTGCAGCCATGTAATTAAAAGATGTCCTTGGAAAAAAAGCTATGATAATCCCTGACAATGTATTAAAAAGCAGAGACATTACTTTACCAACCCCTGTCCATATAATCAAAGCTATGGTTTTTCCAATAGTCACATATGGATGTGATTGTTGGACCTTAAAGAAGGCTGGGTGTCAAAGAACTGATGCTTTTGAACTGTGGTGTTGGAGAAGACTCTTGAAAGTCCCTTTGATTGCAAAGAGATCCAACTAATCAATCCTAAAGAAAACCAATCATTGAAAGGACTGATGCTGAAGCTGAAGTTCTAATACTTTGACCACTTGATGTGAAGAGCTAAATCATTAGAAAAGACTCTGATGCTGGAAAAGATAGAGGCAGTAGGGGAAGGGGATGACAGAGGACAAGATGGTTGGATGGCATCACCAACTCAATGGATATAAGTTTGAGCAAGCTCAGTGAGATGATGAAGGAGGGAAGCCTTTGTGCTGCACTCCATTGCATCGCAGAGTCAGACATGACTGAGTGACTGAACAACAACCCCACAACATACTTATTCTTTAAAAAAAAATAGCAAAATAATGATAATTCTACAGTGGAGAAACTTGTCAGATACCAACTTATTCAAGTGACCCAAGTAAGTGGCATCAGACAAATACAATTATCATCAGAACAACAACAGCAAAAAAATTATGCTCCACCTTATAGATGCAATGAGGATATGGCATCACTTCTGTGATATTTCTAACAGAGATGTAGAACCTGAATCTAACTATAAAGAATCACCAGGCAAGCCTTCCAAACTGAAGAAAGAAAGACTTGACATCCAAATGTAACATGTAATCCTAAACGGGATTAAGACATTTTTGGACATTTGCCAAAACTTTAATAACCTCTGAGGATTAGATATTAGTAATGTATCAACTTTACATTTCTAATTTTAATGAGTATATTGTTGCTATTTAGAAGAATGTCTATGTTTTAGAAATAAATACTAAAGTATTTTGTAATGATGTAACATCAAGGTGACAACTTATTCTCAAAAAACTATTTGTCCTATATATTCCAAGAGGTGGTTTGTTTAATCTCACATTCACATTATTGAACAACAACAAAAAAAAACCAGATGAAACAAAACATTTGATAGGATTTCATTTTGTAATTATTGAAAACTGAGTAAAAGGAGGCTTAATTTTCTAGAGAACATACGTGATGCTAAAAATTTTTTAAAAGGAAGAGAGTTTCATAGAAGTCAAGATACTCTGTCTACAATAAAGGGAGCTGATTCACAAAAAAGTTTTAGGCTAACAGTGATCTGTTTCTTGACATGGAACATCATTATATGGACTATATTTTAAGTTTTATTATGATTTATAGTTTGATTATATTTTATGTAGCTTTTTAAAATAAAAGAATAATGTACAACATTATAGAACAGGTAGCTTACACTTTTGCAGCATAAATTTAGAGTGGGAACTGCCTTGCTAACTGTCATACTTTATTTAATCTATCAATTTCCTGAACCACCGGTGTTTTATACCAAAAAGAGAAAAAAAAATCTACCAGTTTATAAGATGCATCTTAACATCAAAGATGTTAATTTGTGTATGTCTTTGTCTTGATAACAGCTGTATAACACTGAATATCTCAATATAGTGTATTAGTAGTTCCTTATTTAAGCTTATGAGTAAAAGTGAGTTGGATGCTTTTGCAAAATTAACTCAAATACTGTGCACTAAGTACCTTTACTCCAACAAATATATTTCAAGTTACGTGCTTAGTTTTTACACCAATACATTTTAACAAAATAAAATTCTCAGTTCTGAGAAATAAACAACTGTCATCCTAAGATAGAATAAAACTTGAGGAGGTACATTTACTCTGAAAAAAATTTATTAAAACATAAATTTTATTAAAACAAATATACATATGCAATTTTATGGAAAATTACTTTGGTTCATTTTTCTAATATTCAAACTTGGGCCCTTTACTTATTTTCTTCTTTTTTATCATTGAAGTTCTCTTTCAAAATATATAAACATGGCCTCTGTTTGAGACACTTCAAAATTGAAATTAATTATGCTAATTGTCTCATGTAGATTAACCTAATTAAATTTAATGGGTATTCTTGATTCTAAACATTATCCTCTGTGAGATTTTACCTTTAGGGAAAACTGGGTAAAGAATCCAAGTGCTTATTTATCCTAACATATTTAGGCAGCAATCATAGCAGGTGCACTTGTTCAAATGCAATATGTATAGTCATCTAGCGACTGATGTTCCCTTTATCTATTGATTTTGTTAAAATACACATTACTTGTGGAAATTAACTGAGGTAAATGTCAAGGTTTAATTAGTAATTAAACCCTTCCATTTAGATTGTAGACACAAAAATGTGAAATCATGATATATGTAGCTAAATACTCTAATAAAAACTTTTCATGCTTGTTAATCTTCAGATTATTCTTGGAATGTTGCTACATATAATACTGAGTTATTTTTAGTTTTTCTTTGTGATACTTCTGTTCCCTCTATCCCATTCTTTGCTCTCTCACAGTTCCATTTCATGGAGCATTATTTTCTCAGCTGAGCACAGTTAAGTAGTACTTCCCAGGATTCTGCTCTGATCTTACTGTCCTTCTTTCTCACAGAGGGGATTTCATTTACTCTACAAGTGACTTCAGTTAATACTTATGGCCTGGAAAATGCTGAATCATTATTTATATTATTCACCTTCTCTTTGCCTCTCAGACGTATGCAACAACTTGCTTGACATATCCATACCAATGACACACAGTCCTGGAAACTTAACATGTCCAGCATTATTCATCTTTGCTACCTACTCTGATCACCATATCAAGGTCCTCAGCTTTTCTCATCTGACTGTTTCCATAACCTTCTTGTCTTGGTTCTTGACCCCCTCCCCACCTCACATTTCATCATCACTTCCAACAGCTCTTAGTAATTATCTGGCTTGCTCAATTTGAAAATATAAGCTTATTTGAGAGAGTGACTCCCTCCTCTTTTAGCTAGGATCTAAAAATCGCTTTCCATCACCTACAAAATAGAGTCTAAGCAATTCAGCAAGAGTCTCAGAATCTTAGTTCCTGTTTAGCCCCTATCTCTTCTCAGTACTGCACTCTGAAATGTATATTCAAATGATACCAGAA
This sequence comes from Oreotragus oreotragus, assembly GCA_006410675.1. NCBI lineage: Eukaryota > Metazoa > Chordata > Mammalia > Artiodactyla > Bovidae > Oreotragus > Oreotragus oreotragus. Next base: position 29,877 of record SJYX01010761.1, read on the forward strand.
CTTGGGTATTTTCTGACATAGACATCATAGTTATGAACTTCTTAATTTGTGTACTGCCTCTGTGCTTAATGTGTTCTTATCAGCTGTTTAATGACTTTAATATGCAGGTAACATTACATACTAAGCAATGAGGAAAAAATAGTTTTAACAATACAGGTATATATAAAGAAAAATAGACAAATCTTAAGCCTGTCTCCTAGCCTGTTTCCACCAGCAATCACTGTTTGTTTGTTTTTTAATCATATCTCCCAGACTTTCTATTTCTATACAGCAATTCGGATATTTCTATTTTAACAATATATGTTCGCTTACTCCATCTCAACACAATAGATTTTTTAAATTTAACATTATGGAGTTAAATCTTACAGTTCAGTTCAGTTCAGTCGCTCAGTTGTGTCAGACTGTTTGCAACCCCATGAACTGCAGCATGCCAGGCCTCCCTGTCCCTCACCAAATCCCAGAGTCCACCCAAACCCATGTCCATTGAGTTGGTGATGTCATCCAACCATCTCATCCTCTGTCATCCCTTTCTCCTCCTGCCCCCAATCCCTCCCAGCATCAGGGTCTTTTCCAATGAGCCAACTCTTCACATGATTTGGCCAAAGTATTGGAGTTTCAGCTTCAACATCAGTCCTTCCAATGAACACCCAGGACTGGTCACCTTTAGGATGGACTGGTTGGATCTCCTCACAGTCCAGGGGACTCTCAAGAGTCCTCCAACACCACGGTTCAAAAGCATCAATTCTTCAGTGCTCAGCTTTCTTTATAGTCCAACTCTCACATCAATATATGACCACTGGAAAAACCATAGCCTTGACTAGATAAGGATATGCTGTCAAAGTTGGTCATAGTTTCCTTCCAAGGAATAAGTGTCTTTTAATTTCATGGCTGCAATCACCATCTGCAGTGATCTTGGAGCCCAGAAAAATAAAGTCAGCCACTGTTTCCACTGTTTCCCCATCTGTTTCCCATGGAGTGATGGGACCGGATGTCATGATGTTAGTTTTCTGAATGTTGAGCTTTAAGCCAACTTTTTCACTCTCCTCTTTCACTTTCATCAAGAGGCTCTTTAGCTCCTCTTCAATCTCTGACATAAGTGTGGTGTCATCTGCATATCTGAGGTTATTGATATTTCTCCCAGCAATCGTCATTCCAGGTTGTGCTTCATCCAGCCCAGCGTTTCTCATGATGTTCTCTAAATATAAATTAAATAAGTAGGGTGGCAATATTCAGTTTTGATTTTTTCCCAATTTGGAACCAGTCTGTTGTTCCATGTCCAGCTCTAACTGTTGCTTCCTGACCTGCATACAGATTTCTCAAGCGGCAGGTCAGATGGTCTGGTATTCCCATCTCCTTCAGAATTTTCCACAATTTGTTGTGATCCACACAGCCAAAGGCCTGTCTCTTATACACATCTAGATGTGTAATAAGAGACAGTTCTAGGATTGGGNTTACTTGGGGCAAAATGAGGACTGTAGCTGGGGAGATAGTACTGCAGATAACTCTGAGAGATTGCTCCAAAAAGGCCGTGGAGGAAGGTCCATATATAAGATTTTGGTGAAGGGGCAGCTCAGTGCAATCAAGCCCTCTGCAGAAGCACAGGTTTCAGTCTCTGAAGAGGCAGATGGCAAATGCTCTTGTTGTTGTTGTTCAGTTGCTGGCAAATGCTCTTGACAAGTGCCACTTTGTAGCTGATAGCATCAATTTAAACAAATGGAAAAAAAAAAATGTATGTGAAAACAATGTCCTTCCTTCCTTTATAAACTAACCTGGGAAATATCTTTTTTAGAAGTTTTCGTGTTTGTTAGCTTAATATTTTTCAACATAATTACTCAAATTGTGATCAATTTTTATCACCATTATTGTTTTACCATTATAAGTAATATAGGATGATATGTATTATATGTGCTATCAACTTGATGTGAGAGAAATGCATGTTGCTTAGCATTGTTCAGTTATAAAGTATATCTGAAGCTTTCACTTTAGATTGTAAGGCAGCCTTAACTGAGCAGGATAAGAAAGGGGATATGTTATCTAAACCGTCATGCCTGAAATAATGTTTTCCTCTTCAACTCTTTGTACTTGAAATCTGACTCTAAATTAATTTATACTTGAAAAAAAAAACCTGATGTTTCTTTTCATGAAGAAATCAATAACAAAACATTAGCGCTAGCACTAAGCATATAAAGTCAAGCATTTTTTGTGTGTATTAAGTGTGAGAGACATATTTAACCTCACTGAAAAAGATTTAGATTTACTAGTTAATTTTAGAATCCTTAGAGAGAGTTACTTTCAATATTATAAACTAAAAACTCTTTTCTTTGCTAAATTAAATATTATTTTGAATGTTTTATCCTTAGGAAATAGTCATGATATCTCAACAATAGTCTGACTTGTTCTAGAAGCTTCTAAACATCATTCCAAAGTTGGTAAGATATATGGATGCATTGCATCATATTCCTGTACATGTAAATAGGCCAACCTCACTGTAATTTCATTTACAGAGAGAGCACATAATTCATTTTGGACCATCTATCTAACTTTTATCATTGCCCTGTAGTTCAAGGTGATTATATACAAGAACTACAATTTCTATGATTCTGTTCCTGCTGCTAGAATATCTTGTGGAAGATACAAAAAGAGTGATCCAAGTCAGAGACATCTTCAGAAACTCAATAGTTGATACAAAGAGTAACACAACAGTATCCCAAATTCAAAAATTGTAACTTATCAGGGAAAAAGATAACAGTGAGAAAAGAGAAAAGATAAAATGAGAAATATTTACACAGAAAGTATCATTTGGAAAATGAAAATAATTTATTTGATTTTATATTAATATTTTAAATTATTAAAATAATTTACTTGATTTTCTGTTAATATTTTAATTATTTTATATGTACATATGAGGTTTGAATACTAATGTATGTACATATATATCATATACATGTGGCATATATATTTACTCCTACTGATTGTGTATGTATAACTCACTATTGCCCCCTCTTTTTCATACATAATCAGTTTGTTTTATATCTGTTCATTATGTTTGAATGAATGGATAGCTATATATATTTTAACTTTATATGCATAAAGTAGAAAACTATACATATGACTTCACTCCTTGCTTTTTTACTCAAAAATGTACCCTGGGACACATTTTATACATCAGCTCCAGTATGTAAAGAATGCTATATTTCATATGCAATAAATATATAAATAAATCTAGACACAGATGTTAATTGCAAATAACTCTAGAGGGATCCTAGTTATATATGTAAATATGAAATACAATTCTATATAACTTCTAAAACCAATACAATATTGTAAAGTAAAACAAATAAATTTAAAAAAATTTCTAAAGGAAAACTTAGGTTAAATACTATTTAACCTTAAGTTTGATGATGAGTCTTTAGATATGGACATGATCTATGAAGGAAAAACATTGATAACTTGGACCTTATTAAAAGTAAAAATTTCTGATCTCTGAAAGACACCACTGAGAATATCAGAGACCATCAGAGACTTGAGGAAAATATATTGAGCACATATCTGATTAAGTCTTTATATCCAAAACATACAAAAAGTAACTTAAAATTCTACAAAAATGGAAAAAAAGGAAAAATGAATAAAAGATATGAACAGACACCTCACCAAACAAGGTATATAAATGGCTAATAAGTACATAGAAAAATGTTCAAGGAATTGCAAATTAAAACAAAAGATGCCATTACACATCATTAGATAGACAAAACAAAACAAAACCTTAAAATACCAGATGTTAGGAGGATGCAGAGCAGTAGAAACTGTCATTCATTGCTAGTGGTAATAAAAGTTGATAAAAAACACTTTTGAAGACAGGAAATTTCTTCCAAAGCTAAACATAATATTTTCATACAATCCAACAATTGCTTTCTTAGATATTTATCCAGCAGATTTGAAAACTTATATATACATGTAAAGTTTATACCAGCTTTATTGATAATCATCAAAAAATGGAAGCAACCAAATATCCCTCAGTAAGATATGTTAAATGAACTTTGACATATCTGTGAAGTGGAATATTATGCAGCAGTAAAAAAATAAGAGAGCTGTAAAGCTACAAAAAAGACTTAGAAAGATCTTAAATACACATTGTTAAGTAAAAGAAGCCAATCTGAAATGGTGACATACTGTAGAATTCCAATTATATGACATACTGAGATTGGCAGAAGTACAGAGATGATAAAAAGATCAGTGGTTGCCAAGGCTTCAGGGGACTACGAGAGGATCGAATATGTGAAGCACATGGTTTATTTAGGAAAGTAAAACCATTCTGTATACTATAATAGTCGACACACAGTGCTATACCTTTGTAAAAATCCATCGAACTTTACAACATAAAGAATAAATTTTAATATGTGCAGATTTTAAAAAGTAATTTCAAATGTCAAATGATCCCAGGATAGAATTCATAATGTGATAAAACAATTGAACTGTGTAATAAACTTATGAAACCAACTCACTGAATGGAATAAGGAAAAGTTGCTGACCTAACTTTGAAATTAAGGGGAATAGGTAAAACTAGAGGCAAAAATAACCATATACTATTATTCTATTTTGTGGGTTAGAAATTCTAAAACTGAATTTATATATTAAGACTGAACAATTAATTAAATGGATGGTAGATGATGAGAGAGAGGTTTCTCACTGTTTCAGTCAGAGGTTACAGAAAAGTGAGGGAAGAAGGCTAGAATAATCCATATGGTAATAGATTACAGTTAGAGACACTGCATCAACTCACAATTAATTTTGCATAGACATAGACACAGATGGTTATATATAGAAATACACACACACACACTCTCTCATGAGTTGGTATACACCCATATTATTTTCATGCTTTATCAACAGAGAGAGCCGAGAAAAAAAAATGGCACCCCGGTAGCAATAACACTTAACACTCAAATCTTGGTTTCTGATACTATTCACCAACAAAAGAATACAAAATTCTTAAAAGAAAGGACTGATTCTAGGATTGGGAAAGGAAATATAGATGATTTTTAGATCTTGTATTGCCAGAATGTAATGAAGTGTTCCAAAAAAGAAAGGACGAAAGAGAGGAAGGAAGGGAGGGAGGAATGGATGGAGGAAAAGAGAAAGAAAGGAAGGAACCCATGGTGAGTGATGGGGGTATGTTAAAAAATAAAGGAGACAAAGGAACCAACAGAAAGAACTCTCAAAAACCAAGCCTAAGACAATTTGAGAAAATATAAATAAATTAGCATTAGATTGTAGCTTAAAATATAAAATACATATCCATAAATCCTTACTGATATAAATAAGTAACTGAGTAAATAAATAAACTGGAAAAGTTGACAAATCTCTGTGCAGAAGAAATTCAAGTAATTTATGTAAATTCTTGCCCCTCAAGGAGGTGGAATATAACTTTTCACTCATTTTAGGCTGTGTATAGTGATTTTTTTTTTTTTTTGCCAGAGTACAATGTAGTAAGCGAGGAGAAAGTAACTTTGCAGTGGAGAAATCTGGCCACCACCCCCTTAGTCAAAGGATCAAGGTCAGTATCAATATCAGTAAGTCATCTTGGCAGTACGTGCACTGAATATTATTTGATGATATAGCATTCTGTGTTCTTCCTCCCCCAAAATGTATAACCCTAGTCCAATCATGAGAAGAGCATCAGAAAAATCACAGTTGAAGGTTAATCTAAAAGATGTGTGACCAGTTATAAAAGAATCACTCTTCAAAATTGTCTAAGTCATCAAAAGCAACGAAAGTCTGAAAAGCTCTCATAGCCAACAGGAGCCTAAACAGATATGGCTATTAATGAAATTTAGTGTCTGGGACCAAATTGGGAGATAAAAAGGAAATTATATAAAACTAAGAATATATTAATAAATATGGACTTTGAAATAATGCTCAGTATCAGTGCATTAACTGTAACAAATGTGCAATACTAATGTGAGATATTTATAATAGAGGAAGTTGTGTGAAGCATCTGAGAAATTACTGTACTATTTTGACAAGAAGTGAGAGAGTGGTGTGGTGCCACAAAACCTGAGCAAGTTTGGGAGAGTGTCCTTACAGATGTGATCTGTTGTAGGGTTCTAGAGGAAAGTGAGGTGAGAGAGAAGGAGAGAAGATCAAAAACATATATAATTAAGGATATGAGATCCAATATCTTCTGTATAAAAAGAACTTACAACTATCAGTTCAGTTCAATCATGAAGTCATGTCCAACTGTTTGTGACCCCATGGACTGCAGTACTCCAGGCTTCCCTGTCCTTCACCAACTCCCAGATCTTGCTCAAACTCATGTCTATTGAGTCGGTGATGCCATCCAATCATCTCATCCNATATTGTCACCCTGCTTATTTAACTTATATGCAGAGTACATCATGAGAAATGCTGGACTGGAAGAAGCACAAGCTGGAATCCAGATTGCCAGGAGAAATATCAATAACCTCAGATGTGCAGATGACACCACCCTTATGACAGAAAGTGAAGAGGAGCTAAAAAGCCTCTTGATGAAAGTGAAAGTGGAGTGTGAAAACGTTGGCTTAAAGCTCAAAATTCAGAAAATGAAGATCATAGCATCCGGTTCCATCACTTCATGGGAAATAGATAGAGAAACAGTGGAAACAGTGTCAGAATTTATTTTTTGGGCTGCAAAATCACTGCAGATGGTGATTGCAGCCATGAAATTAAAAGATGCTTACTCCTTGGAAGAAAAGTTATGACCAACCTAGATAGCATATTGAAAAGCAGAGACATTACTTTACCAACAAAGGTCCGTCTAGTCAAGGCTATGATTTTTCCAGTGGTCATGTATGGATGTGAGAGTTGGACTGTGAAGAAAACTGAGCACTGAAGAATTGATGCTTTTGAACTGGGTTGGAGAAGCCTCTTGAGAATCCCTTGGACTGCAAGGAGATCCAACCAGTTCATTCTTAAGGAGATCAGCCCTGGGATTTCTTTGGAGGGAATGATGCTGCGGCCGAAACTCCAGTACTTTGGCCACCTCATGCAAAGAGTTGACTCATTGGAAAAGACTCTGATGCTGAGAGATATTGGGGGCAGGAGGAAAACGGGACAACAGAGGATGCGATGGCTGGATGGCATCACTGACTCGATGGACGTGAGTCTGAGTGAACTCTGGGAGTTGGTGAGGGACAGGGAGGCCTGGCGTGCTGTAATTCATGGGGTCGCAAAGAGTCAGACACGACTGAGTGACTGAACTGAACTGAACTGACTGATACTCAAATTCACAAAGGAAGCCCTAATGTGTCAAGGTTAGTTTAATTTTTTAAATGATTTGAATTAATTAAACAACAAATGTAATGTTGTTTAATGCTGTTTGGCATTATAATATGATTCTAATTAGCTAATTAGAATCATATTATAATCATAAAATTAATATGAAAATAAATATAATCATTAAAATAAATAATGGAAATTTCACTTAAAGTGGAGTCACAGAGCCCTGAAGGGGGAATTTTCACATATGTATTGTTCATTACAGTCTACATAATCAACAGGAAAAAGGAAAATAACTGTTTTGAATAAGGAGGACATTAATCACAGGGGAATTTTATATCCAGATTTTAAGAAAAAGAAGGAAGAGCCCTCCCTACCCCAGTAACAATACTCTAACTACCTTGTGCAGTCTGTTAGAATGTATCACATCCCATTTCTCCTAAAANACTGTGTGGATCACAATAAACTGTGGAAAATTCTGAAAGAGATGGGAATACCAGATCACCTAACCTGCCTCATGAGAAACCTATATGCAGGTCAGGAAGCAACAGTTAGAACTGGACATGGAACAACAGACTGGTTCCAAATAGGAAAAGGAGTACATCAAGGCTGCATATTGTCACCCTGCTTATTTAACTTATATGCAGAGTACATCATGAGAAATGCTGGACTGGAAGAAGCACAAGCTGGAATCCAGATTGCCAGGAGAAATATCAACAGCCTCAGATGTGCAGATGACACCACCCTTATGACAGAAAGTGAAGAGGAGCTAAAAAGCCTCTTGATGAAAGTGAAAGTGGAGTGTGAAAACGTTGGCTTAAAGCTCAAAATTCAGAAAATGAAGATCATAGCATCCGGTTCCATCACTTCATGGGAAATAGATAGAGAAACAGTGGAAACAGTGTCAGAATTTATTTTTTGGGCTGCAAAATCACTGCAGATGGTGATTGCAGCCATGAAATTAAAAGATGCTTACTCCTTGGAAGAAAAGTTATGACCAACCTAGATAGCATATTGAAAAGCAGAGACATTACTTTACCAACAAAGGTCCGTCTAGTCAAGGCTATGATTTTTCCAGTGGTCATGTATGGATGTGAGAGTTGGACTGTGAAGAAAACTGAGCACTGAAGAATTGATGCTTTTGAACTGGGTTGGAGAAGCCTCTTGAGAATCCCTTGGACTGCAAGGAGATCCAACCAGTTCATTCTTAAGGAGATCAGCCCTGGGATTTCTTTGGAGGGAATGATGCTGCGGCCGAAACTCCAGTACTTTGGCCACCTCATGCAAAGAGTTGACTCATTGGAAAAGACTCTGATGCTGAGAGATATTGGGGGCAGGAGGAAAACGGGACAACAGAGGATGCGATGGCTGGATGGCATCACTGACTCGATGGACGTGAGTCTGAGTGAACTCTGGGAGTTGGTGAGGGACAGGGAGGCCTGGCGTGCTGTAATTCATGGGGTCGCAAAGAGTCAGACACGACTGAGTGACTGAACTGAACTGAACTGACTGATACTCAAATTCACAAAGGAAGCCCTAATGTGTCAAGGTTAGTTTAATTTTTTAAATGATTTGAATTAATTAAACAACAAATGTAATGTTGTTTAATGCTGTTTGGCATTATAATATGATTCTAATTAGCTAATTAGAATCATATTATAATCATAAAATTAATATGTAAATAAATATAATCATTAAAATAAATAATGGAAATTTCACTTAAAGTGGAGTCACAGAGCCCTGAAGGGGGAATTTTCACATATGTATTGTTCATTACAGTCTACATAATCAACAGGAAAAAGGAAAATAACTGTTTTGAATAAGGAGGACATTAATCACAGGGGAATTTTATATCCAGATTTTAAGAAAAAGAAGGAAGAGCCCTCCCTACCCCAGTAACAATACTCTAACTACCTTGTGCAGTCTGTTAGAATGTATCACATCCCATTTCTCCTAAAATGTATTAAATCAAGCCTCTCTATTTCTCTGTACTTGCTTATGATTCATCACAGCTTATCTGTTCTAAGTGTAATTCCCAAAATAAACCCATTTGCTGGTAAAATAACTGGCTGCTTTATTTTTAAACGTGACAAAATATAATGTCATTATGACTAAATGAGATGAAAAACCTACTACATGTTAAGTATTCTGATAATTATTGGATGTTGAATATAGCTAGATAGAAAAGAAAAGCATAGCTTAGTATAGGAAAAATGTTAATCTTTATTAATGTTATCATTTCTATTGACATGCATCAAAGAGACAAGTTCAAAACATATTTATTATGTTCTCAAATTACAAAATAGCAGATTTTACCAAGATTTGCTTAAAAATGTGAAAGTAAACATCTAAAAATATACTTTTAAATGATAAACAAGTTTGATAATGTGGATAATCACAAATTTTCAAATAAACAAAGCCATCCTCTGTTTGCTATTGATATAAAAGATCTACATTTAACTGAACACTATAAACTTTGAATATACCAAATATCTTTTCAGTCTGATGTGGACGTGAAGATGTTTCAGCATATCAACTTGCTGATAGATAGCAGTGAAACCCATGGTTTACATTTTGTTTTGGTGAGACCAGGAGAGTTCTTTCTCTGGGACTACTTATGTAGCAATTCTCTGCCTATGGAAATAGAAGTGAATAAAAAGCACCAGTCAATATGGCAAGTTGGAATTTCTGGTTCTAGGTGTACTGTGCAGATGTACGTAATTCCTGATCATAGAGAAACAGAATAGCACTATGACCTGGATAGAGAGAAGTGAATATGAACCCCATTCAGCCTTTTTGAACATTGCTCTGAGGTTGCCTTTGTCTGCAGTGCATATTCTTATTTTAGTGCTATTACTATATAATGTCCTTTTCCTGGATTAAACCAAAGATCCATAAGCATTGTTATTTTGGCACTTGTGAATTATTTTAGCAATTGAATCATGTCTGAAACTTTTAATTAAATTAGTAATGATTCTTATTGAAATAATTTGAGCATTTTCATTGTTGAACTTTACCACTGGTGGTGTATGGTTCTCTACTTTTCTGAATAATGATAACACTTAGATATTGCTTAGTTATGACACAGAAGATCACCTAATGCTATTGAAAAACTATACCACATGGTTTTTATTCATTATGGACCTTTAATTGCACAGAATAGAGAGAAATATGGTACATATTTTTTGCTTGTTTTTGCAAGATGTTTTCAGGATCAGAATACTGTATTAACAATGTTACTTATAAAACAGAAAAAAAAAACTCACAGACTTAGAGAACAAACATGGTTGCTGGAGGGAATGATGGGGGAAAGGGATAGTTATGGAGTTTGGGATGGACACGTACACACTGCTGTATATTTAAAAAGGATAAATAACAAAGACCTACTGTATAGCACATGGAGCTCTGCTCAATGTTATGTGGCAACCTGGATGGGAAGGGAGTTTGGGGGAGAATGGATATATGAATATGCGTGACTTGAGTTCCATCACTGCTGATCTGAAACTATCACACCATTGTTAATTGGCTATTTGCTCAGTTTCTCAGTCATGTCCAACTCTTTGTGACTCCCATGGACTGTAGCCCACGAGGCTCCTCTATTCATGGAAATGAAAAGTTTACAAAAAGAAAAAGAAAGAAAGCAATAGAAATAAACATCTTTCTAGGACAGAATTATTCCTCCCTGCGATGGGCAAGTGATGACAGAGATAGAAGATGGAAACATCCTTCTTTTTTTGAGACTTCCTATTATGTAAACCCTCCCACCTCACACACACATTATTTTAATAATCATTAGTGAGCAATGAAATAAGAAATGACCACCTTGGCCTTCTAGATCGGAGATAGATAGAGTAAAATTCAGTTCAGCTCAGTCACTCCGTCATGTCTGACTCTTTGCAACTCCATGAACCGCAGCATGCCAGGCCTCCCTGTCCCTCACCAACTCCTGTAGTCCACCCAAACCCATGTCCATTGAGTTGATGATGCCATACAACCATCTCATCCTCTGTCATCCCCTTCTCCTCCTGCCCTCAATCTTTCCCAGCATCAAGGTCTTTTCCAATGAGCCAGCTCTTTGCATGAGATGGCCAAAGTATTGGAGTTTCAGCTTCAACATCAGTCCTTCCAATGAACACCCAGGACTTATCTCCTTTAGGATGGACTGGTTGGATCTCCTTGCAGTCCAAGGGACTCTTAAGAGTCTTCTCTAACACCACAGTTCAAAAGCATTACCTTCAGTGATATTATCAATGTTTCCCTATTTTGAATAGTTTTGATGAAATATATTTAGGAAACATTCTAACATATTTTCTGAAGTAATTGTGATGAATGCTATAAAGGAACAGCAAAGGTTTATATATTTCATAAAATTCCTCACTGCATTTTAGCTTTCAATACCTTGTTGTAGACATTAAACACAAATCATGCATTTCATGTGTATTATGAATATTTGACATGCCAATGTCTATGTGCTTTCTGCACTTCTCTGTGTGAAATTCATAATTTTTTCCATTTAAAATTAAATTATGTTGAATTTTAATTTACAGCAAATAAAATAAAATGTAAAAATCATTGTATACTTAATCTGAAATATAAAGAGTTCTTGAGGTCACAATTCATCTGTGAACTATGACAGTATAGCTGATTATTAAATATTTCATCATTGTAACAAAAGTGACTTTTTGGAATATATGATATGTGTAAACACTGCCTATAAAAACACACTAAATCCAGAACATGGTGTTTATGCTGACTTGTATACTGAAGACTCTTTCCTGAGCCTATACAATCAATTTAAGGGTTCTTGCTTACTTGTCATGCTCTAAACTTGTCAAGAACAAGGTCCCTATTGCTTCTTCTCTAATTGCTTAGGGCTCTGTCTGTAACATCAATTCTATAATAACTTTGTTCCAATCTTGCATTCATGTCTAGGTGGGAGATTTTTAGAATCTCTCGCTCTCTGACATAATCCTGGATCTCAGTTCTTAGTTGTCTGCTCCATTGGGCTAAATTCTTGAAACTCTGAATTGCTATGTACCTTGAGTAATTGTAAATGGTTAAAGTATTGTCCCTAATCCACCCTACTCCCTATATCCATATCCTCTGATGGTAATAGCATGTATTTCCCAGACTTGGAGCTATGCCACGTGACTTGTTAAAGACTGGAACAAGGGCAGAAAAAATAATGTGCACTTCTAGTCCAGGCCTCAGGAGACATCTTGTGTTTATACTCACTTTCTTATGCTTCAAGAACTCGTTTTCAAGTGCCACAAGAACTTCCTCTGGAAGCCTAACAGCCTGGTCCCAGAATACGTAAATGTGAAGCTGACTGGATGCTAACCCACAGAGTTTCAAACACCAACTGGACTCAGAGTTTGAGGCAGAGCCAGAAAGCCTAGATCAGGAAGGTCTAACCAATCCACAGGTGCATGAGAAACAAATACTTTTTGCTGTATGCCTCTGAGATGTTGTGGCTAAGCAGTAAAGGAGAGTCAGTATGGTAATATTAGTTTTTCTTGCATTTTTCCATCAGCTCTTGAGGCTTCACATGTAACTTCTGACACAGTTAGTTCTTTAGGGGATGCACATGCAGAAGAGCTTAAATACACTTCTCAGGCGTAACAAAAGTTCAAATGTCTGTGGTTTTTAGAAGTCAGACCTGTAAAAGTGATTTTGATATCAAAGTCCTTGGTTGCAAGCAACAGAAAGAGATTTTGAAAACATTACAAGAGCAGAAGTGTGTTGGAAGGAGGTATCTTTATTTCAGAGAACCTGTGGAAAAGCTTGAGAACCTGGTTCAAAAATTGACAAAAACCAAGGTGGCTGGACAGCAAGAAATAGAGGTACTATCACATCCCAGAAAAAAAATATTGTTATACTATTATGAATACCACTGGGTAGATGGTAAAGTCTGACTGACAAGTTTAAATGTATTCTTACATTTTTAATACTTCTTTGAGATTAAGATTTCCAAGCTGGACCCCTAATTGGCAGCATTTAGTCCACATACCTCCATTCTGGATACCAAGAAGTAGAGAGAAGTGTCTGTGTGGGGGGTGATTTGGGCAGGCAGAGATTTGGAACCTTAAGTTTCTGTAGTAAAAAGTGGAATCCTATCTTCTACCCCAAACCATACAACAGAGAAACAATGTTCAAAATACAAAAGATATTTAAGAATGGGGTGTTAAATGACAAAAACAGCAATAAATGATCTCTATAATATTAATGGGGAATCACACATAACTGAAGTAAAAGAACTAAAGTAAGACATGGTAATCAGGAAAAGAGATCAAGAGCGCACAGAGCCAAGACACAAATTAAGTGACAAATTGAGACTATCTTGCAATAAATCAGGTTCAGATTGTCTATCTTAGGGACTTAATTTTATGAGCTCATAGTTTATAGAAGGGCAGCAATGGCCAAGAGGAGCTATCCTATGTCCAAGGTCAAGTGTGGCAGCCAAGAGGGGCTACCCCACATCCAAGATAAGAAGCAGTGGCTGCACTTTGCTGGAGCAGCCATGAAGAGATACCTCACATCCAAGGTAAGAGAAACCCAAGTAAGACGGTAAGCACTGAGAGAGGGCATCATAGGGCAGACACACTGAAACCACAATCACAGACAACTCGCCAATCTGATCACATGGACCATAGCCTTGTCTACCTCAATGAAACTATGTGCCATGTCGTGTAGGGCCACCTAGGACAGATGGGTCATGGTGGAGAGTTCTGACAGAATGTGGTGCACTGGAGAAGGGAATGACAAACCATTTCAGTATTCTTGCCTTGAGAACCCCATGAACAGTATGAGAAGGCAAAAATACAGGACACTGAAAGATGTCCTCAGGTCAGTAGGTACCCAATATGTACTAGAGATCTGTGGAGAAATAACTCCAGAAAGAGTGAAGGGATGGATCCAAAGCAAAAGCAACACCCAGTTGTGGATGGGAGTGGTGATAGAATCAAGGTCCAATGATGTAAAAGCAATATTGCATAGGAACTTGGAATGTCAGGTCCACGAATCAAGGCAAAATTGAACTTGTCAAACAGGAGATGATCAGACTGAACATCAACATTCTAGGAATCAGCAAACTAAGATGGACTGGAATGGGTGAATTTAACTCAGATGACCATTATATCTACTACTGCGGGCAGGAATCCCTCAGAAGAAATGGAGTAGCCATCATGGTCAACAAAAGAGTCCGAAATGCAGTACTTGGATGCAATCTCAAAAACGACAGAATGATCTCTGTTCATTTCCAAGGCAAACCATTCAATATCATGGTAATCCAAGTCTATGCCCCAACCAGCAATGCTGAAGAAGCTAAAGTTATACAGTTCTATGAAGACCTACAAGACCTTCCAGAACTAACACCCCCAAAAGATATCCTTTTCATTATAGGGGACTGGAATGAAAAAGTAATAAGTCAAGAACACCTGGAGTAACAGGCAAATTTGGCCTTGGGGCACAGAATGAAGCAGGGCAAAGGCTAATATAGATCTGCCAAGGGAATGCACTGGTCACAGCAAACACCCTCTTCCAACAACACAAGGGAAGACTCTACACATGGACATCACCAGATGGTCAACACCGAAATCAGATTGATTATATTCTTTGCAGCCAAAGATGGAGAAGCTCTATACAGTCAACAAAAACAAGACCAGGAGCTGACTGTGGCTCAGATCATGAACTCCTTATTGCCAAATTCAGACTTAAATTGAAGAAAGTGGGGAAAACCACTAGGCCATTCAGGTGTGACCTAAATCAAATCCTTTATGATTATACAGTGGAAGTGAGAAATAGATTTAAGGATCTTTCAGATCTATCTGATAGACAGAGTGCCTGATGAACTATGGACGGAGGTTCGTGACATTGTACAGGAGACAGGTATCAAGATCATCTCAAAGAAAAAGTAATGCAAAAAAGCGAAATGGCTGTCTGAGGAAGCCTTAAAAATGGCTTTGAAAAGCAAAGGAGAAAAGGAAAGATATACCCATTTGAATGCAGCCTTCCAAAGGATAGCAAGGAGAGATAAGAAAGCCTTCTTCAGTGATCAATGCAAAGAAATAGAGGAAAATAATAGAATGGGAAAGACTAGAGATCTCTTCAAGAAAATTAGAGCTACCAAGGGAACATTTCATACAAAGATGGGCTCAATAAGGGACAGAAATAGTATGGACCTAACAGAAGCGGAAGGTACTAAGAGGTGGCAAGAATACACAGCAGAACTGTACAAAAAATATCCCCATGACCCAGATAATCACGATGGTGTGATCACTCACCTAGAGGCAGACATCCTGGAATGTGAAGTCAAATGGGCCTTAGTAAGCATCACTACAAATAAAGCTAGTGGAGGTGATGAAATTCTAGTTGAGTTATTTCAAATCCTGAAAGATGATTCTATGAAAGTGCTGACTCAGTGTGCCAGCAAATTTGGAAAATGCAGCAGTGGCCACAAGACTGGAAAAGTCAGTTTTTATTCCAATCCCAAAGAAAGGCAATGGCAAGAAATGCTCAAACTACCACACACTTGCACTCATCTCACAGGCTAGTAAAGTAATGCTTAAAATACTCTAAGCCAAGCTTCAGCAATACATGAACTGTGAACTTCCAGATGTTCAAGCTGGCTTTAGAAAAGGCAGAGGAATCAGAGATCAAATTGCCAACATCTGATGGATCATTGAAAAAGCAAGAGAGTTCCAGAAACACATCTATATTACCCCTTTATTGACTATGCCAAAGCCTTTGACTGTGTGGATCACAATAAACTGGAAAATTCTGAAAGAGATGGGAATACCAGACCACCTGATATGCCTCTTGAGAAGCCTGTATGCAGGTCAGGAAGTAACAGTTAGAACTGGACATGGAACAACAGACTGGTTACAAATTGGAAAAGGAGTACGTCAAGGCTGTATATTATCACCCTGCTTATTAACTTATACGCAGAGTACATCATGAGAAACGCTGGGATGGAGGAAACCCAGGCTGGAATCATGATTGCCAGGAGAAATATCAATAACCTCAGATATGCAGATGACACCACCCTTATGGCAGAAAGTGTAGAATTAAAAAGCCTCTTGATAAAAGTGAAAGAAGAGAGTGAAAAAGTTGGCTTAAAACTCAACATTCAGAAAGCTAAGTCATGGCATCTGGTCCCATCACTTCATGGCAAATAGATGGGAAAACAGTGGAAACAGTGGCTGACTTTATTTTTGGAGCTGCAAAATCACTGCAGATGGTGATTGCAGCCATGAAATTAATAGACGCTTACTCCTTGGAAGGAAAGTTATGACCAACCTAGACAGCATATTCAAAACCAGAGACATTACTTTGCCAACAAATATCCGTGTAGTTAAGGCTATGGTTTTTTCAGTTGTCATGTATGGATGTGTGAGTTGTACTATAAAGCTGAGTGCAGAAGAACTGATGCTTTTGAACTGTGCTGTTGGAGACTGTTGAG
>SJYX01010761.1:47031-85446 GCA_006410675.1 Oreotragus oreotragus
GTGTATAAGAGACAGACTCTGGGAGTTGGTGTTGGACAGGGAGGCCTGGCATGCTGTGATTAATGGGGTTGCAAAGAGTCAGACACGACTGAGCGACTGAACTGAACTGAACTGATAGTTTATAAACTGTTCTGCCTGAAGATCCCTCAGAGAGTGGCATTTGTGTTATTCAGGTACTCTACCAATAAAGTGATCAAACCATCCCATCCCTAACCCCGTGGACTCCCATATATTTTGCAGAGGATACAGAACCCTGACCAAGACTGTAATAAGAATCTATGAAAAAAAAATCTATGAACAATAATGTTTGATACTTAGCAGCAAGCTGAGATGTATTCGATTTATTAGACATTCTCTTTTCATTTTTCCTCACTAAAAGACACATAGCCTGCCAAATTGAGGTTACCAGCATAAATCTAACCCTACTCATAGTCATAGGGGTTGTAAACACATGCACAGTTACTCTGAACAGGAGCTACCGCAGTACCATTTTGAGTGCTGACAGTTTCTTATGAATGTAGCATTTATTGTTAAAGCTTGAAGAATCATTCTAAATTAAGGTTTAATCTATTATTTTCCTTTAAAAATGTATTGTTTTAGGGTATCATAGATTCTTAAAATCAAAAGAGACATACAATTCCCTTCATCCCACAGAAGAAATTTCTAAAGCAAATGGAAATTTAATAGTTTGACAATTATTAGATAGTATATAAGGAGTAGATTTGGGATTGAAACCAAACTCTCCTTATTGCATCTCTGATGGACATGTTTCATTTTCAGATATAGAACAATATTTTATATGTTGTTATTGTTCAGATTATTTATATCAGGAGTTAAAAACTCAGCTGTAAAGGGGCCTTCAAGATAGTGTAAACACAGAAGGAGCAATAAAAATGTGTACATGTAAAATGTTTGAATGGCAGTGCAAACTGGCCAGACAAAGCTCTATCTAAAAAGGTAACCACTTCTTAGCTCCAGATGACTGTTGCCACTGATAATGCATGCCCAAATGGCCTACTTTTAAAAAAAAAAATCTCTATTTTTAAAAGTTGCAATTAAATTAAAAATTGAACAAGATGAAGTCCAGTTAAAACCCAACCAGGAGATGAATTTGGTCTGCAGGCTCTGGATTATAATAGCAATTTATACCACCTACCCTGCAATCATAGAGAATGAATAATATTAATATTATTCATTAAGTTTTAAAAATATTCAGCATCACTGTCCTCAGTGCAAGCAACTTTTGATATGAAAGAGAAATATTTTTTGAAAGCATCTAAATCAGTTAGTATAAAAATTGATTATTCATTATTTTATCAAAGCACATCCCTTTAAGCTCTACAAACACCACTCTATGTGTGAAGTGTTCACTTTAATATGAACAATGATAGAAATAAATCATCATAATATCTGTGATCAATACATTGACATTAACATTGGTAATAAATCCATTAAACTCATGCATGAAATATAAACAAATCTTAACACTTAGTATAACTGAATACCTTGTCAATTTCTTTACTAATTATTCAGTGTTGACTGGTAGTTTCTCTCAGAAATAGTCATTGATTATCATGATGCAGTAATGCTATTGACAACAAAAGGCCTTTAACTAGTAGATGTGGTTTTACTCTATTGCATAAAATTTAAATTTCAGTTGAAATGGCAAAATAAACAGTCATCTCTTACTCTATATAATTGACTTTTCTGCCAGTGAAACCTAGTTTGTCAATAAATATGCCAGTGAACTCATATTTAGAAAATGTTATTAAAGTGATTTTATCTATCAAAATAAATTTTGTACTAAAAATGTTTTTAAACCCCACATCCAGGGGAAAAATGAATGATAACATGTATTCCATGAAAGATGGAGAGTTCAGTCACTCAGTCATGTCCAACTCTTTGCAACCCCATGGACTGCAGCACGCCAGGCCTCCCTGTCCATCACCAACTCCCAGAGTTTACTCAAACTCATGTCCATTGAGTAAGTGATGCCATCAACCATCTTATCCTCTGTCGTCCTCTTCTCCTCCTGCCTTCAATCTTTCTCAGCTTCAAGGTCTTTTCAAATGAGTCAGTTCTTTGCGTTAGATGGCCAAAGTATGGAGTTTCAGCGTCAGCATCAGTCCTTCCAATGAATATTCAGGACTGATTTCCTTTAGGATGGATTGGTTGGATCTCCTTGCTGTCCAAGGAACTCTCAAGAGTCTTCTCCAACACCACAGTTTAAAAGCATCAGTTCTTTGGCACTCAGCTTTCCTTATAGTCACATCCATACATGACTACTGGAAAAACCATAGCTTTAACTAGATGGACCTTTGTTGGCAAAGTAATGTCTCTGCTTTTTAATAGGCTGTCTATGTTGGTCATAACTTTTCTTCCAAGGAGCAAGAAAAAATGGAATTCATATTTTAAAAGTTTTGGAAGATGTTGTTCTCTAAATTCCTCTGGTAGAGGTCCATTTTGCAAATTACTGTACTAAAGGTTTGAAGTTTTCCTACAATGAATCCTACCTTATCTTATTCAACGTAATATTTTTCAAGTTTATTTAAACACTTTGTTGGCAAAGTAATGTCTCTGCTTTTTAATAGGCTGTCTATGTTGGTCATAACTTTTCTTCCAAGGAGCAAGAAAAAATGGAATTCATATTTTAAAAGTTTTGGAAGATGTTGTTCTCTAAATTCCTCTGGTAGAGGTCCATTTTGCAAATTACTGTACTAAAGGTTTGAAGTTTTCCTACAATGAATCCTACCTTATCTTATTCAACGTAATATTTTTCAAGTTTATTTAAACTGAGGTTACTTGATTTTGAGCAAAACAATTTGGAGAAGGCTGACCCAGAAAGGAAGTGTGTTGCCCAAGTTTGCATAACTAATTAAAATTAGGTTCAAAAATACCTGTAGGATTTTCAGGTTCCTACAATATTTTAAAAAATACATTAAGGGCATATTATATGGATTTGTTACTCAGTCTAAATATTAAAGGAAAATATCTTAATCATGCTAAAATTCCTTTGTCAGAAACATGCTAATTTGTAATAGTCCCCCATTTTAATTCATCAGAATTTTCATATGAGTATTAAAAATAGAATTTCCATAAAATTAATATTTTAAGGGAAATAAATCATGAATGAATGATAAAATGAAAACTGACCTATGAATTTCAAATGTAATCCAATTTGTATTAAAAAAAAAATCTAACAGTACAGAAAAATGGAAAAAGAAAGTGTCTCTCCACTCCATTCTGAGCCCAAGAGAGTAGAGCTGGATTGTAATAGACTCAAAACTCTCTAAAGATCCTCTGGCTTATTTGAGTCACAGCTGTCTTTCCATGTCTAAGAGGGATGTGAAATAATTGCAGCCTACCATTTGTCCACCGGTCTATGCCTCTTACACAGTAGCCCAGAAGCTATAACTTTCCCAGCTTCCATTCAGTTTGTGCTGCCTTTACTTTTATTTTTTTATTGTTGCTGTTTGTTATTTAGTTATTGTTATTGTTTTAATTTGTTCATTCATTCATTCATACACACCAAAGCATTTACTTCCATAGTATTAGAAGACACTTGGGTGTTTATTTTGGCTCTGTTCCCAGCTCCTAACTGTACAAGACAGCAAATCAGCATTTTGTTTTCTCTCTGAACCAAAGAGCAGGTAGATTTCTGGTTTCCGAAAGGCTGCACTGATCCCTTCAAAGCTATGCATAAGGGCTTGGTGGAAATTACCATATGTTTCTTTTATTTTTTTCTGTGTATATTTTAAAAAACTTTATATAGAAGTACTTTAACAGACATAGATACAAAGTTTAAGAAGGACAAGTGTGCAGATACAAAGTTTTTACAAACTAAACACACTCAGGTACCCAGCACAAAAACTGAGAATATTATCAGATTCACAAAGCACCCTTTTGGTCTCAACTGAAATCACTATTACCTATTCTGAAGTAACTACTATCATGGTACATAACTTTATAGATAAATATTCCTTCTTTTAGAACTTAATTTATGTGATATAAAATAGTAGTGTACTCATTCATGGCGTTTTATTCAACATATATTTCTATTGCATAAAATTATAAGTCAATCACTCATCTCTGTATAGAATTTAATTTTGTTAAAATGCCTCAAACTATTTATTCATTCTAGTGTCAAAGAACATTTAAGTGGGTCCAGGTCTTTTCTATTATGAATAATGTGGCTATGAACATTCTTTACATATGTTTTGGTGAGCATATAAATGTTATTCTAATGTAGTATAGCAAGAAAGCATCACTAAGAACAAAGCTAGTGGAGGTGATGGAATTTCAGTTGAGCTGTAACAAATCCTGGAAGATGATGCTGTGAAAGTGCTGCACTCAATATGCCAGCAAATTTGGAAAACTTAGCAGTGGCCGTAGGACTGGAAAAGGTCAGTTTTCATTCCAATTCCAAAGAAAAGCAATGCCAAAGAATGCTCAAACTACCACACAGTTGCACTCATCTCACATGCTAGTAAAGTAATGCTCAAAATTCTCCAAGCCAGGCTTCCACAATATGTGAACCGTGAACTCCCTGATGTTCAAGCTGGTTTTAGAACAGGCAGAGGAACCAGAGATCAAATTGCCAACATCCGCTGGATCATGGAAAAAGCAAGAGAGTTCCAGAAAAACATCTATTTCTGCTTTATTGACTATGCCAAAGCCTTTGACTGTGTGGATCACAATAAACTGTGGAAAATTCTGAAAGAGATGGGAATACCAGACCACCTAACCTGCCTCTTGAGAAATCTGTATGCAGGTCAGGAAGCAACAGTTAGAACTGGACATGGAACAACAGACTGGTTCCAAATAGGAAAAGGAGTACGTCAAGGCTGTATATTGTCTCCCTGCTTATTTAACTTATATGCAGAGTACATCATGAGAAACGCTGGACTGGAAGAAACACAAGCTGGAATCAAGATTGCCGGGAGAAATATCAATAACCTCAGATATGCTGATGACACCACCCTTATGGCAGAAAGTGAGGAGGAGCTAAAAAGCCTCTTGATGAAAGTGAAGGAGGAGAGTGAAAAAGTTGACTTAAAGCTCAACATTCAGAAAACGAAGATCATGGCATCCGGTCCCATCACTTCATGGGAAATAGATGGGGAAACAGTGGAAACAGTGTCAGACTTTTTTTGGGCTCCAAAATCACTGCAGATGGTGACTGCAGCCATGAAATTAGAAGACGCTTACTCCTTGGAAGAAAAGTTATGACCAACCTGGATAGTATATTCAAGAGCAGAGACATTACTTTGCCGACTAAGGTCCACCTAGTCAAGGCTATGGTTTTTCCTGTGGTCATGTATGGATGTGAAAGTTGGACTGTGAAGAAAGCTGAGTGCCGAAGAATCAATGCTTTGAACTGTGGTGTTGGAGAAGACTCTTGAGAGTCCCTTGGACTGGAAGGAGATCCAACCAGTCCATTCTGAAGGAGATCAACCCTGGGATTTCTTTGGAAGGAATGATGCTGAAGCTGAAACTCCAGTACTTTGGCCACCTCATGCGAAGAGTTGACTCAGTGGAAAAGACTGATGCTGGGAGGGATTGGGGGCAGGAGGAGAAGGGGACGACCGAGGATGAGATGGCTGGATGTCATCACGGACTCGATGGACGTGAGTCTGAGTGAACTCCAGGAGATGGTGATGGACAGGGAGGCCTGGCGTGCTGTGATTCATGGGGTCACAAAGAGTTGGACACGACTGAGCGACTGAACTGAACTGAACTGATAGCAAGAAATGAAATTTCTGAGCAATGTCTCTGCTTTTTAATAGGCTGTCTATGTTGGTCATAACTTTTCTTCCAAGGAGCAAGAAATGGAATTCATTTTTAAAAAATTTTGGAAGATGTTGCCTCCCTAAATTCCTTTGGTAGAGGTTCATTTTGCAAATTACTTGCTAAAGGTTTGAAGTTTTCCTACAATGAATCCTACCTTATCTTATTTAACATAGTATTTTTCAAGTTTATTTAAACTGAGAGTCACTTGATTTTGAGCAAAACAATTTGGAGAAGGCTGACCCAGAAAGGAAGTGTGTTGCTCAAGTTTGCATAACTAATTAAAATTAGGTTCAAAAATACCTGTAGGATTTTCAGGTTCCTACAATATATGGGTCACAGATTTGGCATATTGCTAACAAGTTTTTCAGAGTGGTTGCACCAATTCATACTCCTGTCAGCAGTATGTGAGAGTTCTAGTCCATCCCTTTATTTTCAAAGTTTTTGTATCACATTATATTTTAGCACACTAATTTATTTTGCTAAGAACAATTATTAAGCATCTGAAACAATTATTAAGCATCTGAAAGTATGTGGTATTTTTTCCTAACAGAGTTGAGTCATATTCCTTTTCTTCAGAATAATTTTGATTTAGAACTACAATTCACATAATTGTTTATAGATTTTAATGTTTCTCATATGCTAAAATCTTAATTGTAATTACCCCTGGAAATATTTGTATTGGTGGCGGAGGCTATTAGAATATTAATAGCAATTATATATTGCTGAACTGAATTAAGGAGAGATGAAAGACAATTTTTAAAAATGACCTCTAATTTTAAAAGAAAATAATGCAGTGTATTTCAGCAGGGAGTTAAAAATCAACACCACAGCATCCCCTATGTTATAGATATCAATCTCCATCACTTTGCTCACTTCTTTTAAATGTTGATAACAGTTTTTTGTTAATATAAATTTATTTATTTTAATTGGAGGCTAATTACTTTGCAATATTGTATTGGTTTTGCTATACATCAACATGAATCCACCACAGGGATACACGTGTGCCCAATCCTGAACCCCCCTCCCTCCTCACTCCCCATACCATCCTTCTGGGTATCTCTGAGATGGTAGAGGGTTGGTTTGAATAAAAAGAGAGGAATAATTTACATTCTCAAGCTTAAGACAATGAATGTCATGAAATGATTGAAAAGTGGTTCCCTAACTTATTGTCATTAGGGAGCTGTTTTAAAAGTATTACAGAGGCAAAATCATATCCCACATATTTCTTAATAAAAAGCTATAGTTAAGCAGGACCAGTACTAAGGTCAGACTAGTGAAATATTTACCTCAGAAGCAAATTTTAAGATCACCAAAACTCTCAGTAATTCAGATAAGTACACTCTAAAGTAGTATTTTTAAAATAAGTTTTAATGCAAAAATCTATGCTATAAGAATTATTCACATTTTAATTAAAGATGGAATCAATATTATTGAACTTTCCTTTTGCCTCGGTTTTCCATAAGATTTGGCATGACTCTTGTACTTTGACTTCAAGAAGCTAGAAAAAAAATCCAAAGCAATCTAAAGCAATACAAGGAAAGAAATAATAAAGATGAGAGCAGAAATCAATGGAAGTGAAAACAGAAAGCCAGTAGATTATAGTAGTAAAGGAAAATGCTGATTCTTTAAAAAGAACATTGATAAATTTTCAGTAAGATAGTCAAAGAAACTAGATAAAGACATGAATTTCCAATATCAGTGATGAAGAGAGGAAATATCACCGCAGACTCCAAAGACCTCAAAAGGATAATAAGGGAATACTAGGAACAGGTCTACACAGATAAATTTGATACCTTAGGAGACAGACGGCTTTCTTAAAAAGCACAGATGACTGAAACGCATCCAAAATGAAATAGATAATCCTAATAGTTTCAGATGATTAAAAGATAATTACTTTAATTTAAAAGCTTCTGATAAGAAAATTCAAAGCCCAGATGATTTTACTAGAGAATTCTACCAAACATTTAAAGAATTAACACCAATTCTATATAACCTCATACAAAAAAAAAAAAAAAGGAGGGGGGAAGCAAAGCTTTCTCAGCTCTATATATGAGGTCAGCATTACCTTAATACCAACATTAGACAAAGGCAACACACATACACACACGCACACACATCAGAAAAAAGGAAAAAAAATACAGACCAGACTCACGGAAATCCACATAAAAGTCCTAGATAAAGTATTCAGTTCTAATCCATTATATATACAGCGTGATTGAGTGAGATTAACTCTAGAATGCAATAAGCCTGTTAGGAGACAGGAGAAGGTAAAGCTTTAATAATGTGGCATTTCAAGGAGATATCGAACAGGGGAGATCTGAAAGGCCTGAATGTACCATGTGCAAAGAGAGGTTGAGAAAGGTTCTGAAAGCAAAGTTTTAAAACAGGTACGTTTATAAATGTTTTAGTTGTTGATTTACATGAAGATATATGAGAATTTTTAATATTGCCATCGTATATCTCTTTAAGCAATCTGATTTAATAAGTTTGTGAAGGAGAAGAACATATATTAGCAACTAATGTAAAAAGTCATGCCATCGACATGATTTTATATTAATCAAAGATTGAATAGGGGAAAGGAGTCTTATGAATCTTGTCATACATTTATACCCAAATGGCTTTGAATGTTGATTTAATATAAGTGAAGATAAACTGAAGAGAAAAAAGGTTACTTTTAATGTGATAAGAGAGAAATCCATGTAGAGAATGGAAACAAATTTTTCATGAGGTCTTGGGGGAGGGGTATAACATTTTCTATCAGACACTCAGATGAGGAAATCAACATGAATTACTACATGAATGCTGGTCTGAAGAAGTTTATGTATTTCTAAAGTGGACAACTTTTTCTGTAGGGACTTCTTTTTTTTTTTTTTTAATTTGTAAAGAGCTATGATAAAATACAAGCTCTTAATTTCCAAACACTTGCTTGCAGACAATCTGAGAAAAACTACTCTACCTACTTACACAAGGGCTGTGTCGCCCCCTTCTGGAGAAAGAAGAATTTCAAGAATTTCACTGAGAAACATTCCCTCAATATTCAATGGAAGGACTGATGCTGAAGCTGAAGCTCCAATACTTTGGCCACCTGATGTGAAGAGCTGACTCATTTGAAAAGACCCTGGTGCTGAGAAAGATTGAAGGCAGGAGGAAAGGGGGCAACAGAGGATGAGATGGTTGGATGGCATCACTGACTCAGTGGACATGGATATGAGCAAACTCCTGGAGGTAGTGAAGGACAGGGAAGCCTGGCCTGCTGCAGTCCATGGGGTTGCAAAGAGTCAGACACGACTTACTGACTGAACAACAACAACAAATCATGCTGTTTAAAGAATATGAGCTGTTTGTATTGAAAGTATTAAATGATAAAACCAAACCAAATCAAAAGTCAAATTAAAAGACTAAATTTCATGTACTACTAACTGACCATTAAGGTACAAGGTTCATACTGCATCCTCTGTATCACAAACAAATGTCTGAAATAAAGTAAATACTTAAATCCATCTCAGAATAATCACCAACTATTTTAGAAGTATTTAATAGGTTCACGCTGTGACAGAATTCCAGCTTTGTCATATAGCATTAAAATGTCTCCGTAATCTGATCTTAACCCGTGTTTCAAGGCATAACATCTAGTCATGCACGCCCTTCAGGCCTCAGTCTAGCTGCAGGTAAGTTCCCAATGACATGCTTTCTGTCCTTACGTCATCACAAACGGTTCTCCTTCCCTAGAATGCCTTTCTCTCCTCTGTCTCCACTAGTCAAAATTCTTTCCATCTAATCAAAACCAATGACTAATTCTATGAATTCTTTACCAGAATTCTGTATCAAAGTGAAAGTCATTCAGTCATGTCTGACTCTTTGTGACCCCATGGACTGAGTACAGAGTCCATGGAATTCTCCAGGCCAGAATACTAGAGTGGGTAGCTGTTCCTTCCTCCAGGGGATCTTCCCAACCCAGGGATCAAATCCAGGTCTCCCACCTTGCAGGCGGATTCTTTACCAGCTGAACCACCAGAAAAGCCTAAGGAAACTGGAGTGGGTAGCCAATCCCCTCTCCAGTGGATCTTCCTTACCCAGAAATTGAACCAAAGTCTTCTGCACTGCAGATGAATTCTTTACTAGCTGAGCTACTCTTTACCAGAATTCCATATCAAAAGGTAATCGGAAAAAACTTAACCCCCAAGTTCTTCTTGTCATCTTTGATAGGGATCACTTCTTATTTATCTTTGTACCTTTATCCCTCACAAAATGTCTAATCCAAAATATGTAATTTGATAGAATAGATATTGAATACAGTGTTTCTTAAGAGAAAGAAAGTGAAGCCACTCAGTTGTGTCCAACTCTTTGCAACCCCATGAACTGTAGCCCACAAGGCTCCTCTGTCCATGAAATTTTTCAGGCAAGAGTACTGTAATGGGTTGCCATTTCCTTCACCAGGGGATCTTCCCAACCCAGGGATCAAACCCGGTTCTCCCACATTGCAGGCAGATGCTTTACCTTCTGAGCCACCCCCATAACAGTATTTTGTATTCAAAGTAAGTTAGCAGAATTGAAGTTATTTAGCAATGCAGATGGATTATAATATCAGATTGAGTAAGGTTTACAATATCAGGAGAAGCATTAAAAATTTTTATAATTACAATGCAGACAGCTAATGATAGTCATTAATCATAAAATCATTCTGTAAAAATGTTAAATTCTGAAGCATGTTCTCTGGTTTGTGTGTGTAGACTAATGATTTCCATAATGTTGACACCCTAGCCCTGGGGACCTGCGACTATATTAATAATACCCAACATATTAAAGATGGTTTTCCAGATATGATTAAAATTTTTGAGAAAGAGAGAGATTATCACGGATTATCCAGGTAGGCCTAATATAATCATAAGGTTTCATATCTGGGAGGCAAGAGAATCAGAGCCAGAGAGAGGACATGTGCAACAGAAGTTGAGATTGGAATGATGCATTTTCTGATGCAGGAAAGGGCCATGGTCCAAGGAATATATGTATCCTCTGAAAGCTGGAAAGGCAAGAGAATAAAAGTAACAGCCGTTCAGGGACACTGATTTTACACTTCTGAACTCTGCAACTATAAAATAGTAAATCTATGGTGTTTTAAGGCCCAGTGTTTGTGATACTATGCTATAGTAGCAATAGGAAACTAATACATTGTGTTTCTCAAGGATTATGATGTAGCTTTTATATACATCAAGCTTATGTGTATAACTACAGTTGTGACACCTATCTTGGTGTCACAGAGGGAATACTAGCAATGAATTAGGTCATACATAAGTATTAGGTCATTAGAAATTATTACAATTCAAATGGAGTAGTTGGCCTCTGCAGGTATGACACTGACTTTTCAAGTAAAATGATGATTACAGAAAGCTTGTAGAACAATAAAATTGTGCCTTTATATTTACTTACAACTTATCTTCATGTATTTTATTCATCAGTAGGCAAATGATTAGATGGATCCCTATAAATCAAATATAAACGTGTAGAATTACAGCCATTAATTTGGATTTAAATTATGTTTGATGCATTTTCAATCAGGTTACAACTTTTTCTGTAGATCTCTGATATTAAATGACCAACTGAAATATTCAACTACTGTTGCAATTGAGTGATTGAACTGAATTGAACTGATGAACATTAGAGTGCATATATCCTGTCAAATTAAGCTTTCTTCTTTTCTGAATATATGCCCAGGAGTGGGATGCAGGATCATACTATAGCTCTGNTGCATTTTCAATCAGGTTACAACTTTTTCTGTAGATCTCTGATATTAAATGACCAACTGAAATATTCAACTACTGTTGCAATTGAGTGATTGAACTGAACTGAACTGATGAACATTGGAGTGCATATATCTTTTCAAATTAAGCTTTCTTCTTTTCTGAATATATGCCCAGGAGTGGGATGCAGGATCATACTATAGCTCTGTTTTAGTTTTTTTAGAAACTGACATGCTATTTTTCAGTGGTTGCACTGATTTACATTTCTATCAACAGTATAGGAAGGTTCCCTTTGTGCCATATGCTCTCCAAAATCTATTATTTGTAGACTTTTTTATGATGGACATTCTGACTGGTGAGGTGATACCACAGTATTGTTTTCATCTGTATTTCTCTAATAATTAACAGTGTTAAACATATATTTTCATTTACCTGTTGGCTATTTGTGTATCTTCTTTGGAAAAATGTTTGTTTAGGTCTTCTGTCCATTTTTTGATTGAGGTTTTTTTTTTTTTTTTTTTGTCATTGAGCTGTTTATATATTTTGGATATTAACTCCTTGTTGGTCACATCATTTGCAAACATTTCTCCCACTCCATAGGTTTTCTTTTCATTTTGTTTATGGTTTCCTTTATGTCAAAAAACTTTTAAGATTGATTAGGTCTCATTTATTTATTTTTTGCTTTTATTTCTTTTGTCTTGGAATACTGATATAAGAAAACATTGCTTGGTTTATGTCTGAGAAAGTGTTCCTTGTGTTCCACGAGTTTTATGGTGTCACATCTTACATTTTAAGTCTTCAATCCATTTTGAGTCTATTTTTGTGTATGATGTGAGGATGTGTTCTAACTTCATTGATTTACATGCAGCCATCCAGCTTTCCCAACACTACTTGCTGAAGAGACTGTCTTTTCTCCGTCATATATTCTTGCCCCTTTTGTCAAAGATTAATTGACCATAGATGTGTGGATTCATTTCTGGGCTCTCTGTTCTGTTGCATTGATCTAATTGTATGTTTTTCTGCCAATTTCATGCTGTTTTGATTACTGTAGGTTTTTAGTATTGTCTGAAGTCTGGAAGCCTCTAGCTTTATTTTTTTTCCTCAGGATTGCCTTGGGAAGTCTGGGTGTTTTGTTGTTTCGTATACATTTTAAGGTTATTCTTTCTAGTTCTGTGAAAAATATGAGTAATTTGATAAGGATCATGGATATCTTTCCATGAATCATCTTTTATTTTCTTTATCATTGATAGATCTCAGTGTGTGTCTTTCATCAGATCCTTTGTTAAATTTATTCCTACATTTTTTTGACCTGATTTTAAATGGGATTTTTCCTTGCTTTCTCTTTTTGATATTTCATTGTTAGTGTAAAGAAATGCAACAGATTTCTATATATTAATCTTATGTCCTGCTATCTTGCTGAATTTATTTATCAGGTCTAAGAGTTTTTGAGAGGATTCTTTAGGTTTTTCNTTTGATGAATCTGTGAGGGAGCAAGTGGTGTCCCCGTCCTATTCTTCCGCCATCTTGACCGGAACCTCCCTTGACCTGATTTTAAATGGGATTTTTCCTTGCTTTCTCTTTTTGATATTTCATTGTTAGTGTAAAGAAATGCAACAGATTTCTATATATTAATCTTATGTCCTGCTATCTTGCTGAATTTATTTATCAGGTCTAAGAGTTTTTGAGAGGATTCTTTAGGTTTTTCTGTATAGAATATCATGTCATCTTCATAATGACAGTTTTACCTCTCCCCTTCCAATTTGGATACCTTTTATTTCTTTTTCTTGTCTGATTGTTGTGGAAAAGACTTTCAATACTATATTGAATAGAAATGATAAGTGTGAAAATCCTTGTTTTCTTGTTCCAGAATTTAGCAGGAAAGCTTTTAGTATTATGTTGGTTGTGGGTTTGTCATATATCACTTTTATTATGTTGAGAAATTTTACCTCTGTACCTTGGCAAGAGGTACTTTGGGGACAAGCAGCAAGATGGCGGAAGAATAGGATGGGGACACCACTTTCTCCCTCACAGATTCATCAAAAGAACATCTAGGGTGGGAGGTGGGAGGGGGGTTCATGTTTGGGAGTTCGTGTAAAAAAATAAATACAAAAAAAAAAAGAGGTACTTTGGCAAGAGGTTTTTTTTTTCTTTTTTTTTCCTTAATCATGAATCAATGTTGAATTTTATCAAATACTTTTACTGAATCTGTTGAGATGGTCATGTGGTTTTTGCTTTTTCTTTTGTTTATGTGGTGTATCACACTGATTGATTTGCCTATGTTGAACAATCCTTGTGACCCTGACATGAATCCACCTGGGTCATGAGGAATGATCCTTTTTATGTATTATTGGACTCAGTTTGTTAATATTTTGTTGAAGATTTTTAAATCTATGCTCATCAAATATATTGGCTTGTGATTTTATTTTTGGGTAGGGTCGTTGTCTGGATTTGGTAACAGGGGGATGGTGGCTTCACAGAATGACTTTAGGATTGCTTCCTTCTCATCATTCTTTTGGAAGAATTTGAGAAGAATGGGTATAAGACAAGTTCTTTGTATGTTTAATAGAATTCCCCAGTGAAGACATCTGGTCTGGACTTCTGTTTGCAAGGAGTTTTTAAATCGCATATTCTATTTCTCTTCTAGTGATCAGTTTGTTCAAATTACCTGTTTCTTCTTTACTCAACTTTGGCAGACTATATGTTTCTAGAAACTTGTCCATTTCATCTAGATTTTTCATTTTTGGAGTATGTAACTGTTCATATTTTCTTATGATATTTTGTGTTTTGGAGTATTGGTTGTCATTTCTCCTCTCTCAATTCATATTTTGTTTATTTGGGTCATCTCTTTCTTCTTCTGGCAGAGTCTGGCAAAAGGTTTTTCAGTCTTGTTTATCCTTCCAAAAAACCAGCTCTTAGTTTTGTAGGTTAAAGGAACTTTGAATATTTTTTGTCAAATAAAAGTAATTTTGTATTGCATGGAGTAAATATTTCACTGAAACAACAGCTTATAAAAATTTTGCTTTAAGTTGTTGCACTTATATTAAAATAT
This sequence comes from Oreotragus oreotragus, assembly GCA_006410675.1. NCBI lineage: Eukaryota > Metazoa > Chordata > Mammalia > Artiodactyla > Bovidae > Oreotragus > Oreotragus oreotragus. The sequence continues at coordinate 61,609 of SJYX01010761.1, forward strand.
CAGAATTATGTTTCCAAATACTTATGTACTTTAAATTTGGTCCAGTCAGTCAACTCAGTTGCTCAGTCATGTCTGACTTTTTGAGACCCCATGAACTGCAGCGTGTCAAGCTTCCCTGTACATCATCAACTCCTGGAGCTTGCTCAAACTCATGTCCATTGAGTTGGTGATGTCACACTATCATCTCATCTTCCGTCGTCCCCTTCTCCTCCTGCCTTTAATCTTTCCCAGCATCAGGATTTTTTCCAGTGAGTCAGTAATTAGCATCACATGGCCAAAGTATTGGTGTTTCAGCTTCAGCATCGGTCTTTCTGATCAATATTCAGGACTGATTTCCTTTAGGATGGACTGGTTGGATCTCCTTGCTGTCCAAGGGACTCTCAAGAGTCTTCTACAATCCCACAGTTCAAAAACATCAGTTCTTCAGTGCTTAGTTTTCTTTAGAGTCCAACTCACACATCCATACATGACAACTGAAAAAACCATAGCCTTAACTACACAGACATTTGTTGGCAAAGTAATGTCTCTGCTTTTGAATATGCTGTCTAGGTTGGTCATAACTTTCCTTCCAAGGAGTAAGTGTCTTTTAATTTCATGGCTGCAGTCACCATCTGCAGTGATTTTGGAGCCCAAGAAAATAGTTTCTCATTGTTTCCATTGTTTCCCCATCTATTTGCCATGAAGTGATGGGACCAGATGCCATGATTTTTGTTTGTTGAATGTTGAGTTTTAAGCCAGCTTTTTCACTCTCCTGTTTCACCCTCATCAAGAGGCTCTTTAGTTCCTCTTCACTTTCAAAGGGTGGTATCCTCTCCATGTCTGAGTTTATTGATATTTCTCCCAGGAATCTTGATTCCAGCCTGTGCTTCATCCAGCCTGGGATTTCACATGATGTCCTCTGCCTATAAGTTAAATAAGCAGGGTGACAATATACAGCCTCGACGTACTCCTTTCCCAATTTTGAATCAGTCCATTGTTCCATGTCTGGTTCTAATTGTTTCTTCTTGATTTGCATACAGACTTCTCAAGAGGCAGGAAAGGTGGTCTGTATTCACATCTCTTGAAGAATTTTCCAGTTTGTTGTGATCTACACAGTCGAAGGCTTTGGTGTAGTCAATAAAGGAGAAGCAGATTTTTTTTCTGGAATTTTCTTTTTTTTCTATAATCTAATGAATGTTGGCAATTTGATCTCTGATTCTTCTACCTTTTCTAAATCCAGCTTGAACATCTGGAAGTTCATGGTTCACTGTTGAAGCCTGGCTTGGAGAATTTTGAGCATTATTTGGTGTAGTCAATAAAGGAGAAGCAGATTTTTTTTCTGGAATTTTCTTTTTTTTCTATAATCTAATGAATGTTGGCAATTTGATCTCTGATTCTTCTACCTTTTCTAAATCCAGCTTGAACATCTGGAAGTTCATGGTTCACTGTTGAAGCCTGGCTTGGAGAATTTTGAGCATTACTTTGATAAGGTGTGCTGCTGCTACTGCTGCTAAGTCGCTTCAGTCGTGTCCGACTCTGTGCGACCCCATAAACGGCAGCCCACCAGGCTCCCCCGTCCCTGGGATTCTCCAGGCAAGAACACTGGAGTGGGTTGCCATTTCCTTCTCCAATGCCTGAAAGTGACAAGTGAGAGTGAAGTCGCTCAGCCGTGTCTGACTCTTAGCGATCCCATGAACTGCAGCCCACCAGGCTCCTCTGTCCATGGGATTTTCCAGGCAAGAGTACTGGAGTGGGGTGCCATTGCCTTCTCCATGCTAAGGTGTGAGATGAGTGCAATTGTGTGGTAGTTTGAACATTCTTTGGCATTGCCCTTCTTCGGGATTAGAATGAAAATCCAGTCCTGTGGATTTTGGCATAAAGGACTTATAAATTCATATTAGGGAGGCATTATTAATATATTGGATAATGCTTAAAATCACAATGAAGACAAGAAAGTATAAATAACACATTTTCTGTCTATCTTCTCTTTGGATATTTCTTATACTCACACCACTTAAGTATTCTTCTGTTAAGAGATTCAAACAATTTTAGAACTGAAATAGATATTAGCAATTCCTTAGCAAAGCAATATATCATTGCCATCTTTAAATATATCATATATACATTAGTATCACCTATATAATGGACATTATTATCTATTATCTAATAATCACAGAGACATTATTATCACACATTAATAGTATTGCATTGAGACTATTTAATAGGAAAAATCAAAATTATCATAGTAAATAAAAATAAAAAGTCATGTGGTCATATGACATGATATACTGACTTTAAATAATAATACTTTCTTACAACTAGCAAAATCATTTATAAATGTAATATCATGGCTTTCAGGTTATACTTTTCCCACAGCAACATGTTATAGCTTGTGGATTTTAAATACTAGTAACAAAGTTTCTTAAAGAATATTCCCAAGGTAGAAATAAGTATTTTTGCTAATGATGAAGGGTGGGAAAGTTTTTTTTTAAACCAATATAACTATTATGCAAACCCCTTGAAAGAATAAAAGTTTTAGGAGCAAAAATTTATCTTTCTGAAAAACTTTGGACTAAGTTATCAGTGTTGTGACAGTTTTGGCTTCCTTCTTGAAATCCTTTGCTGTCTTTTTCCTGTTTGTAAAAATATTTTTTAAAATTACTTAAATAATGGTCTGAGGCCAGACAAGCTATTCTATTTGAGGAGGTTATTTAAGGAAGTTGCCAACAACAACAAATTCTTTTGTTTTTAACTTTTATTTGTGGCCAGTAGTTAAATGAAATACACATTATTTTCAAAGTAATATTTTATTACCAGAGCTGACAAAACTTCTGTCCAAACAGATGCATGATTTTAGAATCCAAACAAATGAGCAGAACACTCAGTGCAACACTTCACCCTTCTATGGGGCTGAGAATTGGGGTGCAGGGCTGTGCCAGTGGAGAGTATGTAAGAACATGCTACATTTAATACCAATAACAAACTTTGCCTCCAGGGAGAAAAATCTAACAGGTATTTTCAAAAGGTGGAGAAAAGTGCAAAGCAATATCACCTTGTTTCCCAGGTGTATCCTTAACTCCATAATAGAGTTACTTGTGTGTGTGCTAAGTCACTTCAGTTGTGTCTGACTCTTTGTAACACTATGGACTGTAGCCTGCAAGGCTTCTCTGTCCATGAAACTCTCCCGGTAAGAATACTAGAGTGGGTTGCCATGCCCTCCTCCAGGGAACATTCCCAACCCAAGGATTGAGCCCATGTCTCTTACATCTCCTCTATTGTCAGGAGGGTTCTTTACCACTAGCACCATCTGCAAAGCTCAGAATCAACTGGGGAAGCCTAAAAATGCCAATACCTAGCACCCTTCCTCAGGTATTCCAGTTAGTTCATCTATCGGGAGACCTGGCCATATATAATTTTAGAAATCTGTGCCAATATTTATAATCTGCTTTCATAATTGAAAAAATAATCAACCCATCCCCGTCATGATGATTAATTTTATGTTAACTTGACTGGCTTCAGTTCAGTTCAATTCAGTTCAGTTGCTTAGTCGTGTCCAACTCTTTGCAACCCCATGAACTGCAGCACGCCAGGCCTCCCTGTCCATCACCAGCTCCCAGAGTTCACTCAAACTCACGTCCATCGAGTCGGTGATGCCATCCAGCCATCTCATCCTCTGTCATCGCCTTCTCCTCCTGCCCCCAATCCCTCCCAGCATCATTTACTATTAACTGGCCATTAAGGTACAAGGTTCATAAAGATGCCCAGATAGCTGATAAAACATTATTTCTGGGTGTGTCTGTGAGAGTGTTCCTGGAAGAGATTCATATTTGAATCAGCAGGCTGAGTAAAGAGCATTCTTACCAATGAGAGTGAGTACGTTCCACTCCTTTCAAGGCCTGAATAGAACAAAGAGGTAGAAAAAGGGCAAAGTTGGTCTCTTTGATTGAGCCAGAACATCTGTCTTCTCCTGCCCTAAGACATTGTTTTTGTCGGTTCTCAGGCTTTCATCAAACCTAGACTTACATCATTGTCCTCCCAGTTCTTAGATGTTCAGATTGGGACTGGTTCTCCAGCTTGCAGATAACACACACACACACACACACACACACACACACACACACACACACACACACACACTCTAATTTAACATTTCATATATATTGGATTTTGTTTCTCCAGAGAATTCTGACTTATATGTTCTCCCCAAAGAAATTGCTTTAGAGAGATTTCCACCCACCCCCCCAGGAGATTATATATCTGCCTTTACTCCTATCATCTCCAGGTTTTCCAAGTCATTCCTTAACAAGCTTCAGCAACTCACAATAGTGAGGTCAACTACTACCACACACACTTCACTTTGCTTGTGCAGAATGTTGAACACAATTCAAAAGATACTAGAGAACTAGAGCAATAACCTTAGCATGATGATATTAAAATATTACATAGGCACCCAGTAGTACACATGATTCCTTCATCTTACACTATTCTTCTAATTTATTAATTGGTTTGTTTATTCAAGGTCCAAAATTTCACCTGTAGTATTATCATTTTGGTAGTTTCATAGAACTCACCTAAAAAAGGCATCATCAGTCTTCACCTAGAAAGACTAAATATTTCATTCTTAGACATTAGCCTCCAAATCCAGAATGTGGTGTTTCAACTCCCAGCTCCAGGATTAATAAGTATGTTCTCTAAAGTCATTCTAAGACTTCTGCAGCAGTTTATTTGTAAAACAATTTATAGGAATGTTGCTTAATTAGTGTCTGTCAGCATTTAGAAAACAGCTGTTACATACTTAGCACTTAACTCCATCATATCTATTACCTCAGACTTCTCCTAGAGGCCTGTGTCCTCTCTCAGATTATGTCATGGCAACACATTTCCACATTCTTAGGTTTTCTCATAATTATATGAATATTTCTAATCTTCCCTAAGAGGCTGTAACCCAAGAGAAGGGAAAGCTAGAATTGGAGTATTTTGCCCCCAGCCTTATTTTTGTATAATCCAATCTTAAAGACTCCTGTAAGGATGGATTCCTTAGAATGCTAGAATAGACTACTAGAATGGATTCACAACTTTCCTTCATATCACAACTTTCCTTCACACCACACCCTGAGTTCCCTGTAGTCTGTGACTTAAAGATTAAATTCATTATGACTGGCAGTTTGTATTGAGGAGCTTAAGAAATTGAGTGACTTCAAAAATTTCTTTTGTAACATCTTTCATTGAAAAATTCCCTTGCTACTTACAAATATGTTTCTAGATGTCAGACATCAAACATGGACTCTGTTTCTTTGATTTCATGCTCTATCAATCCTAAAACTCTCTGAGGATAGGTGAATGAGAAAAATCATGTATGATTTTTCTTTGACTTTTTAATAAAGACAGTTTTGACCATTGACATACTTAGTGCTAAATATAGCTCCTAGTGAAAAGCAGTAATAATTACTGCCCTGAAATTTCTAGGAATGGATTAATTAATCTGAAAAAGATTCAACTGCTGAAATTTTGTAAGTCTAATAGCTTCAAAGCTTTAGCAAAAACCATTGTTGGAATTTATCTCATCCTATATATCCAGTATGCAGGGAGGAAGTAAAGTGGAGAAGAAAATGCTTATGTTTAACCTGAGAGAGGGAAAAAAAAAAATTCAGTCAAATTTCTAATTCCGGTTCAGCCACTAAATGTCAGCAATTTCCTAAAATTGCTTTGTTTGAAAATGGTAATACCCAATACTTGAGAATGTTTTGATAGTGAAATTGGGTACTACATTGAACATACTTGTCACATTATTTATAATATCGTGAGTCCTCAGTAACTGTTGTAATAAGAATAATAACTAATGTAAATTTGTAACATTAATATATTTGAAAAGCAGAGACATTACCTTGCCAACAAAGGTCCATCTCATCAAGGCTACGGTTTTTCCAGTAGTCATGTGTGGATGTGAGATTTGGACTCTAAAGAAAGCTGAGTGCCAAAGAATTGATGCTTTTGAACTCTGATGTTGGAGAAGACTCTTGAGAGTCCGTTGGGCTGCAAGAAGATCCAACCAGTCCATCTTAAAGGAGATTAGTTAGTCCTGGGTGTTCATTGGAAGGCCTGATGCTGAAGCTCCAANTAAAGAAAGCTGAGTGCCAAAGAATTGATGCTTTTGAACTCTGATGTTGGAGAAGACTCTTGAGAGTCCGTTGGGCTGCAAGAAGATCCAACCAGTCCATCTTAAAGGAGATTAGTTAGTCCTGGGTGTTCATTGGAAGGCCTGATGCTGAAGCTCCAATATTTTGGCCACCTGATGTGAAGAACTGACTCATTTGAAAAGACACTGAAGCTGGGAAGGATTGGGGGCAGGAAGAGAGGAGGATAACAGAGGATGAGATGGTTGGATGGCATCATTGACTCAATGGACATGAGTTTGAGTAACTCCAGGAGTTGGTGATGGACAGGGAGGTCTGCCGTGCTGTGATTCATGGGATTGCAAAGAGTAGGACAGGACTGAGTGACTGAATTGACTGAATGTTTCATTGAAGCATTAGTCACTCCTATTTTTAGAATGAACTACTTTTCATGTATTTAATTATTTTTCACTGTTAAAGAACTTTTAGAAATTTTAATTTGTTCTTTTTTTAAAATTTGTTCTTGATATTTTGTTGTTCAGTTGCTCAGTCATGTCCAACTCTTTGAGAATCCATGGACTGTAGCACACAGGTTTTCCTGTCCTTCATTATCTCCCAGAGTTTGCTCAAACTCATGTCCACTGATTAAGTGAGGCCATTCAACCATCTCATCCTCTATCGTCCCCTTCTCCTCCTGCCCACAATCCCTCCAAGCTTCAGGGTCTTTTACAATGAGTCAACTCTTCGCACAAGGTGGCCAAAGTATTGGAGTTTCAGCTTCAGCATCAGTCCTTCCAATGAACACCCAGGACTGATCTCCTTTAGGATTGACTGGTTGGATCTTCTTGCAGTCCAAGGGACTCTCAAGAGTCTTCTCCAACACCACAGTTTGAAAACATCAGTTCTTTGATGCTCAGCCTTTTTAGGCTCCAACTATCAAATCCATACATGACTACTGGAAAACCATAGCTTTGACTATATGGACCATTGTCGGCAGTCATATCTCTGCTATTTAATATGTTGTCGAGATTTGTCATAGTTTTTCTTCCAAGAAGCAAGCATATTTGAATTTCATGGCTGCAGTTACAGTCTGCAGTGATTCTGAAGCCCAACAAAATAAAATCTGTCACTGCTTCCAACTTTTTTCCCCCTCCAATTGCTATGAAGCAATGGGACCATATGCCATGATCTAAATTTTCTGAATGTTGAATTTTAAGCCAAATTTTTCACTCTCCTCTTTCACTTTCTTCAAGGAACTCTTTAGTTCCTCTTCACTTTCTGCCATTTGGGTGGTATCATGTGCATATCTGAGGTTATTGATATTTCTCAAGCAATCTTGATTACACCTTGTGCTTCATCCAGCCTGGCATTTCACATGAAGTACTAGGCATATAAGTTAAATAAGCAAGGTGACAATATACAGCCTTCACATACTCATTTTCCAATTTTGAACCAGCCTGTTGTTCCATGTCTAATTCTAACTGTTGCTCTTGATCTGTGTACAGGTTTCCCATGATGCAGGTAAGGTGATCTTATATTCTCATCTCTTTTAGAAACTCTTAATATTTTCAGTTCAATTCAGTTCAGTTGCTCAGTGGTGTTCCACTCTTTGCAATCCCATGAATCGTAGCATGCCAGGCCTCCCTGTCCATCACCAAAACCTGGAGTTCACCCAAACTCTTGTGCATCGAGTTGGTGATGCCATCCAGCCATCTCATCCTCTGTTGTCCCCTTCTCCTGCGCCCAATCCCTCCCTACATCAGGGTCTTTTCCAATGAGTCAACTCTTCCCATGAGGTGGCCAAAGTATTGGAGTTTCAGCTTTAGCATCAGTCCTTCCAATGAACACCCAGGACTGATCTCCTTTAGGATGGACTGGTTGGATCTCCTTGCAGTCCAAGGGACTCTCAAGAGTCGTCTCCAACACCACAGTTAAAAATCATCGATTCTTTGGTGCTCAGCTTTCTTTATAGTCCAACTTTCACATCCATATATGACCACTGGAATAACCATAGTTTTGATTAGACAGACCTTTGCTGGCAAAGTAATGTCTCTGCTTTTTAATATGCTGTCTAGGTTGGTCATAACTTTGCTTCCAAGGAGTAAATGTCTTTTAATTTCATGGCTGCTATCACCATCTGCAGTGATTTTGGAGCTCCCTCTCCCCCCAAATAAGTCTAACACTGTTTCCACAGTTTCCCCATCTATTTCCCATGAAGTGATGGGACCAGATGCCATGATCTTCGTTTTCTGAATGTTGAGCTTTAAGCAACTTTTTCACTCTTCTCTTTCACTTTCATCAAGAGGCTTTTTAGCTCCTCTTCATTTTCTACCATAAGGGTGGTGTCATCTGCATATCTGAGGTTATTGATATTTCTCCTGGCAATCTTGATTCCACCTTGTGCTTCTTCCAGCCCAGCATTTCTCATGATGTACTCTGCATATACAGCCTTGAAGTACTCCTTTTCCTATTTGGAACCAGTCTGTTGTTCCATGTCCAGTTCTAACTGCTGCTTCCTGACCTGCATACAGATTTCTCAAGAGGCAAATCAGGTGGTCTGGTATGCCATTTCTTTCAGAATTTTCCCACAGTTTATTGTGATCCACACAGTCAAAGGCATTGAAGTACTCCTTTTCCTATTTGGAACCAGTCTGTTGTTCCATGTCCAGTTCTAACTGCTGCTTCCTGACCTGCATACAGATTTCTCAAGAGGCAAGTCAGGTGGTCTGGTATGCCATTTCTTTCAGAATTTTCCCACAGTTTATTGTGATCCACACAGTCAAAGGCTTTGGCATAGTCAATAAAGCAGAAATAGATGTTTTTCTGCAACTCTCTTGCTTTTTCCATGATCCAGCAGATGTTGGCAATTTGATCTCTGGTTCCTCTGCCTTTTCTAAAACCAGCTTGAACATCTGGAAGTTCTTGGTTCATGTATTGCTGAAGCCTGGCTTGGAGAATTTTGAGCATTGCTTTACTAGCATGTGAGATGAGTGCAATTGTGTGGTAGTTTGAGCATTCTTGGGCATTGCCTTTCTTTGGGATTGGAATGAAAACTGACTTTTCCAGTGCTGTGGCCACTGCTGTTTTCTCCAAATTTGCTGGCATATTGAGTGCAGCACTTTCACAGCATCATCTTTCAGGATTTGAAATAGGTCAAGTGGAATTCTATCACCTCCAGTAGCTTTGTTTGTAGTGATGCTTTCTAAGGCCTACTTGACTTCACATTCCAGGATGTCTGGCTCTAGGTGAGTGATCACACCATCGTGATTATGTTGGTCGTGAAGCTCTTTTTTTTACGGTTCTTCTGTGTATTCTTGTCACCTCTTCTTAATATCTTCTGCTTCTTTTAGGTCCATACCATTTTTGTCCTTTATTGAGCCTATCTTTGCATGAAATATTTCCTTGGTACCTCTAATTTTCTTGAAGAAATCTCTAGTCTTTCTCATTCTGTTGTTTTCCTCTGTTTCTTTGCTTTGATCACTGAGGAAGGCTTTCCTATCTCTCCTTGCTATTCTTTGGAACTCTGCATTCAAATGAGAATATCTTTCCTTTTTTCATTTGCTTTTGCCTTCTCTTCTTTTCACAGCTAGTTGTAAGGCCTCCTCAGACAGCCATTTTGCTTTTTTGCATTTCTTTTTCTTGGGGTAGTCTTGATCTCTGTCTCCTGTACAATGTCATGAATCTCCATCCATAGTTCATCAGGTACTCTGTCTATCAGATCTAATCTCTTAAATCTATTTCTCACTTTCACTGTATAATCATAAGGGATTTGATTTAGGTAATACCTGAATGGTCTAATGGTTTTCCCTATTTTCTTCATTTTCAGTCTGAATTTGACAACAAGGAGTTGATGATCTGAGCCACAGTTCAGCTCCCAGTCTTGTTTTTGCTGACTGTATAGAGCTTCTCCTTCTTTGACTGCAAAGAATATAATCAATCTGATTTTAAATATCAATATCAATTTCAAATTTCAATCTTAATATTTTAATGTGTCACAAATCTGATAAGTGATTAATACTAGACATGAATTATTCTTAGATTGCAACATTCTTTGATAACCAGTAGAATCTTTGGACATTATCTCCAGGATAATACAATTATACATGAAAGTATTATATGAGATTTGCAGAATTTCTGAAGCCTATCTGTGCACATTACCATTCTACCATCCACAAGCCAAGAATTCCACACCTTCATTAACAGAATTATTTTACAAAACTTTAAATATTTAAAGAGACTCTAATTTTCAGTTTTATATAATTCTGCAACTAAGTTATGTCCTTAATTAAGAAAAAGTCTGAGAGTCACATTGGAAAAAATAACAGAGCTGTACCCTATCTCTGTGTGTGAGTGAGAGAGAGAGAGAAAGAGAGAGAGGGCAACTTCATATAAAGTTGTTATTTTTCTCCAAAAACATATATAAATTTAAAATACTTGATATACTGTTCAATTTATTAAGGTGATTTTATCTTCTTTAAAGAGCAGTCATGCACCAATATTAAAACTGTGGAAAATGGATGGATAATGAGTTCCCCTTCAAAGACAATCATTCTATAAAATTGCAGTGGATTACTCATTCAGGAATATACAAATGAATTAAGTGAATAAAAGCCATATACAAGCAATTCTACTGATTGAGGAGTGTAAAGTGGGCCATTTCAAAGAACTAGGGAAAAATAGAGCATGTATACAGTTAGCCACGTCTGGGGGAAAATAATTTGAATATTCAACATACATTATTTGCCAAAATTCATAAGAAATAAGCTAAAAACTGTCAGTGCTAAGACTAAAGCCAAAGCAAAAACAGGTGAATATATAATCTTGAATCAAGCATTCGTCAGAGCAAGATCTTAAAGATATATACCAAAAGTCATATACTGATAGCAAGCAAGGCAGTAGTAACCTACAGATTTTTGCTTACCTCTCAAAGAGATTTTTAAGTTATAAAATATCTGAACATTTAAAAATTTCACATAAAGATATAATTATCAGTGTTCTTGCAAAAAAGGCTAGGCCATCTGGCAAAACAGACCTAATGAGTATAAAGTGGCGCTAGGTTCTGTGGACTCTTTTAGAAAGAGGCTAGAGTTACCCAGTAAATAATGGCATCATTCATTTTCTCAGCTACACTTTTTTTTCTCCTCAGCCTGTCCTCTGAAAGCTTTTAAAATTGAGATCCTGGTAAAGATTATATATAAACAACATATAGTAAAAAAGAGGAAAAGCAACAAGAAATGAAAAAAATTCAACATATGACGTAGCTTAATATCCTTATTACTAAAAACAAAATCTCAGATGAATTAGAAAATAAGTATTACATTACAAAAGTAATCCAAAACAGAAATGCAAATATCAATGACCATATAAAAACATATTTTAACTCATTGGTGGTTGAACAAAAATAGTCATTTTATTTTTCAATAATGAGATTGGCAAAGATTAAAATTAGAATTTTCTGGAGTGATAGGCAGGATGGAAATGCGGATAATCATAGAAATGTATGTGAGATGATGTCAGGAAGTGGAGGAAATTCTGTTTTCTTTGTTCTGTGGAAGTCTTTGACTGAATATTTTGAGGATGCAATGATAAAGGTTTGGAAAACATTTAAAATGTTCATTGAGGAGAATGGAGAAAATAAAAAACTGACCAATAAAACAGAAAAAGATTCTGAGAATGCATTGAAGGATAAATTAAAGTTGAAAATTATTTTATATTTGTGTAAATGTGCATGTTTATGCTATTTTTCTCCAACATATACATCACTTTTGGCATAATCATGCAAAGGTAAAACAGTTGCTAGATGGATGTAATGAAAAAAAAAATTGAGAGAATTGGAAACAATTGAAGTATTTGTCAGAGTAATCTGAACAGAATAGCAAAGAAAAATGAAGTGAAAAAGTAGGCTGTAGAAATTAAAGAAGGGAAAGCAAGACTGAGGAATTCAATGGAGTTAAAGAACATATACCCTGGGAAATACTAAGATGGTAGATCAAAGGTGTGGACACAAAATTTTATGAGCTTAAATGATCACTAGTGGTGGAGACATGTCAGATAATGAGAATTCCAAGTGTATTACTGTGTGACTGAGTTTCCTGAGAGTTGTGCATCACAGGACATGAAGTCATCCATGAATCAGGAATAGGGCATTAAAGGGTCCATCTATGTATTTTTAAATCTCACACAATCATGGTCAAGTGAGGAGAAGAAAAAGAATGCAAGCTAGTCATCAAATCTAACAAGAATAAAAAGACATGATCAGAGGCCATAAAAATGTCAAAGAATAGAGATAATGAGGCACACAAATGATAGCAAGCCTCCAGAAATATGGCTTTTAAATATTTTTTATTTTAAAATTTCTGGCTAATAATTTCTTGAAAAATGAAAATTCTTTTTATTAGCCTAGCAACAAAAATCAATGATTCTACTTTAGCTTAAATGGCCATTACCCTTCTTTATTCCCTGTGCTATATTAAATCCTTTTTGCTTATCAATTTTATGTATAGTAGTTTGTATCTGTTAAGCCCATACTCCTTATTCATCTGCTGCCTTGTCCCTTTCCTCTTTGTTAACTACATATTTGTTTTTTATCTCTGTGAGTCTCTTTCTGTTTTGTCTGTAGATTCATTTGTATTGTTTTTTAGATTTTATATATAAATGATATTCTGTAATATTTGTCTTTCTTTGTTTGACTTCACTTGGGATGGTATTTTCTGCATCCATCCATGTTGCTGTAAATGGCAATAATTCATTCTTTTTTATGGCTTTTTTATGCACTATTACATTGTATATATGTATTGATACTTTTGAATTTTGGTGCTGGAGAAGACTCTTGAGAGTCCCTTGGATTGTATGGAGATCAAATCAGTCAATCCTAAAGGACATTAACCCTGAACATTCTTTGGAAGGACTGATGCAGAAACTGAAGCTCCAGTACTTTGGCCACCTGATTCAAAGAGCCAACTCATTGCAAAGGACCCTTATGCTGAGAAAGATTGAAGGCAAAATCAAGGGGCAGCAGAGGATAAGATGGTTAGACAGCAGAGGATAAGATGGTTAGACAGCATCACCGACTCAGTGGACATGAATTTGACCAAACTCTGGAAGATAGTATAGGACAAAGGAGCCCAGTGTGCAGCAGTTCATGGGGTCACAGAGTTGGACACGATTTGGGGACTGAATAGCAACAACTGTGTGTATGCATTACCACATCTTCTTAAATCAATTGACTGTTGATGACCACTTGAGTTGTTTCAATATTTTGGCTATTGTTAATAACGCTGCTGTGAACATCAAGGTGCATTTATCTTTCCAAATTAGAAATTTCGTCTTTTCCAGGTATATGCCTGAAAGTGGGATTGCAAGATCATATGGTAGCTCCACTTTTAGTTTTTTAAGGAACCTTCTTAATGAAGTAGCTGAGTGAAAGTGTTAGTTGCTCAGTCATGTCTGACTCTTTGTGATCTCATGGAACCTTCTGTCCATGGAATTCTCCAGGCAGGAATACTGGAGTGAGTAGCCATTCCCTTTTCCTGGGGGATTTTCATGATCCAGGGATCGAACCGAGGTCTCCTGCATTGCAGCCTGATTCTTTACTATCTGATTCACCAGAGAAGCTCCTTCTCCATAGTGGCTGTACAAATTTACATTCTCACCACCAATGTAAGAGGTTTCTTTTTTCTCCACACCCTCTCCAGCCTTTATTATTCATAGAAATTTTGATGATCGTTCCTACCAAACTGAGGTGACACATCATTGTAGTTTTGATTTGTATTTCTCTAAAAGTTAGTGATGTTGATCATGTTCTTATATGTCTATTGACCATCTTTGTGTCTTCTTTGGAGAAATATCTATGCTTCTAGACTGTCCCCTTGACCTCTAGTGGAAACAAATAAACAAACAAAAACACTGGTAAAAATCCTGATTCTGGGAAGTATTGAGAGCAGGAGGAGAAAGGGGCAACAGAGAGTGAGATGGTTGGATGACATCACCGACTCAATGGACATGAGTTTGAGCAAACTCTGAGAGATAGTGAAGGACAGGGAAGTCTGGTGTTCATGGAGTTGCAAAGAGCTAGACACAACCTAGCAACTGAATAGCAAGACTGGATTTTATCTGGCAGAAGAGTTGTCTAATTTTCATTTGTTCATCTTTATAGTTTCTAGTTCCCTGTTATAGCGATCTGTGTTTCTATCAATAATCTTTCTTAATTTCTTTTACATTTTTATTACCTCCTTTTTGAACCTGGGGTCTAGCAGACTGGTAAGGTCTGCTTCATTATTTGTTTTTTCAGGGGCTTTCTCTTGTTCTTTTAACTGGGAATAGTTCCTCTGCTCCTTTAGTTTACTTAACTTTTTCTCTCTGTATGAATTTAGGACTGACAGTTATCTACTGTGGTCTTGAAGGACTGTGCATATGTGAAAGCATCCCAGTGTAGACTGTGAGTCCAATATGTTTGGTGTGAGCGCTGGTTTTGGTATAGATGCCAGTCACATCTTTCCTCTGAGCTTGCTGGCTGTTATGCCTTTGGTAGGTGCTGTGATTAGTGTTGTGGAGTCCAGAGCTTGTATGTTGGGCAGGGCCTCCTCTTTGCTCAGTGGCTTTCACAGCCCTGTCCAGGATAGGATCTACTCCACAGTTGTTAAAGTAAATATCTTGAGGGTTGGGTTTGATAAGGCTCTCTCACCCTTGAGTGCCCTGTCTTACCTGGAACATGCTTTAGATAGGGACATGCGGTCAGGCAGTAGCTACCAGCACCAATATCTCTCTGTCTTTGTTGCTAGCAAGCCACCATATGCTCACAAGCAGAGTCCAGGCTCCTCCAGTCTCTCTAGCTGCTCTATCCATCCCAGTGGACCTCCCAGCAGGCAAGGTGGCTCCCCAGAGCAAGGATCTGCCCACATGTACCTTCCGTCCTTCAGAGCTCTCTCCCAGGAGTGTCAGTCCCATCCTGGCACTTTTTTCCCCCTTGTTCTATCTATCTGGTTATATGGAGATCTTTCTTGCAGCTTTGGCTATAGAAGAGATCTTCTGCCAGTTTCCAGTTGGTTTTCTATAAGAATAATTCCACATGTAGATGTATTTTTGATGTGTTTGTGAGAGAAGATGAGCTCTGCCTCCTCCTACTCTGCCATCTTGATCTTCCCTCCAGGTTTGGACCTTTTTATTCCTATTGATACCAGTCGTCTGACGTGAGCCATCCTGGAAGGGATGAAACCTTGGGCCAGGCAGATCTCTGCCTCTGAGGCAATTCTTGAAGGGATCTCTGGTAGATATCTGTCTCCCAACTTATTCCCATGAGATCAGGAAAAACACTATTCCTTGAAAAGGGATCATTCAGTGCAGAAGGACTTGTTATATGTCATCACACCCATGTTTCACTGAAGAAAAATCATCAAAATGAATGAACTGCTATCCTTTGTACATAGCTTCTGGCAGCTTAGTTATTGACATGATTTATCATAAGTGAGTAGAATCATTTGCTAAGGTATATATTATGTTAAATGCCACAAAGACACCAATGTTATGCTTTGAAGTAAAATTTTTAAAATCTTAGTTTTCATGCCTTGCCCATTATTGAAATTGACTTGAGATTAATGATTTGCAGACGTATACCATGGAGTAGGAGTAAAGATACTATATAGACTCAATAAGCACTATAAATGGAATTGAAGGTGGAAGATTAATATACACAAACATATGAGGTGATGATAAACTAATAAAAGAGTTATAATTATGCTGGTTTTTATTTGTATAACCAAAATCTCTGATTAACTTTTTATCTTTTCTACTTTTTCCAAAGATAAGTAATTTAATCTTCTACTTAGTATATTCTAAGGGGCTAATCAAAGAAATAATTATTGTCAGTAAAAAAATAATTGAGTAGAGTATGCTTGAAAACGGTCATGTTAATGACTTATTTTCAATATGTGTTATCTCTTCTGTGATAATGTATATAATCAGATACTGATGACAATATTGATAATAATTTCATGTTAATGAAAATGCCAGTAAAACAAAGCTTTATTATTTAAAACATTTTACAGATGGTTATGCTAGAGAAGGAATTCATTTCTAACAGGAATGAAAGCATCAGATTGTATATATATACTTGTAATGAAAGTCAGTATGCTATGGAAAAAAACCTTTGAAATATTGATCTCAAGTTCTAATGGAAATAATTTATATAAATAATCAAGCCTGGATACTTATGGTAGTAAATATAGAATGCCATACTTGTCCCCCTTTTTTTTCTCCTGACCTGAAATCACTTTTAGAGTCAAATAATCTTAGAAGAGTGAAACTATGCTATGATCATTAGTTTAAATTCACGTTTTCATCATCTCTTCTCCACAAGACTGGTGTTTATGACTGAGTATAAGTGGCATAAATGGACAGAAATTCTGAGGTAGCTTTCTAACATATATTCCTACCTCTAGCTTCTTTCTTATCTCCATTCTTTACTCAAATGGCTTAGGGTCATTTCAATTTATTAATTTATTCCTTCATTCACTCATTCATTTTAAAAAATATTTTCTGACATTGTACAAAGTGTCAGCTATATTGTAGAGCTACACTGTACTATTTAGCTATTTAAATTTAAATTAGTCAATAAATAGATAAAATTAAGAATTCAATTCTATAGCCACACAAGCCACAATTCAAGTGCTCAGTGGCTACATGTACCTAGGTGTTAGTGTATTGGTGAGCAAATATACATAATGTTTCCATTATCATAAACCATCCTATTTGAGAGCAGTTTCTAATGTCTAGTAATGCACTGATAAATGTTGAAATTGCTTCCATGGAATTTACAGATCATATGATACAGATGTCTTCAGAATGCTGTTGGATAAGAAAAATAAGCACCTAAATGAATCTGGAAAGGGATGAGAAATCAGTAGAATGATGCGGGAACTGGAATTAGCCTGGTGCTGAGAGGTTGGGGAAAAGACATTCCAGGCACAAGGAACATCTTCTGCAATGTTCATGGAAAACACCCCCTCACCCATAAAAATGAGTATGATACTTTCAAGGACATACAAATAATTTGAAATGGTTAGAACATAATCTTGGATGAGATTCTCTAAACAGATCTCGTGTGTGTGTGTTTCATCTATAAAAGAGGAATAATAAACCAAATTCTTAATGTTGTTTTTAAAGTTTAACTATTTTTAATATGTGAAGCATTTAGAATAACTCCTAGCAGTAGCAAGAATTTATAAATATTAACGAGTATTAAAATTATTATATTTTCAGTATTAAGTATGATCGAGAAACGCTGGAATGAAAGAAACACAAGCTGGAATCAAGATTGCCGGGAGAAACATCAATAACCTCAGATATGCTGATGACACCACCCTTATGGCAGAAAGTGAGGAGGAGCTAAAAAGCCTCTTGATGAAAGTGAAGGAGGAGAGCGAAAAAGTTGGCTTAAAGCTCAACATTCAGAAAACGAAGATCATGGCATCCGGTCCCATCACTTCATGGGAAATAGATGGGGAAACAGTGGAAACAGTGTCAGACTTTATTTTTTTGGGCTCCAAAATCACTGCAGATGGTGACTGCAGCCATGAAATTAAAAGACGCTTACTCCTTGGAAGAAAAGTTATGACCAACCTGGATAGTATATTCAAAAGCAGAGACATTACTTTGCCGACTAAGGTCCGCCTAGTCAAGGCTATGGTTTTTCCTGTGGTCATGTATGGATGTGAAAGTTGGACTGTGAAGAAAGCTGAGCGCCGAAGAATNTTGTAAGGTTGTGGAGAAGAAACACACCCTCTTAGACTGTTGGCTCTTACCTAAGGTACCTCCAGAATCTGACTACGTCTTGTAAATAACTCTCTTACGATCATCATCCCTTGCTAGGATTACAGAAATAGCTTCCTATAATGGTTCCTGCTTTTACTACTACACCACTAGAGTCTTATCTTCAAAACACAGACTTTTCTTTTAAACTGTAAAAACCGTAAGTCAGAACTATGATTTTGACTCAAAAGAATAAAAATGAAAACCTTGGGACTTCCCTGGAGACTCAGTGGTTAAGATTTTACCTTTCAATGCAGGGGGTGTGGGTTCGATCTTTGGTCAGGGAGCCAAGACCCCACATGACTCATGGCTAAAAACCCAAAATACAAAACAGAAGCAATACTGTAAGAAATTTAATAAAGACTTGAAAACAGTGGTCAAGGAAAAAAAAAAAAAAAAAAACTTAAAAAAAAAAAAAAAGAAAACCCTCTGAATCCCCCAGTGAGAGAGATAATGTGCTCATGAATTGGAAGACTCATTTTGAACAAGATGCCAGTTCTCCTCAAATTGAGCTATATTACAGATTCTATAGTCAGTGCAGTTGAAATCAAAATCTCAGCAGGTTTTCCTGAGATCAACAAGCTGATTTTCAAAACTTTGTATAGAGAAGCAAAGAACTTTGAATCTCCAAAACACTCTTTAAAAAAGTAGGAAGACACGTTATTTATTTCAACAGTTACTGTAAAGAGACACTCATCAAGAAAATGTGGTATTAGCAAAAGGATTTAAGATCATCAGAAATGAACAGAGCCCACAAAGATCTAAAAAGTAGACTTGTGGTTGCCAAGTGGGAGCAGAGGCAGGGGAGGGAAGGACTGGGGGTTTGGAATTAACAGATGCAAACTATTATATATATGATAGATAAACAAAGTCTTACTGTGTAGCACAGGGAACTATATTCTATATCCTGTGATAAGCTATAATGGAAGAAAATATAAAAAAAGAATGTACTAAATATATATATATACACACACACACACATATATATATTCAACTTAGTCAATCTGTCATGCAGCAGAAATTTGTAAATCAACTATACTTCAATAAAAACATTTAGAAAATAAAAAAGAAGCAAACAGAATCCAGAACAGACCCATTCGTAGGATGCTAGTTGATTTCCCTCAGAAGTGCTAATGCAATTCAATGGAGAAAGCATATTCTTGTCAACATATGGTGCTGACAGGTATATACCCAAAGGTAAAAAATCACAAACAAGGCAAGTGTATGTTCTTCTTATTTAGATTTCACTGCTAGCACAGAATACTAAGACCCTCAGACATAGAAATTCTTAGCTTTAGATTGGGCCTAATAGAACATACTTTGTCCTTTCCTGATTGGCAACAATTATACTGAAATAAAATTTTAAAGCTGATCAAGCTGACAGGTATATACCCAAAGGTAAAAAATCACAAACAAGGCAAGTGTATGTTCTTCTTATTTAGATTTCACTGCTAGCACAGAATACTAAGACCCTCAGACATAGAAATTCTTAGCTTTAGATTGGGCCTAATAGAACATACTTTGTCCTTTCCTGATTGGCAACAATTATACTGAAATAAAATTTTAAAGCTGATCAAAAAGGAAATTACTAAGAAACAAATACTTTGAAATCCTAAGAGAATACTATAAACAAGCTCATATAAACACATTTAAATAAAAATGAACAATTTTCTATGAAAATGTAATGATGAAAGAAAAAAATACAAACCCAGCACAGACTTATGACCAATAAATACTGAAAATCTTCATGCAAAAAGACTTCATAAAGCCCTAATTCATAGGTGAGCTTCACAAGACCTACACATAACACAATTTTCTCATCTAAAATATTATTAAAGGAGCAGGAAAATGTCCCATTTCCTTTCATGAGATTATGACCTTGCCATGATACCATAATTGGACACAGAAACAAAAAAGTGTGTGTAATTCAACTTGTGAATACAAAAATAAAAATCCTAAATACAGTACTAGCAAAAAGTCCTAGGAAAACATGGAAGAAGCAACTTACCAAACTTATTAGCAATTAAGGTCTACACAGGGATTTTAGTACGCTGCTGCTGGTGCTGCTATGTTGCTTCAGTCGTATCCAACTCTGTGCAACCCCAATAAACACCAGCCCACCAGGCTCCCCCGTTCCTGGGATTCTCCAGGCAAAAACACAAGTGGGTTGCCATTTCCTTCTCCAGTGCATGAAAGTGAAAAGTGAAAGTGAAGTCGCTGTCGTGTCTGACTCTTAGCGACCCCATGGACTGCAGCCTACCAGGCTCCTCTGTCAATGGGATTGTCCAGGCAAGAGTACTGGAGTGGGGTGCCATTGCCTTCTCTGTTTAGTACACTAGAAAATCTATTATACTGTTTACAGTATTTATAAAGGAATTAAGCTATAGTTTTTCTCCAACAGATAACAAAATGTGTGTGTGTATGTGTGTTAGTTATTCAGTCGTGTCCAACTCTTTGCAATCCCACGGACTGTAGCCTGCCAGGATACTCTGTCCATGGAATTCTCCAAGGAACAATACTGGAGTGGGTAGCCATTCCCTTCTCCAGGGGATCTTCTCAAACCAGGGATCAGACCTGGGTCTCTTGCATTTCAGGCAGGTTCTTTAATCAACATAATTTAATATACATTCATGACTAATGTAAAATNTTAGTCTAAATGTCTACAATTTTATACATCATACTGTCGTTGTGACTGAAAGTGAAAGTCATTCAGTTGTGTCTGGCTCTGCAACCCCCTGGACTATATAGTCTATGGAATTCTCCAGGCCAAAATACTGGAGTGGGTAGCCATTCCCTTCTCCAAGGAATCTTCCCGACCCAGGGATCAAACCCAGGTCTCTTGTATTGCAAGCAGATTCTTTACCAGCTGAGCCACCAGGGAAGCCCTTTGTTGTTTCCTACAGATTCTAATTTTTGAATTGTTATAAGTTTTGAGTTGTGACCTGGGGGATCTGATTAGAATAATTACTTGGAACAATAATAAATAAATAAATTATTATTATTATTATCAGATACCCCCAAATCACAACCCAAAACTTATAAATTAGAATCTGTAAGAAGTGGAACCTGGTCTTATTTTTGGAAAGTATCACAAGCAAATCTGATGGGCAGCCTTTTAGAACAGTGTTTTTTTTAACCCCAAGTTATTAATGCCATTTCTGGATGGTAGAAGGAGCACTAAAAACCATTTTTATAAGCATATAAGGTAAAATTAGAAGCAAAGATGTATATATATGACACAATTTTAATATATTTTATATAATAAAATATGTATTTCAGAATATAAAAGGTACCAATAGTACATGAGATGACATACCTCATTCATCAAATGTCTTAGAGTAAGTTTCGATTTGAGACAAAGAAGGCAATATTTAGCTGAGGAATGTTGACTTTTCAAAAGTCTTAACATTTTGTTTTCTCAGTCGCTCAGTTTCCAACTCTTTGTGACCCCATGGGTTATAACCTGCCAGGCTCCTCTGTCCATCAAATTCTCCAGGCAAGTATACTCGAGCGGGTTTCCTACTCCAAGGGATCTTCCCAACCCAGAGATCGAACCTGAGTCTCTTGAATCTCCTGCATTGGCAGGCAGATTCTTTACCACTTCACCACCTGGGAAGCCCCTTAATATTTTAGAATAAATAGTAAGTATAAATAAAAACTAGTTGTGAATTTAAAACTTTAAAATATAGACTGATACAGATTTTTGTTATGTTGCTTCAGAGCAGCACTGATTTAATTTTCCAAAACAAATTTAGTAAGCTTTTGAATAAAATAAATAGCAAGCTACTGTCGATATATAGAGTACTAGATTTCTGGAAAATCAAAAAGTAAAAAAACACTTTCTTCTTGGAAGAAAAACTATGACAAACCTAGACAGCATATTAAAGCACAGATTTCTATTTGCTGGCAATAGCCTGTATAGTCAAAGCTATGTTTTTTTCAGTAGTCATGTCAAGTATGGATGTGAGATTTGGACCACAAAGAAGGCTGAGCATTGAAGAATTGATGCCTTTGAATTACAGTGCTGGAGAAGTCACTTGAGAGTCCCTTGGACAGCAAGGAAATCAAACCAGTTAATCCTAAAGGTTGAGTCAGGAAATCAACTCTGAATATTCATTGGAAGAAGTAATGCTGAAACTCCAGTACTTTGGACCCTGGTGCTGAGAAAGATTGAAGGCAAAAGGAGAAGAGGGCAGCAGAGGATGAGATGGTAAGAGGGCATCACCAACTCAATGGATATGAACCTGAGCAAACTCCAGGAGATAGTGAAGGACTGGAAAGCCTGGTGTGGTGCAGTCCATCCGGTCAGAAAGAGCTGGACACGAACTTAGTGACTGAATAACAGCAAAAAAAAAAAACAGGAAAGAACGTTAATTTTGAATACACGGAGCCAGAATATTTCCTGGTTTTTGCATGTGGGTATGTGCTTTCAACTTAAGATTTTATTTTTTGAACTTGACTTAAGGAAAAATATATCAAAATTAGGATGCTAAAAGAAAATGGGACATTTGTCTTTTTTTTTTTTTTCTCCCCTGACCCAACAGAATTGACATAAAAAAATATTCTGCCAAGAGTATCCCAGAACTTGTGGCTCAGTTAGTAAAGCGTCTGCCAACAATGTGGGACACCTGGGTTCGATCCCTGGGTTGGGAAATTCCCCTGGAGAAGGCAATGGCAACCCACTCCAGTAGTCTTGCCTGGAAAATCCCATGGATGGAGGAGCCTGGTAGGCTACAGTCCATGGGGTTGCAAAGAGTCAGACACAACTAATTCACTTCACTTCACTTCACTGTTCTTAGAAGAGTTCCTGTTGACTTTTTCAGACTTGAAAAGTTTGGTGGCTAAGAATCAACCAAAAATCTAACATCTTAAATGTTTATTTGTATTGAACATTTGAACCATTTTATGGTATTAAGGTATTTCACCTATCAATGTAGGAGAGATAAGAGAAGCAAGTTCAATCCCTGGGTCAGGAAGATCCCCCTGGAGGAGGGCATGTCAACCCACTCCACTAATCTTGCCTGGGAAATTCCATGGACAGAGGAACTTTATGGGCTACAGTCCATGGGGGTCACAAAGAATCAGACACAACTGAGCACGCAGGAGATGATCATGGTATTCTTTTGTTACTACATAGGAATACTGCTACTGCTCAGTCGCTTCAGTTCTGTCTGACTCTGTGCGGCCCCATAGACGGCAGCCCACCAGGCTCCCCCATCCCTGGGATTCTCCAGGCAAGAACACTGGAGTGGGTTGCCATTTCCTTCTTCAATGCGTGAAAGTGAAAAGTGAAAGTGAAGTCGCTCAGTCGTGTCTGACTCTTAGCGACCCCATGGACTGCAGCCTACCAGGCTGCTCCGTCCATGGGATTTTCCAGGCAAGAGTACTGGAGCGGGGTGCCATCGCCTTCTCCGCTACACAGGAATGATAGAAACCAAACAGCTCTTTTTTTTAACATTATCATCATGCACTTTATATTTTAAACTAATTATCTTCTGTTACATTGTAACTCTCTTCTGTGGTTCAGACAGTAAAGAATCTGCCTGCAGTGCAGAAGACCTGGGTTCAATTCCTGGGTCTGGAAGATCCCCTGGAGAAGGGAATGGCAACCCACTCCAGTATTTTGGCCTGGAAAATCCCATGGACAGAGGAGCCTCATGGGCTGTAGTCCATGGGATTGCAAAGAGTCAGATATGACTGAGTAAATAACACTTTCACACTTTCACACATTTTAATTCTAAAATCACTCCATCTAATTTTTCTATTTTTATTTTTACTTTATTTTACTTTACAGTACTGTATTGGTTTTGGCATACATTGACATGTATCCACCACGGGTATACACGCACTCCCAAACGTGAACCCCCCTCCTACCTCCCACCCCACATCATCCCTCCAGATCACCCCCATACACCAGCCCCAAGCATCCTGCATCTGTCTC
>SJYX01010761.1:96098-144989 GCA_006410675.1 Oreotragus oreotragus
TTTTTTTTTCCCCTGTAGGTTTTTATAGCAGTAGCATTTCCAGGAGCAAGTAAATTTTGCCAAGGAAGCTGGCAAGATCAGGGCTTGCATCTACACAAACACTGGAGATCTCAGATTAATTTATCCGTACATTTTATTCCTGAAAGTTAAAGTGAAAGTCACTGTTGTTTCCAGGTCTTGGCAACCCCATGGAATAGTCCATGGAATTTTCCAGGCCAGACACCTGGAGTGAATAGACATTCACTTCTCCAGGAGATCTTTCCAACCCAAGGATAGAGCCCAGGTCTCCCTCATTGCAGGAAGATTCTTTACCAGTTGCTGCTGCTGCTGCTAAGTCACTTCAGTTGTGTACGACTCTGTGCAACCCCATTGACAGCAGCCCACCAGGCTCCCCCGTCCCTGGGATTCTCCAGGCAAGAACACTGGAGTGGGTTGCCATTTCCTTCTCCAATGCATGAAAGTGAAAAGTGAAAGTGAAGCCACTTAGTTGTGTCTGACTCTTTGCGACCCCATGGACTGCAGCCTACCAGGCTCCTCCGTCCATGGGATTTTCCAGGCAAGAGTACTGGAGTGGGGTGCCATTGCCTTTATCAGCTGAGTCACCAGGAAAGCCCAGGAAGACTGGAGTGGTTAGCCTATCCCTTCTCCAGCATATCTTCCCAACAAAGGAACTGAACCAGGGTCTCCTGCTTTGCAGGTGGGTTCTTTACCAGCTGAACTAACAGGAAAGCCTACATTTTGTTCCAAAGACATACTTAATAATAGAATAGGAAGAAAGAATTTTTAATAAAATATAAGAGATTTATATATAGTTTATATCTCAGTTTCATTATGAAGTAAATTCAGAGCTCTGTACAAACATCTGTTGATTGCCAGCTCCCAAAATATCAATGAAATAATTAATTGAAAAGTCAAAGCTGAGATTCTTGCTTATCATAGTAAAGAAGAATACTACCTTCATAGAATCTTATCAGGGATATATGCAGGGAAGGAAGTACAAAGACAATATACTGATATTTTGAAGTTTCTTCTAAGGCAGATGTTTCAAATATGGAGACTTGGTAAGGACTGGGTAAGGATCAGAATATAGCAGTTTAAAATTGGTGGACAAATCACTGGCCTTTCCAAGATGAAAAGAAATTTATGGGACTGCCTTGCATCCAAGTAACCAAGTTGGTCTATGCAAGGAATGGTGCCATATTTAGGGTTCAGTGTTGGTTTCTATTACTGGAAGATTTGACATTCAGTAGCATCTTAGTTAAATCAGCTTTTATAAGTAGGAGCCCATGGTATTAAATCCATGTATAGCAGCAATCTCTGTCAATGTGGTTGGTCTGTATATGTGTTGACTGTGCCAGTTCCATGGTGACTGATGAATAAAGATTGGCTAATGTCAACCAGCCAAGCTTTTTTGTTTGTTTGGCTATTTAGTGTCTCTTTCACAATGAAATTTGTTGTTGTTTTAGTCACTCAGCACATCTGATTCTTTTGTGATCCCATGTACTGTAGATGGCCAAACTTCTCCATCCATGGGATTTCCCAGGCAAGAATACTGGAGTGTATTGCTGTTTCCTTCTCCAGCAGATCTTCCTGACCAAGTGATCAAATCCAGATCTCCTTCACAGTGAATATATTTTGGTAAATGTTAATGTGTGATACAGAAATCTTCACACTCTATCCACATGCTTCTACCCTAGAATTTTTGGTCCCTAATTTTCTATTCCCTTTTCTTCCAGACCACTCACAAAAGACCCAGGCTGATGATGACTGCCCAGAAATTTATATATACTTTCACCTCAAGTCACTTCTTCTACATTAAGTGGATGACCAGATACAATACAACTCTGTCCCTTGTCTCACAAGGTCACCATGTGAATATACTGCAGCTGCTATCCATTTTTGGCTTGTATGAATGCAAGAAAACATATATGTGAACCAAGTTTGTACTTCTTCATTCTCCTTTTGCTGGTAGCTCAGATGGTAAAGAATCTGCATGTGATACAGGAGACCTAAGTTTGATCCCTGCCTCATGAAGATTCCCTGGAGAAGGGAATGGCAACACACTCCAGTGTTCTTGCCTGGGAAATCCCATATACAGAGGAGCCTGGTGGGCTACAGTCCATGGGGTCACAAAGAGACGGACACAGCTGAGCAACTAACAATTTCACTTTCACCTTAGAATATAGATAATAAGAAAAGGAAAGACTGTGCCACTATGGGAACGCATGATATGGGAATTCTGTTCACCTGCTCATGTAGTTTATTTGTGCCTTCTGGTCCTACTCACATACCCTGCTATTCAGTTCAGTTCAGTTCAGTTGCTCAGTCGTGTCTGACTCTTTGCGACACCATGAATCACAGCACACCAGGCCTCCTTGTCCATCACCAACTCTCGGAGTTCACGCAAACTCATGTCCATTGAGTTGGTGATGCCATCCAGCCATCTCATCCTCTGTCATCCCCTTCTCCTCCTGCCCCCAATCCTTCCCAGTATCAGGGTCTTTTCCAATGAGTCAACTCTTCGCATGAGGTGGCCCAAGTATTGGAGTTTCAGCTTCAGCATCAGTCTTTCCAATGAACACCCACGACTGATCTCCTTTAGGACGGACTGGTTGGATCGCCTTGCAATCCAAGGAACTCTCAACAGTCTTCTCCAACACCACAGTTCAAAAGCATCAATCCTTCGGTGCTCAGCTTTTTTAACAGTCTAACTCTCACATCCATACACCATCACTGGGAAAACCATAGCCTTGACTAGATGGACCTTTGTTGGCAAAGTAATGTCTCTGCTTTTCAATATGTTATCTAGGTTTGGGTGTCTCCAATTTTTTGGCTTAGAATAAAACCACATGTATTTCTGGATACACAGTCTAGTATTTTGTCTCTACTAAGACCTACTAACAGGCCAGGAGCTGTTTTTCAGAAAACATAAAATTCCTCACTATGATGATTGGCATAATCTTGTTGTAAACCCCCAGGAGTCTGCATTGTAATTCTCCCACTGAGGTTTTCCTATCAAAATACTCAGCATCTTTTCCCACCACTGACATATCCAACAGCTTAGGTGTGGCAGATTGTATGGCTCTAGCATCAGGACTTCATGTGTAGGTGCTTTGACCTACTGCTGAGCCCTTTTCTACTCCAGGCTGGACTCGTCTGACAACTTTACATTTCATCCACTATTCCTAGGTGTGGAACATGTCACCTCCACAACAAAAAGAGGCTTATAAGGTGCTGGGCTTCTTTTGCACAGATGATGTAACACAACCATCAAATTTTGGCATTGCAGATGGTTAAAGAACATCATCAATGGCATTGGGAATTGTGAGTTTTTAACATTTTTGTAGGGCCAGAGGCTAGCAAGAAATAGAGGGAAGAAATGCTGTATATGAGTTCAGAATCTACACTTTCAATATTTGCAAGATGTTATTCTAAGTGCAGGCACATTTGTTGCCACTTATTATGTCTACTATGTTATGGAGGGCCCAAAGAATGATCAAGATATTTAATATCCATTTGTAAAATTAGATACAAAACCCTCAGCTGGTTCTGATATTAGACCTGAGGAGTGTGTGTGTGTGTGTGTATGTGTGTGAAGGAGTGTGTGTGTGACAGGGAGTGTGAAAGAAGAGGGAGAGAAACTTGTAGCAGAAAATAGTGTCAGTTTCATCAGGAAGACAAGAATCATTGTCTTCTGTATAAAAGGAAGAAATTAGTAGGAAATCCCATTCAGAAAGAAAAGCATGATTTACTGTTAGCTTTTGCTGTTCCTGATTTTCTTCTCTAATCCCCTGCCTATCCCTAGCCCCTTATTCACTACCATCTGACCATTGATATTTTAAAATGTTGCAAAAGCACATATCACCTTCGACTTTCCCATCCTCTTGAACATGTGAGCAGTAAATATGGCATGGCATTAAGTAAGCCATTGCAGTAGGAAAGGAACTGAGCCAGCCTCTCCCAATTACAATATAGATGTCTGACTATATACCAGTGCATTTATTTCCTATAGCCACATTAACAAATTACTATCTATAATACACACTTCGTGGCTAAAAAGCAAACAGACTTAATCTATCACTCTGGAAGTCAGAATCGAAAATCAATCTCATAGTCTAATGTCCAGGAGACAGTGGGTTAATTTGTCTGTGAGACTTTAGGTGACAGCCCGTTCCCATGCCTGTGAGGGCTGTGTATCTCCTTGGTTTTGCTTCCTTATGTGGCAAAAAAT
The DNA here is from genome assembly GCA_006410675.1 of Oreotragus oreotragus. Lineage (NCBI taxonomy): Eukaryota > Metazoa > Chordata > Mammalia > Artiodactyla > Bovidae > Oreotragus > Oreotragus oreotragus. Next base: position 100,330 of record SJYX01010761.1, read on the forward strand.
ATTTAAGGTTAACCACTCATTCTACAAGGCATTCCAGGTGGCGCTAGTGATAAAGAATCTGCCTGCTAAAGCAGGAGACACAAGAGATGCAGATTCTATCCCTGGGTCAGAAAGATCCCCTGGAGTAGGAAACGCCACCCCTTTCCAGTGTTCTTGCTTGCAAAATTCTATGGGCAGAGGAGCCTGGTGGCCTGCAGTCCATGGATCTGCAGAGCCAACACGATTGAGTGACTGAGCATACACATTCAGTCTACCTCAACCAGATGTGAGCAAAATTCTTCAATGAGTTCCTTCATTTACCTGTATTACAGTCTTTGCTAATAACATTTGATTCATCTGTAACCATCACTTCAGATTGAGACAGATGAATTCTAATTAAACACAAATCCTATAAATCAAAGGAAAGAAAACTTATGCAAAATGCTGGATATTATGAATAGAAGAATATTTTAGAGATTTCATCCTTAGTCATCTTTCTAATTCATTGATTTCTAAGAGAGAAATGGAAAGAATGGAAATGAAGAGAATAGTTAGGAGTTGTTTTCCTCAAGCCATGAAATAAATCTTATGTATCATAAGCATTAAAATTTAGTAGCTAAACAAAAAATGCTTTATATCTTCTTTCCATTATTAGTAATCATTTTTCTGACTAATAATAATTTTATCTATCCTTTATAATGTTCTCAAATAGTATGTGAAAGTGTATATTGTGCTAAGTACAGAAAGACTATTCTATTAATAGCATAAAATACAGATAAAGGCAGAAGATAAAATTTATTTAAGAACATGAAATTAGAGTATTAGATATCTTTAGAACTTGAAATAGCATGAAATTTATATTTGAAGTATTAGGGAAATGCACTCTAATAAGTAGACTCCTTATAGTTTCCAGGTGGCACAGTGGTGAAAAATACACTTACTAATGCAAGATTCACAGGAGATGCTAGTCCCATCCATGGGTCGGGAAGATCCCTTGGAGAAAGAAATGGCAACTGACTCCAGTATCAGTCCTGCACAATGCAGCCCCTATTCTTCAAATTGCTTCAGTTTAAATAAAGCTTTTGCTAAAACTTGAATGTGAAAGTTGGACTGTGAAGAAAGCTGAGCACCAAAGAATTGATGCTTTTGAACTGTGGTGTTGGAGACGACTCTTGAGAGTCCCTTGGACTGGAAGGAGATCCAACCAGTCCATTCTAAACGAGATCAGTTCTGGATGTTCATTGGAAGGACTGATGCTAAAGCTGAAACTCCAATACTTTGGCCACCTCATGCAAAGAGTTGACTCATTGGAAAAGACCCTGATGCTGGGAGGAATTGGGGGCAGGAGGAGAAGGAGACAACAGAGGATGAGCTGGCTGGATGGCATCACCAACTTGATGGACATGAGTTTGAGTGAACTCCGGGAGTTGGTGATGGACAGGGAGGCCTGGTGTGCTGTGATTCATGGAGTCGCAAAGAGTCAGACATGACTGAGTCACCGAACTGAACTGAACTGAATACGGTATCAGTTCTCTTGGGCTATTTCTAACAGGAGTAAGTATAGCATTCCTTTCAATTGCTTATGTGGAAAAAAAAAAAGTTCCAGTGTCCAGTGCAGCTGCCATTCATCATCTAATAGGTACTAAAACAAGCGAGTGTAAATAAATAAGCAATAAGAAAACAGGCTAACATAATATATACCTAAAGAAATAATACAGTCTTCAACATGACTTCCTGGAGATTTTACAAAGCACTGATTTAGTCTTTTGAAAGTTACCATTAACGACTTCACTGGGGATATGCTAATCCCACCGTCTGGCAGATGGAATGCTAATGCTTTGGCAACTGGCGGGGAAGGATCTTCAACAAATTGCTTGTTACTTCATTGTGATTTCGAAACATCCTCTGGAGAATAACTGTCATTATACTCTTTAATGTTACATTATAACTCATAGATTTTGACACAGTTATTTAGCTGAAGCAGCAGGTTATTAGCCAAACTACTGTGAGTGTTTTTATCTCTCAGAGGATTCCAAAATGCAAATTGATTAGTCAATAAGCTATGGCATGAGGATAGGTCTCATTTCTCTATTGATGATTGACTCTTAACTATAAACTATTTTTGTTTATTTTTGTTCAAGTCGTTCCACTTACTTATATGCACGTAATGAGTTGTCTACTTACCCAAACAGTGGCTTCAAGACATACCTTTTAAGCCATCTATTGGTAAAGTATCAATATCCAATGAGCTGATTATTTAGGAGAAGCAGCTGTCTCAATCAATCATCTAGCAGCTCTAACTTGTTGACATGTGTGACTGTGCTGGCTTCATACAATATTAGTGCATTCTGGTTTGCTCAATAATTCTTAAAATCAATTATGAATTCTGGAAATAACAAAATAGTAGAGGGCATTATTGGGCAGCTGATAATTTGAGGGGGTATTTTAGGCAAATTCCAACTAATCACAATGTGAATACAATACAGAAAGGAAGTAAAGGACAAGGAAGCGTCCAGATTAATGGAGATAGCTGATGGTATGCTGGAGCTAGCTCCTACCAGCTTGTGAGAGCTAATTGTCAAATTTTTAGGCATTTTGGGAACAACTTTTTAAACATGCTTCTGCTGCTGTTGCTGCTGCTGCTAAGTCACTTCAGTTGTGTCTGACTCTGTGCGACCCCATAGACAGCAGCCTACCAAGCTCCCCATCTCTGGGATTCTCCAGGCAAGAATAATGGAATGGGTTGCCATTTCCTTCTCCAATGCATGAAAGTAAAAAGTGAAAGTGAAGTCGCTCAGTCATGTCCGACTGTTAGTGACCCCATGGACTGCAGCCTACCAGGCTCCTCTGTCCATGGATTTTCCAGGAAAAAGTACTGGAGTGGGATGCCATTGCTTTCTCTGCTTTTTAAACATAGCCACTATATATTAAAAAAATTACAAAAATTTAACTTACACAATTAAATAAATTGTGCTAAAATTATAGCAATACTCAAAACTCATCACTTTCTAATGGTTTTAGTACATTTAGCTATTATATATACTCAAATTTCTTTTTGTCTATAATGTCTGCAAGCTGGAAATAATGTATAATGAATAGTGTTCAACTGTGTGTACACCTTTCCCAACTCTGTTCAGTGATGAGTCACGGGTAGCTTAAAATTGTCCATAGTGAGTAGGTTTACACCTGTCTCTTATACACATCTCCTTCACAGTGAATATATTTTGGTAAATGTTAATGTGTGATACAGAAATCTTCACACTCTATCCACATGCTTCTACCCTAGAATTTTTGGTCCCTAATTTTCTATTCCCTTTTCTTCCAGACCANTAGTGAGTAGGTTTACACCATGAAAATAAGCAAATGCCACAGTTTGCTGTCTAGATATTTGAAGATATTCATCATTCTATCGTAAATCTACAGGGTCTATTCCAGATCTTGACAAGTAAGCATAGATTCAATCATGCTAAGTTGGCAAATAAGTGAAAATTCTTAAATGTCACAAGAATTAGAATGATCACCAATTATATCACTGTTTACTTCATAAAATACTTTGAAAGATATTTAGATAACTGTTTATTTGAATGCATATTCCAAAACTCTTCAAATAGCTGTAATTTTGTGTAATAAGTATTGCAAAATGAGAGTCCAACAAAAGGTAAAAGCTGTACTTGGAAGACTGATAAAACTAAGTGAATTTCACAGAAGACAGTAGCACCAACCTGGTTTCGTAATGAGGAAATGTTCATTAAAATAATTCAGGATAACTTACAGTATAACTTAAATGGCTAAAATTGATGATATAGAAATATCATTTGGAAAAATACTTTCCTAATAGACACAGATACAATTTTTTGAACACTATTACTAAACTATCATTTTCTTTTTCAATAAACCAAATAATGTTTTTAAGTGCTGTGCATTGAGCATGTACAAAAAGATAAATTTCTTCAAAATTCTCTTTGAACATTGTTCTCGAAAGTTTGATTTGTTTTAGCACCATTCAGGTTGTAAGCCTCTTCGTCATCATTTCTCTGTCTATAGCCTGGGAAAAGACAGAACTGTATTTGTGACTCGCTGTTAAGTTTAATTATCAACCTGCTCAGCAGAATTGCACTCATTGCCTTTCCCTTGAAGTGTAAAAGTCCCTTGTTAAGTCAGCCTACTCTGCCACTCCAAGGAACACTGTGACTTCTAACACTTCCCTGCCTTGATCTTCTAACAGTAGATTGCTAAATCATTTCTTAGCCACACTGCCATCTCTACTTTGGTTTTNATTGCCTTTCCCTTGAAGTGTAAAAGTCCCTTGTTAAGTCAGCCTACTCTGCCACTCCAAGGAACACTGTGACTTCTAACACTTCCCTGCCTTGATCTTCTAACAGTAGATTGCTAAATCATTTCTTAGCCACACTGCCATCTCTACTTTGGTTTTCTTCTATTTCAAAATTAATTCTCAACAAACCTGGCCAATATTCTGTTGTTTATTTCCTTCTAGGTAATTTTGTACATCAATAAAAATAACTGGTTAGGTGCCTGCTTTGTTACTAACAGAATTTTTACATTGTTCAGATTATTTACTTATGCTTTGTTATGAAACATAATTGGTACAAACTAGAATTTATTTTGAAGTAGTTGTAAGGGTTCAAACTTTTTAAATATATAACTAAAATAGTAGATGTTTTTCAATAATAATAAAGAACTGCCTTCCCAAAATGTCTTAGAAATGGAATTTTTAAATGTATTTTATGTCCTTTGAAGTAAACAAAATAATTATGTTAGATATTAATAATATGTGAATTTAATTCAGTTAGTTGAAAATAGAATAAAACTATTTCATCTCTCTCCCTTTTTTTTTCAAACCTCAACAGAGTTTACCCTTCACAGAAGTCTGCTGCTAAGTTGCTGTTAAGTCGCTTCAGTCGTGTCCAACTCTGTGCGACCCCATAGATGGCAGCCCACCAGGCTCCCCCATCCCTGGGATTCTCCAGGCAAGAACACTGGAGTGGGTTGCCATTTCCTTCTCCAATGCATGAAAGTGAAAAATGAAAATGAAGTNTTGACTCCTCTGAAGCCCCTACATTCCTAGGATGTTTTAAGCTTCCTGTGCCTCCTGCAGTCAGGAGGCCTCAAACAATCACATGCACAGCTGTACGAGTCCTGCAGGCAGGCTAGAAAGCCATCAGAGGGGTTTTTGGATTGAAACACCCTTTCAAATCCAGAAGACTAAAGCCTTGAGAGTGGAAAAGTACAATACAATAAGGCAGGCATATTCTTATTTTGGGGTAGATGCTCAGGAAATACCAGGGGGAAAACCTGAGATCTGACTCGACCTTGCACATCAGATCTCTGCCGCATGACCTTGTCACGGGTGGGATTCCTTACGCTGGCTCCTGGCAACCTACTATTTCCAAAGAAATTTCAGAATGCTATATTTGGGGATATTCTGCAATTATGAAATTTAAGCCATGCATAAGGTATTCTAGTTTTGTATGTACAACTTTTATAAAATTACAATTTTTTTGTCATAAGTAATATAGTAGGTAAAGAAATAAAAATAAAGGATAAGTTATTATTTCAAGTATAGTCATAGTATTTGCCATTGACTATAATTTTAGGAGGTCCTACTGAAATTTTCACTTTGGTCTATAAAAAAAGTTTATAATTTTTATATTTTTAGAGCTAGCAGTTTTATTTTTGTTATTATTAGAGCATCTAGAATCAATGTAGGTGTTATAAGGAAGATATTTGGGGATGAATTATTTTCTGCCACCATACATACCTATCCAGTGTCAGAAACCTCCATGGGCATAATTTGGCTCAGCAACTTTATGCAAGAATCAGCCTTTATTTGGGGAGAATACAGCCCAATTTCCTCTATTGCTGAGGAAAATTTTAACCAATAATGAATCAAATAAAATTGCATATATTTGAATCTGGTATAAACAAAATGTTAAAATAATGTAATAATTCTATACTAAGTAAGTTTTAAATTATAAGGGAAAGATAACTCATAAAGATAATATTTTAAATTGTATCTAATAAATTTTGCAAATGATAATACTTTTGGATAAGTGAGAGTTCTATCGATTCCATTAATTCAATATTTAATTAACTTTTGCTGATTTTCTAGGATATTCTAGGCATTGAATTAGTGATTGGGATACAGAAATGAAGAAGATAGAGTTTTTGCAATTAGAGCATTCTCAATCCATGTGAAAAGTTATGAAAGAAAATCTGTACCTATAATGCCATACAATAAATACTGTACTATATGAATGAATTAAACATGACCAGAGCAAAAGTAATACTTAATATCTTTGGACAGAATATCCAGGAAGTTCTAGCAATAATTAAGCATTAAGAAAGCAATAGTCAGGTATACTTAGAGAAAGACTATTTGCAGGGAGCAGAATACAGAAACCTCCATGGGCATAATTTGGCTCAGCAACTTTATGCAAGAATCAGCCTTTATTTGGGGAGAATACAGCCCAATTTCCTCTATTGCTGAGGAAAATTTTAACCAATAATGAATCAAATAAAATTGCATATATTTGAATCTGGTATAAACAAAATGTTAAAATAATGTAATAATTCTATACTAAGTAAGTTTTAAATTATAAGGGAAAGATAACTCATAAAGATAATATTTTAAATTGTATCTAATAAATTTTGCAAATGATAATACTTTTGGATAAGTGAGAGTTCTATCGATTCCATTAATTCAATATTTAATTAACTTTTGCTGATTTTCTAGGATATTCTAGGCATTGAATTAGTGATTGGGATACAGAAATGAAGAAGATAGAGTTTTTGCAATTAGAGCATTCTCAATCCATGTGAAAAGTTATGAAAGAAAATCTGTACCTATAATGCCATACAATAAATACTGTACTATATGAATGAATTAAACATGACCAGAGCAAAAGTAATACTTAATATCTTTGGACAGAATATCCAGGAAGTTCTAGCAATAATTAAGCATTAAGAAAGCAATAGTCAGGTATACTTAGAGAAAGACTATTTGCAGGGAGCAGAATACGTAAAGTCGAGGAGGTAACCACACTCCCACCAACCCTCTAAATGAGGCTCACCCATACACCCATTGGCTCAAAATGCTGATTTACAGAAACCAAGTCATTTTTATAGTCATCAAATTGTGTCTTACTTATGTATTTCAGGTGGTTCCTGCTCCAATACTCTTCTTGTCTTTGGCCTCTTCCTCTTATCTCACTTCTGGCTGAGGTATGTAAATTATTCAATAATTTGCTTTCCTCATACTACTCACCTTGTCTAAGAAGTTTGGCTCCTGAAGACCCAAACCCTAACGTTTCACACTCTTCCAAAGTTTCTGTAAGAAAAGTGGTGGGTGAAGGAATGGGCATGGGAGAGTAGAGGACACTTAGGGAATTACAGGCAAGGCAGTATATTTGACTGGGAAAATAAAGGAATGAGAGACTATACCAGGAGGTGAAATGGGTAAGAGAGATCAAAAAAAGATATCAGAAGTCATTTAGTTCATTAGATGGAGTTTGAACTTAATTCTGAGTGAAATGTGATTGGGTTAAAGGAACAGAAAATACATATGTCATGCTGAGGAATATGATATTTGGACTTGTGTTTCTGGAAGATCACATGTTGGATACTCATGGAGAAGTATTAAGGGAGGAAGAATATATTGCAATAGACAGAGAAAGATGAGAGAAGGAAATAAATTGAAGAATTAGCATTGAGATTTAGAGAAGAAAGTAGAATTTAGTGTTAATCTCAATTTCTAGAGAATTAACATTGGGATTCACCTTTTTTCTCCTCTCATTGTGTTTCCTATTTTTCTACCCATTATCATACTTGAGATTCAAGAATGGCCTAACAATGGTGGCCACATACAAATGTGAATTCCTGGCTAGAAATTCTGCTTCTGTTTTTTTTTTTTTTTCCATATGTCACCTAGCTATACCCTGACCTGGGCAATATAGAACCCCAAGAATGCCTTTCAACATTTCTCCCTTAGTCTAGGGTGAAATGAAAGTGTTAATCACTCAGTCATGTCTGACTCTTTGGGACTTCATGGACTGTAGCCCACCAAGCTCCTCTGTCCAAGGGATTCTCTAGGCAAGAATACTAGAGTGGGTACCCATTCCCTTCTCCAGGGGATCTCCGAACCCAGGGATCGAAACTGGGTCTCCATTGCAGGCAGATGCTTTACCGTCTGAGCCACCATCATCCTCAATATATTCCCCATCTGTATCTCATATCCACAGACAATCGAGTCACATCCCTTGAATTTATTTTCCTCTACACATCTGCCTTTGTTTCCATATTTCTAGCATTTGTGATCCTTAGAATTTACTTTCCTCCACACACCTGCCTTTGAACTGTGGTGTTGGAGAAGACCCTTGAGAGTCCCTTGGACTGCAAGGAGATCCAACCAGTACTCCTAAAGCAGATCAGTCGTGAATATACATTAGAAGGACTGATGCTGAAGCTGAAACTCCAATACTTTGGCCATCAGATGCGAAGAACTGATACACTGGAAAAGACACTGATGCTGAGAAAGATTGAAGGCAGTAAGAGAAGGGGACGACAGATGATGAGATGGTTGAGTAACATCAACGACTCAATGGACATGAGTTTGAGCAAGCTCTGGGAGTTGATGATGGACAGGGAAGCCTGGGGTGCTGCAGTCCATGGGGTAGCAAAGGGTCGGACATGACTGAGCAGCTGAACTGAGCTGACACACCTGTCTTGGTCTCCATATTTCAAGGATTGGTGAACATAACTTACTACTGATATTTTGTTCTATTTTGTTTCTCCATCTGTTTCATTAAAACTTGAGTAATTCCTTTAGGAAGAATATTTTGGAAGGAAATCCAGAATCCCCTGGTTTATTTTATGTCTAAGGAGATTTATGTTTTCTTTTCACACTCAGTTTAACAGAGTTTGGAATTCTAGGTTCAAAATTTTTTTCCTTAAGAAATTAGAAGAATCCACTTAAAACATACATAACATGTTCTAGTATGCATCTGCGGCTAATGTCTATCTTAACTATTCAGTACAGTTCAGTTGCTCAGTCATGTCCAACTCTTTGCAACCCCATGAACTGCAGCACACCAGGTCTCCCTGTCCATCACCAGCTCCTGGAGTCCACCCAAACCCATGTCCATTGAGTTGGAGATGCCATCCAACCATCTCATCCTCTGTCGTTCCCTTCTCCTCCTGCCCTCAATCTTTCACAGAATCAGGAGCTTTTGAAGAGTCAGCTCTCTGCATCAGGTGGCCAAAGTATCAGAGTTTCAGCTTCAACATCAGTCCCTCCAATGAACACCCAGGACTGATCTCCCTTAGGATGGACTGGTTGGATCTCCTTGCAGTTCAAGGGACTCTCAAGAGTCTTCTCCAACACCACAGTTCAGAAACATCAACTCTTCTGTGTTCGACTTTCTTTATAGTTCAACTCTCACATACATACATAACTACTGGGAAAACCATGGCCTTGACTAGATGGACCTTTGTTGGCAAAGTAATGTCTCTGCTTAATCTAGGTTGGTCATAACTTTCCTTCCAAAGAGCAAGCGTCTTTTAATTTCATGGCTGCAATCACCATCTGTAGTGATTCTGGAGCCCAGAAAAATAAAGTCAGCCATGGTTTCCACTGTTTCCCCATCTATTTGCAATGAAGTGATGGGACAGGATGCCATAATCTTAGTTTTTTGAATATTGAACTTTAAGCCAACTTTTCCACTCTCTTTCCTTTTCATCAAGAGGCTCTTTAGTTCTTCTTCACTTTCTGCCATAAGGGTGGTGTCATCTGCATATCTGAGGTTATTGATATTTCTCCCGGTGATCTTGATTCCAGCTTGTGCTTCCTCCAGCCCAGCGTTTCTCATGAAGTCCTCTCCATAGAAGTTAAATAAGCAGGGTCACAATATACAGCCTTGTCGTACTCCTTTTCCTACTTGGAACCAGTATGTTGTTTCATGTTCAGTTCTAACTCTTGCTTCCTGACCTATATACAGGTTCCTTAAGAGGCAGGTCAGGTGGTCTGGTATTCCCATTTCTTTCAGAATTTTCCACAGTTTATTGTGATCCACACAGTCAAAGGCTTTGGCATAGTCAGTAAAGCAGAAATAGATGTTTTTGTGTGTGTGTGTGTGTGTGTGTTTTTTTAAATCTCTTGTTTTTCTGGTGATTCAGCAGATGTTGGCAATTTGATTTCTGGTTCCTGTGCCTTTCCTAAAACAGCTTGAACATCTGGAAGCTCATGGTTCACGTATTGCTGAAGCTGGGCTTGGAGAATTTTGAGCATTACTTTACTAGATTGTGAGATGACTGCAATTGTGTGGTAGTTTAACCATTCTTTGGCATTGCCTTTCTTTGGAATTGGAATGAAAACTGACCTTTTTCAGTCCTGTGGCCACTGCTGAGTTTTCCAAATTTGTTGACATATTGAGTGCAGCACTTTCACAGCAACATCTTAGAATTTGAAATAGCTAAACTGGAATTCCATGGCCTCCACTAGCCTTGTTTGTAGTGATGCTTTCTAAGGCCCACCTGACTTCACATTCCAGGATGTCCAGCTCTACGTGAGTGGAAGGATCACACCTTTATGATTATCTGGGTCATGGAGATCTTTTTTGTACAGTTCTTCTGTGTATTCTTGCCACCTCTTCTTAATATCTTCTGCTTCTGTTAGGCCCTTACCATTCCTGTCCTTTATCGAGCCCATCTTTGCATGAAATGTTACCTTGGTATCTCTAATTTTTTTGAAGAGATCTCTAGTCTTTCCTATTCTGTTGTTTTCCTCTATTTCTTTGCATTGATTGCTCAGAAAGGCTTTCTTATCTCTTCTTGCTATTCGTTGGAACTCTGCATTCAAATGGTTATATCTTTCCTTTTCTCCTTTGTTTTTTGCTTCCCTTCTTTTCACAGCTATTTCTAAGACCTCTTCAGACAGTCATTTGGCTTTTTTGCATTTATTTTTTATGGGGATGGTCTTGAACCCTGTCCCCTGTACAATGTCATGAACCTCTGTCCATAGTTCATCAGGCACTCTTTCTATCAAATCTAGTCCCTTAAATCTATTTCTCACTTCCACTGTATAATCATAAGGGATTTGATTTAGGTAATACCTGAATGGTCTAGTGTTTTCCCCACTTTCTTCAATTTCAGTCTGAATTTGGCAATAAAGAGTTCATAATCTGAGCCATAGTTAGCTCCCGGTCTTGTTTTTGCTGACTGTATAGAGCTTCTCCATCTTTGGCTGTAAAGGATATAATCAATCTGATTTCAGTGTTGACCACCTGTTGATGTCCGTATGTAGAGTATTCTCTTGTGTTGCTGGAAGAGGGCGTTGCTATGACCAGTGCCTTCTCTTTGCAGAACTGTGTTAGCCTTTGTGCTGCTTCATTCTATACTCTAAGGCCAAATTTGCCTGTTACTCTAGGTGTTTCTTGATCCTACTTTTTCATTGCAGTCCCCTATAATGAAAAGTCCCCTATAATCTAAACTGTACTCTTTATATATATACTATTTTCTTTTCCTGATGGATAATTTTATGATTCTAAAGTTTATGGTTCTAAATTACACATCGATTAATAAAGAATCTGCCTGCTCTGCAGGAGAGCTGGGTGCAATTCCTGGGTCAGGAAGATCCCCTGGAGAAGGTAATGGCTACCCACTCCAAAATTCTTGCCTGGAGAATCCTATGGACAAAGGAGCCTGGTAGGCTACAGTCCATGGGGTCACAAGAGTCATACATGACTTAGCAAATAAACCACTGCCAAGTTTTACTTGGATTAATGTAGATGGAAATATTTATAAGAATTAATTTTACCTGATTTTCTGTGTAGATTTTTAATTCAAAGGTTCATGTCTTTTACCAGCTTAATTTTTTTTAATTTTATATATTTTGTCTCTTTTCCTTTGTACTTATTAATTTTATAACTCTGTGGTTTCCATTAAATTAATTTGAAATCTATAGAAATATTTATGTTACCTTTCCCCCATACTTATTCTTTTGCAAATATTTTGCAAGAATTCCTCATTTTGTTCTTAGTGAATGCAGTGTCACTCAGTCATGTCAGAGTCTTTGCAACTCCATGGAATTCTCCAGGCCAGAATACTGGAGTGGGTAGCCTTTCCCTTCACCAGGGGATCTTCCCAACCCAGGGATTGAACCTAGGTTTCTCACATTGCAGGTGGATTCTTTACCAGCTGAACCAAAAGGGAAGCCTAGGAATACTGGAGTGGGTAGCCTATCCCTTCTCCAACGGATCTTCCTGACCCAGGAATCAAACCAGAGTCTCCTGCTTTGCAGGCAGATTCTTTAACAATTGAGCTATTAGGGAAGCTCAGTTTATTCTTAGGCATTATTAAATAACTTTCAGCATGAAGAAGGCAAATAATCCAAGTTCAGAAGTCATCTATAATGTTAAATCCTTAACTTTAAAATTATCATATTTGTTGTATTATTCTTGGTCACAGTCAATAGAATATAATTTCACTGCCATAGGGGATAAGGTATAGTGCTGTGTTAATGACTTGTATATTGACTTGTGGCTCACATGGTGAAGAATCTTCCTGCAATAGAGGAGACCTGGGTTCAGCCCCTGAGTTGGGAAAATCTCCTTGAGAAGGGAATGGCTACCCACTCTAGTATTCTTGCCTGGGGAATTCCATGGGCAAAGAAGCCTGGTGGGCTACAGTCCATGGGGTCACAGAGTCAGACATGACTGAGTGACTATCACTTTCACTTTCATACTTTATAAGAAAGTATGAATTTGTTGTTAAATTAATACATGTCCCTTTTTCCCTCCAAATAAACCAAGGCTTAATCATTTCTGTATCATGTTTATTTTCTTGTAGTTTTATAGTTCATTAGGAATATCATACATCTTTCAAGTGTTCTTTTTGCATATTATGAAATGTGATATGGTGTTATATTTACAATCCCAAAAATCTAGTTGATTTTGTTTTGAAATATTAAATATCTTTGAAATGAAATACAGTGCACTGGAAAACTTTGCCAAAGCTAAGGAACATTAGACACCATGCAAAATCAATTAAACTGTGTACAGTCCTATGACATAAATATATTATAAGTGCAAATGAGAAATTGCTTTCCTTAGTGATAAGCACAATACACAAACAATGAATCTCATTAAACAATAATTATAAGACATCCTAGACTGAAAACTTGCTTTAATGAAATAGAAATAATAAAATTAAAGCACATATTTTAGTGGAGAAATAAATTGTTTATTCCAGACCAAACAATTTTATGGCTCTAGGAAATCCCAAGAGTTCTTCTGACATTTTCAGAACAGCATAGCATTTTTGTATGAACTGTCATATATAAATGTGTGTTTTTCATTTAAAAAATCAGAAGTTTCTATATGTAAACTGCTTAAGAGGTAGACATTATAATATTTAGCAAAGTGAATTTACTGCTTCATGTCTCTGAAAAGAAAATAATTATTTTAAAACATTATTAAGTAATATCAGACAAAAGGAAAGAGTCCTATTCAGATTCCAGCTACAGAGGCAATTTACTTACTCTACATCATATTTTACAAAAGTCTCTAATATCAACATCCATTAAAGACATATGATAGCAGTAACTTTCATTGTTAGTTACTCAGTCATGTCTGATTCTTTATGACCCATTAACTTTAGCCTGCCAGGCTCCTCTGTCCAAGGAGACAAGAATTCTGGAGTAAGTAGCCATTCCTTCCTCCAGGGGATCTTCCCAACCCAGGGATTGAATCCAGGTCTCCTGCCTAGCGGATAGATTTTTTACATCTGAGCCACCAGGAAGCCCTCTTTGTCATTATCTAAAAGTCTCCAAGTTTGGTACAGTTTATGCATTTGATATAGAATGTAAGAAAAAGAGAAGAGATGGGATTCCAAGATATCTTCCTTTTAAAAAAATTTATTTTTACATGAGCATCTAGAAGTCTGTGTTTACCATTTACTGAGATTAGGTATTCTTTAGGGGAGAAGGATGGCGAGAATTGTATTAAGGAATCTTGGATATGAATTAGTTGTATTCTTTACTACAAACACCCTGACTTCAGCTTTTGCCAAAAAACAGATATTTGGCTAAATGGATGCATCTCTTCTATGAGAAAGTTTTGATAGATTTTCCTAACAAATCTGGAAATGAAAATAATTCAAAATATCTGTTTTCTAGAGAACTCTTGATTTATAGTCATTGTTGTTTAGTTGCTAAGTTGTGTTCGACTCTTTTGTGACCTTATGAACTGTAGTCTGTCAGGCTCCTCTGTCCATGGGCTTTCCCGGGCAAGAATACTGGGGTAAGTTGCCATTTCCTTCTCCAAGGGATCTTCCCAACTCAGGGATCAAACCCAAGTCTCCTGCTTGGCAGGCAAATTCTTCACCACTCTGCCATCTGGGAAGTCCCTTATTAGTCCTTACCACTCACCTATATGACAGTTTCCTGTTTTCCATGATTAAGAGTTCTTGATTCACTTTTGTATGAATTTGTTGCTAAGTCACTTCAGTTGTGTCTGACTCTGTCCGACCCCATAGACAGCAGCTCACCAGCTCCCCCGTCCCTGGGATTCTCCAGGCAAGAACACTGAAGTGGGTTGCCATTTCCTTCTTCAATGCATGAAAGTGAAAAGTGAAAGTGAAGTCACTCAGTCATGTCCGACTCTTGGCGACCCCATGGACTGCAGCCTACCAGGCTCCTCCATCCATGGGATTTTCCAGGCAAGAGTACTGGAGTGGGGTGCCATTGCCTTCTCCTGTATCAATTTAGTTCCACACAATATAATTTAGATATCTAGACTGTAAAATAAAGTTTAAAAAATCAAGCTGTATTCACTTTGCTTTAAACATTTATACTGATTTTACTCTGGAATTTTTGCTCATGAATGGATACATTTGAAGAAAGAACCAGAAAATCCAGTTAAAATGAATAAACCATTTTTAAACTAGTAGTACAATACTACTGAGGAGATAAAAAATTGGGCTGATTCCAGGCCTTAGCCTGTAGAAATAGGGCTAAACCTAAAGACATTGTGGATCTTAGGAATATAATGGAAAGTCTAGTCTTAAGCAATGAAAGAAAATAGCAGCCCACCAGAACTCTGTGTCCTGTAAAAATATCACTCCACATGGAGGTAAATGAAGATCATTTCATAAAAACAAAAACAGAAGAATTCCTCTACAGCAAAATTCTTAAGGCTCCTCCATCCATGGGATTTTCCAGGCAAGAGTACTGGAGTGGGGTGCCATTGCCTTCTCCTGTATCAATTTAGTTCCACACAATATAATTTAGATATCTAGACTGTAAAATAAAGTTTAAAAAATCAAGCTGTATTCACTTTGCTTTAAACATTTATACTGATTTTACTCTGGAATTTTTGCTCATGAATGGATACATTTGAAGAAAGAACCAGAAAATCCAGTTAAAATGAATAAACCATTTTTAAACTAGTAGTACAATACTACTGAGGTGGTAAAAAATTGGGCTGATTCCAGGCCTTAGCCTGTAGAAATAGGGCTAAACCTAAAGACATTGTGGATCTTAGGAATATAATGGAAAGTCTAGTCTTAAGCAATGAAAGAAAATAGCAGCCCACCAGAACTCTGTGTCCTGTAAAAATATCACTCCACATGGAGGTAAATGAAGATCATTTCATAAAAACAAAAACAGAAGAATTCCTCTACAGCAAAATTCTTAAAAAAAAAAAAAAATACTAACAGGAGATTTTCAGAAGAGAAGAAAATGATTTCAAAAAGAAACACCAAAAAATAATAAAATTAAAGCACATATTTTAGTGGAGAAATAAATTTTTTATTCCAGACCAAACAATTTTATGGCTCTAGGAAATCCCAAGAGTTCTTCTGACATTTTCAGAACAGCATAGCATTTTTGTATGAACTGTCATATATAAATGTGTGTTTTTCATTTAAAAAATCAGAAGTTTCTATATGTAAACTGCTTAAGAGGTAGACATTATAATATTTAGCAAAGTGAATTTACTGCTTCATGTCTCTGAAAAGAAAATAATTATTTTAAAACATTATTAAGTAATATCAGACAAAAGGAAAGAGTCCTATTCAGATTCCAGCTACAGAGGCAATTTACTTACTCTACATCATATTTTACAAAAGTCTCTAATATCAACATCCATTAAAGACATATGATAGCAGTAACTTTCATTGTTAGTTACTCAGTCATGTCTGATTCTTTATGACCCATTAACTTTAGCCTGCCAGGCTCCTCTGTCCAAGGAGACAAGAATTCTGGAGTAAGTAGCCATTCCTTCCTCCAGGGGATCTTCCCAACCCAGGGATTGAATCCAGGTCTCCTGCCTAGCGGATAGATTTTTTACATCTGAGCCACCAGGAAGCCCTCTTTGTCATTATCTAAAAGTCTCCAAGTTTGGTACAGTTTATGCATTTGATATAGAATGTAAGAAAAAGAGAAGAGATGGGATTCCAAGATATCTTCCTTTTAAAAAAATTTATTTTTACATGAGCATCTAGAAGTCTGTGTTTACCATTTACTGAGATTAGGTATTCTTTAGGGGAGAAGGATGGCGAGAATTGTATTAAGGAATCTTGGATATGAATTAGTTGTATTCTTTACTACAAACACCCTGACTTCAGCTTTTGCCAAAAAACAGTTATTTGGCTAAATGGATGCATCTCTCTTATGAGAAAGTTTTGATAGATTTTCCTAACAAATCTGGAAATGAAAATAATTCAAAATATCTGTTTTCTAGAGAACTCTTGATTTATAGTCATTGTTGTTTAGTTGCTAAGTTGTGTTCGACTCTTTTGTGACCTTATGAACTGTAGTCTGTCAGGCTCCTCTGTCCATGGGCTTTCCCGGGCAAGAATACTGGGGTAAGTTGCCATTTCCTTCTCCAAGGGATCTTCCCAACTCAGGGATCAAACCCAAGTCTCCTGCTTGGCAGGCAAATTCTTCACCACTCTGCCATCTGGGAAGTCCCTTATTAGTCCTTACCACTCACCTATATGACAGTTTCCTGTTTTCCATGATTAAGAGTTCTTGATTCACTTTTGTATGAATTTGTTGCTAAGTCACTTCAGTTGTGTCTGACTCTGTCCGACCCCATAGACAGCAGCTCACCAGCTCCCCCGTCCCTGGGATTCTCCAGGCAAGAATACTGGAGTGGGTTGCCATTTCCTTCTTCAATGCATGAAAGTGAAAAGTGAAAGTGAAGTCACTCAGTCATGTCCGACTCTTGGCGACCCCATGGACTGCAGCCTACCAGGCTCCTCCATCCATGGGATTTTCCAGGCAAGAGTACTGGAGTGGGGTGCCATTGCCTTCTCCTGTATCAATTTAGTTCCACACAATATAATTTAGATATCTAGACTGTAAAATAAAGTTTAAAAAATCAAGCTGTATTCACTTTGCTTTAAACATTTATACTGATTTTACTCTGGAATTTTTGCTCATGAATGGATACATTTGAAGAAAGAACCAGAAAATCCAGTTAAAATGAATAAACCATTTTTAAACTAGTAGTACAATACTACTGAGGTGGTAAAAAATTGGGCTGATTCCAGGCTTTAGCCTGTAGAAATAGGGCTAAACCTAAAGACATTGTGGATCTTAGGAATATAATGGAAAGTCTAGTCTTAAGCAATGAAAGAAAATAGCAGCCCACCAGAACTCTGTATCCTGTAAAAATATCACTCCACATGGAGGTAAATGAAGATCATTTCATAAAAACAAAAACAGAAGAATTCCTCTACAGCAAAATTCTTAAAAAAAAAAAAAAATACTAACAGGAGATTTTCAGAAGAGAAGAAAATGATTTCAAAAAGAAACACCAAATTTCTGGAAGAAAAAAGTATCAAAAGTGAATAAAAATAAATCTGAAAAAATAAATAAAAAGTGAATAAATACAAAAGACTAATAACTATACAAAAGAAAGTATATATCTGGTTTGAAATATGTAGAAATCAACAGATAGTAAGAATAATATAAAAGATGAAGTGGTAAATGGAGTTAACACTTTCCAAAGTATTCTAACATTTACAAGAAATTGGTAAAACAATTTGTATTTTACTGAATTTAAACTGCTATGTGCTTTTAGCAAAAGCAGGAAATTGATCAGAAAAATTGATTTTAAAAGGCTGCACTAGATAAAAGTAAGTTGTATCAGTCAGGATCTAATTACAAGGTATAACCCATACCATTAATTTTAATGTAGATTCATGTGTGTATATACACACATATATATATTTATAGAGAGAGACAGAGACAGAAAGAGAAAGAGACATTTATTATAGGAAGTTGGTTCACATGATTATAAAATGCTGAGAAATCTGTTATCTGAAAGCTGGAAACCCAGGGGAACCACTGGCAGTCCTAGTCCCAGAACAAATGCTTCAGAACAGGAAGAAACTTCTTTCACTAGTGTAAGTTCCAATTGAGTACAGGAGACTGATAGCACAGCTCCAAAATAGTAAATCCACACCACCCCGCCCCAGACTGTTAAGAGATTAGGTGAGGCTTACTCACACTGGGGACTACGATCTGCTTTACTCAGTCTATCAATTTGAATACAGTCTCATTCAGAACACAGACACACTCAGATTAATACTTAATCAAATATCTGGTCATTCATGGCCCAGTAAAGTTGGCACATAGGATTAACCATTACAAAATAAATATTTTCATTCTTTTCTAAGAACTTTCACAAAGGATCTCCTAGCTTGTAAATGCTGAGCAGACATTGACATATCTGTAGTTTCTACACATTGACCTGTACCTGTGATTATCAAATTAATTGTTTGATAAATATTTTCAAACAAATCGATGAATAATATTTTGCTCTCAATACAGAGGGGCTAATGCAGATAAACTATTAGGACTTCTGAGATATCTATCTCCTTGGCTTTGCAAACCTATAGTCTTTAATTAATACATGTTAGTATTGAGTAGTTGCTAAATTACTTTTATGGACAACTTTTATGAAAAATAAAGAATTTAAATTCCATCAAATGTTTAATTTCAACAAAATTATTATAAATTTTTCAAAGTTCTGGAACTCTACATCACAGCTGTACCATTTATAATAAAGACATTTTTTTAATATGTTATGTCAGTATCATCTTCACTACCAAATTAAATGGCCTCAACAAAGCGTATTTTTTAGTTTCACACAGAATTATAGGATGTTACAGTAGCAAAGAATTAGAAGAAAATAAATTGTAATGACCTTTGACCTGTCACAACTTGCAGTTGTNCCCAGGCAAGAATACTGGGGTGGGTTGCCATTTCCTTCTCCAGGGGATCTTCCTGACTCAGGGATTGAATCCTCATTTCCTGCTTGGCAGTCAGATTCTTTACCACTGAGCTACCTGGGAATCTCAAGACTAGTGCCAAATTCATAGTAGGTGTTCAGTTAGTATTTACCATCTAAGTTTCTGGGTGAATATTATTGAGAAAAGGCAATAAAAGAATAGTTTTTCCAATGAGACGAAGAAGGGTCCTCTAATAATTATCTATTGACCTGATTACGAAAGTCATAAATTTCTCCACAACATTGTACATAGGAGACACAGCAAGGGAACTTAATCACCATGTTATCACAAAGGAAGGAACAAGAGGGGCAAGAACAAATGGGTGCCGAGGAGGAAGCCATGTTTAAATGATGCCTGGTTTAACAAACTATGTATCAATTTAGAAATTCAATATAATCACCTAGGTTTATTTGACTACATTCATTAAATAAAATGAACATATTTTTAATTCCTTCAAGGCTGGTTCCATAGGACCCTCAAATGAATTTACACACTCATCCTCCCTTCTACTATGGCCTAATTGGCCTACCATAGGCTAATGGGCAAGCAGTCCTCAGCAATCATTTATCTTTTTTGAAGTCTTCTACTTAGAGCTCTCTTTAAGAATAGCAGTAGGTTTTCCCTTGAACTTATTTTCTTTCTCTTATTTGTTTGCTTTTTCAAGCATGTTGGAGAGGCTTCTTTGCTGTTTGTTTCTGAAACAAATCAAGGACACTAATTTGTTCTTTGTGGATTTTTGGAAGCTACCCCAGTGGGAGCCACTTCCTGTGACCAGGACGTCTGTCTGTGGATGACGCAGGGCAGGGAACTCAGGAAGGCTATTAAGTCAGATAGGAATGCTATCGCTAGGTGAACACATTAACGCTGTAGATTGAGAAGCAGAACCCCTGATTTTGGGGAGATGCAACCAACAAGTACATTTAGACAAGACTACCCAAGCATCAGCATTTACCTCTGTGCAAGGGCGTACTAAGCAGCAATTTCTGGCTGAGATGAAAAATCCTGTTCTCTTTAGACATGGGGAGGTAGTACAGCTGTGACACTGCAGGTATAGAAAAATCTTCCTGGGCTCTGAAGCTAGAAGGAAGTTGACAGCTCATTTTAGGATGACAGGGAAAGCGTTCTGGCTGAGTAGTGGGTGGGAACGTTCTCAACTCGCTCTAAACCTGTACATTTTACTCCTGGCTCTGCCATTAATCGGCATTGAATCCTGGTCCAAATCACTTCATCTCCCTGCCTCCCAGGGTTCCCCCATCTGTAAAATCAACAGATCCAAACAGTTGCCCAAGTCTTCCTTTCCGTTTTAATGTGCTGCCTTCGGATTAACAAAGACACATGCATATTTATATCTGTAAGATAAAAAGCCTTTGACTTTTTACCTTAAGTTGACTTTCAGGAAAAACAAGCTATATAACAAAATGAATGTATATTGGGAATTTATTTTTTAAAACAAACTTCAAAGTATATAGCCGGAGTTTAAACACAGTCATCTGGGTTTCCCTGGTGGCTCAGTGGTAAAGAATCTGCTTGCCAACGCAGGAGACACAGGTTTGATCCCTGGATCATGAAGATCCCTTGGAGAAGGCAATGGAACCCACGCCATCATTCTTGCCTAGAAAGTTCCCTGAACAAACGAGCCTGGCAGGCTATGGGGTTGCAACCATGGGGTTGCAAGAGTCTGACATGACTTAGCAACTAAACAACAACCCAGTCATCTATGTAATCCTAACTGTCAATACAAGGATGTTGACAACAACTGATAATGAATCTCAAGCCCTATAAAGACACTGAATTATCAGAAGAAAAGGCACCAAAGTATCTGTTTATGACAAAAGAAAATAAGATAAATTTTAGAAGTGTATTGAAAGGTAATATAGATGAATAANCCATGGGGTTGCAAGAGTCTGACATGACTTAGCAACTAAACAACAACCCAGTCATCTATGTAATCCTAACTGTCAATACAAGGATGTTGACAACAACTGATAATGAATCTCAAGCCCTATAAAGACACTGAATTATCAGAAGAAAAGGCACCAAAGTATCTGTTTATGACAAAAGAAAATAAGATAAATTTTAGAAGTGTATTGAAAGGTAATATAGATGAATAAGTGCTTTTTTAAAATGCAAAACCAATTATCTTATCCCGACACAACTATTACATTTATGCATATTATCTAGAAACCCAAACTGTATTTAGA
The DNA here is from genome assembly GCA_006410675.1 of Oreotragus oreotragus. Taxonomy (NCBI): domain Eukaryota; kingdom Metazoa; phylum Chordata; class Mammalia; order Artiodactyla; family Bovidae; genus Oreotragus; species Oreotragus oreotragus. The sequence goes on from SJYX01010761.1 coordinate 121,824, forward strand.
TTGCTATAATAATGGTATAGATAGAACTTCATATTTCACTATTTTCACATCTATTATCTCTTAAATATACCTTGATTTTCCTACAGTATTATTTTAATAACTTCATAACAGTAAACTGTGATGCTGATTTATTTATAATTTATAAAATCATAATTTTGCTGAACTTTTCGTTTGTCTTCAAATTTTTGCTATTAATATTGATTACAATTTTTTTTATGTTCAGCTTGTTTTGTTTCTGTTCAAATCTTCCCATAAGAGAAGAATTTTGGAGGCAATGGATATGATTAAATTTGTGGCTTTTGCTACATACAAGCTTTCATGTTACTTTATAAAGGGATTATCAGTTAATAATTCCACCAGCATATATCATTTTTAACCAAAATTTCACCACCTTTAACTGTGATCATTTTTATGATATAATATCATGCATTTCAGAACTAGCAGAGTAACAATGATGTGTATGACAAAGGGTCCTCAATAAGTATGTTTTCACCCTGCTCATTAAAACTTTGGACTTAACTTGGAGATTCATTTATTAATTCATTCACTGTAACACACTCATGCATTAATTCATGCATTCAAAAACCTTTCATTGAGCAAAATTATATAATTACAATATGTTAGGTCCTGGCTGTACAAAGTTATACTCTCTTTTAATGGCTAACTTTTTCAAAGAGAGAAATCTATGTGAAAACATATGTGGTCACTGCCTTCATCCCAGTATGTTTTAGGATGGGTAAAGATGAGGGGGAGAAGACAAAAAATAGCTCATTATTTTTCTTTCATAGCATATTTTGAACAGAATATACTAGGAATCTCCAATTATCAGAACTAGTGTCTTATATCATGTCATGAATGAGAAAACTACTTCTAAAGTTATTTTGAGAGGCAGAAAATTTGAAAAGAAATTAAGAATTAAGAGCTAATACTAATTCCAAGGTTCTCCTACTTCCTCTTATATTGGCTTTCTCTTCTCTTTGAACATTACAGTGATCAAAGGGTTCAAAGCCACTTCTCAGATGGCTCAGTGGGTAAAGAATTTGCCTGCAATGCAGGAGACGCAGGAGAANAAAAAAAAATGGCTATTACTTTTGTAGGACAGTAGCATTACAGATATATTTGTCCAGGTTCCCGAAAATGAAAAAAAGAATGCATAAAATAAAATAATAATTTCTTTTATGCTGTTCAGGTGTGTTGAATACCTGAGATAAGTAGGAATAGCTAGCAATCTTTTCCTAATTCAGATAATAGTTAGGTCTTATTTGTTTCTTTCCTCTAGTTATGCAAGGCTAGCATATTTCTTTTTCTAGTGTAGTCTTAGGTTACATTTGCATTTCCCATCACTCTAAGATTGAATAGAGACCACTGGAAGAATAGGTTTTCCTTTTGCAAACATATGAAAGAGATAAAGATTTGATCTAGCACCTGAAAAAAATTGACTTTTAAATAGTCAATGTCTTTTAGAATGAGGAAAACTTATTCTGCTATGCAGCCAGAAATAACCTCCTGGGTCACAATACAAGTATTTAATATTCTGACTAAAATTTAATAATATCAAAGACTTCTGAAAGTGACATTCTATCAGTAATAATGGCTTATATTTAAATGTCAGACTCCAAATTTACCATTTTATTGTAAAATAGAGAATAAATCTAGCATGNTAAATAGTCAATGTCTTTTAGAATGAGGAAAACTTATTCTGCTATGCAGCCAGAAATAACCTCCTGGGTCACAATACAAGTATTTAATATTCTGACTAAAATTTAATAATATCAAAGACTTCTGAAAGTGACATTCTATCAGTAATAATGGCTTATATTTAAATGTCAGACTCCAAATTTACCATTTTATTGTAAAATAGAGAATAAATCTAGCATGCAGGGAAAGGTTTAGATCTTATTTCTGAAGCTGATCTGGAACGCAGTATCTACAGGGTGATCATATGTCCTATTTTTCTTGGAGCATTTCAAGTTAATTTTGATGTCCCAATGTAAATGGACACGAATTTGAGCAAACTCCAGGAGATAGTGAAGCCTGGCATGCTGCAGTGTACGAGGTCTCAAAGAGTAAGACACCACTGAATAATAACAGCAAGGTAAATGCTAACTGTCCCCTCTCACAAAGTACGGCTTCCCAGGTAGTTCAGTGGTAATGAATCCACCTGCCAATGCAGAAGATACTGGAGACACGTGTTCAATCCCTGAGACAAGAAGATCCCCTGGAGGAGGAAGTGGCAACCCACTCCAGTATTCTTGCCTAGTAAATCCCATGGACAGAGAAGCCTGGTGGGCTACAGTTCATGGGGCCACAAAGAGGCAGATACGACTGAGTAACTGAGCATGCACTCACAAAGTTGTGCTAAGGACACATACACTCGTATCCTATCTCTTCCTCCTCTATGTCTCAAGGCATTTTCAATAATCAACAACCCTGGGAGATGTTCTCTTCAGTGAAAAGTAACCCCATCACAAAGTTTTGGGACATCATGTGTGTTTGATACTCCTCCTAAGTGCTCTTATGGAAAACAGCACTCTTCTGTAACTTATTAACAGATGACTACAGTGACCTGTTCACTTACTTCTCTTCTACAATAAAATCTGATTCTGTGATGGCATCAGGAATGCTACTAAATAATGTACTACAAGCATCTGGCAAAATGACTGGTATAGAATAAGATCTCAATGAAAGTTTTATGAAAATATTATCAAAAATAAATTTTATTTGAGATTAAACATGTAATTGTTTTTTTTCTTTGCTTCATTCTTATATGGGTTACCAAGCCTGTTTGCTGGATATCGATTCTCTTCAAGTAAATCTTGGCCTCATGCTCAAGAAAAGTCAATTGGCTTTGAAATGTCTGTGCTATTGTTTACTCTGTATTGTTAGATAAGTTGTTGAGGGTCTCTTTGAAGTAGTGACTTTCAAAGCAGGTTTCTAAACATGCATAAATATTTAATCATTCTTCATTTCTTTAAAACATTCACCTAACTTAAATACTCTATACCTTAAAATGGGAAAAATAAAAATGGCTTAGAAATATTCATTCATTACTTCCATTTACCAAGGATGATTATAGCAATGTGCATTTGAAATTAGATTTACTCCTTTTGCATTTAAAGAAAGCTTTGCTTATTACTATNAACTATAAAACTCCTAGAGGAGAACATAGGCAAAACACTCTCCGACATAAATCACAGCAGGATCCTCAATGATCCGCCTCCCAGAATACTGGAAATAAAAGCAAATATAAACAAATGGGATCTAATTAAAATTAAAAGCTCCTTTTGCATTTAAAGAAAGCTTTGCTTATTACTATCTGCTGTACAATTATGACCTCTAATAATTTCAGGCAGAAATTTACTCAGTGATACATAAACAAGCAAAACTTTTCTATGAAAAATCTCTTCAAAACACATTCAAGATTATGATACTTTTAGCTTAATGTTCTTACAAAACATTCAAAACAGAATGTTTTGAAACAGAAAATAGCAACTTATTGAATAAAAAATAATCACATATATATGGTTTAAAGAGTAAGGTAAAATATTTTATCTTTGTTGTATTAGCTTGAAACTCTGCAAAATAGCCAGGCTTTTCTGGGACATTACATGGATATCACAATGCTATTAGTTTCCATTAGGACTATAAAGCAAGCAATAACTAATTTTGAAATAAAGCTTTAATACTACATGATTCACTTTCATCTTCTCAAAGTCAGTAAATCTTTTACATGATACTTCATTATATTGTTACACATAGGCACTCGAGCTGTGTGTATGTGAGTGTGTGTGTTTAATGTTTTGCTTCATTAAAAGGCTCTGGGTTCTCTCAATTTAAGTGAGGTTTCTGTTGCAGAAGTGAAAGCTGAAGCAGGTAGAAGAAAATTTTGACTATTGTCTTTAGTAAAAATCTGCACTGATGGTTAAAAACCTTGGACTGAGTGTAAGTCACTGATTATTTTTTAAATTATTTCAGTGTGCTTCTTACACTTCAGTATAAGGAGACTCCCCATTAAAAATCTGAATTTTGTTTTCAAAAAATGTATCAACACCAGGCCAATTTTCACATAATATACCAGGCCAAAGCTGAATATCAGCTGACCCTGCTAACTGGTGTATAGTTTGCCATAGTTGCCCTGGGCATACTTCAGTCATATATGTTATGTACATTATGGAATATGTAGGTGTGTGAGGTTTCCAGCTTTGGACTTTGTTGAAAGTTTGTGTTTCAAAAGGAATGCTTACCTTGCAGGAACAGGCAGACATAGAGAAGGGTAGAATTATTTCCCAAGCCTAGAAAAAAGAAGATGTGTTTTATTTCTGAGCATGGTGGGGGAGGGGAGACTGTACCACGTGCTGATTGTGTCTTGGGTGGGGTTATCAGATTTAACAAATAAAAATGCAGGATATTTTGTTAAAATTGAATTTTTTATAAGCAATAAATATTTTAATATAAGATATTCTATACAGTATTTTCAACATAATTAAACTTAAAAAAACATTTTCAGTTTGTATGAATTCAAACTGAACTTACTGCTGCTGCTGGTAAGTCGCTTCAGTCGTGTTCGACTCTGTGCGACCCCATGGACTGCAGCCTACCAGGCTCCTCCATCCATGGGATTCTCCAGGCAAGAGTATTGGAGTGGGGTGCCACTGCCTTCTCCGAAACTGAACTTGGTATCCTATATTTTTCCTGATACTCCTAGTCCTAAGAGATTGTTAAGTTCAAGAGGAAAATGACTACATCACGCACCCAGGGAAGATGGACTTTAGGCACTCAGATTTCCTGTGTTGACAAAAGTCCCAGAAAGGATTGAATCACATGTCTTCAAAGAACCACATAAACTTGAGAAATGCAGTTCTGATTGGTAACCATGATAATTTCAGTGAAGAAGAAAGGAACTTCCACATTTTCCAAGTGCTTCTCTAGAAAATGATCCTCTACACTGTCCAAGATAAAAGGGTTGGTTTTCCTTTTGGTGGCCCAAAATAGTGTGTTTCCATCAGATTTAAGTTGGTGAAAGAAATAAACAAAGGGGACATTTGTAATATGCTTGAAATTAAATGATGCTTTCTCCTTGGAAGGAAAGTTATGACCAACCTAGATAGCATATTAAAAAGCAGAGATATTACTTTGCCAACAAAGGTCCATCTAGTCAAGGCTATGGTTTTTCCAGTGGTCATATATGGATGTGAGAGTTGGACTATAAAGAAAGCTGAGCACTGAAGAATTGATGCTTTTGAACTGTGGTGTTGGAGAAGACTCTTGAGAGTCCCTTGGACTACAAGGAGATCCAACCAGTCCATCCTAAAAGAGAACAGTCCTGGGTGTTCATTGGAAGGACTGATGTTGAAGCTGAAACTCCAATACTTTGGCCACCTGATGCGAAGAGTTGACTCATTGGAAAAGACCCTGATGCTGGAAAAGATTGAGGGCAGGAGGAGAAGGGGATGACAGAGGATGAGATGGTTGGATGACATCACCAACTCGATGGACATGGGTTTGGGTGGACTCCAGGAGTTGGTGATGGACAGGGAGGCCTGGTGTGCTGTGGTCTATGGGGTCACAAAGAGTTGGACACAACTGAGCGACTGAACTGAACTGAATATATATACCAAGAGAGAAATCTGATGCATAGAATCTTATCCAAAGGTACATTTTCACTGAAATTATCACAACTGCATGACACTATCAATTCCATATTCTATTTAGTATTGAATTGTGATACTACCTACAGGTTTTATTTTAATATCTCAAACAAGTAAATACTTTACATCATATCCTATCAATAAGTCACACAAGGACACTAACTTTGCCACTTAAAAATCTTATAGCAAACTTATGTGTTTATTCAAAATCAAACCTAACAAACTGGACAAATAAAATATAAAGCAAGTGAAAATACATAAATAATGAAAGTTTTAAAGGAAAAAAATGATACAAAGTCACACTTTATTATAGCCTAAAGCAAAGACTAGCAAGGAATCTTCAATCTTTTTTCAGTCATGAAAAAGAACATCTAAAGCACCGTTGGGTGAGATGACACTTCTGTGTACACCATGCTTCCTCAGAATCTACATTCTCAGTTAGGTGGAGAGTAGCTCCAAATACAGAATTATACACACACAGGATGCATTTAAATGCCCATAGAATGGAATTTCATATACAAGCAAGGTGTTGACATACATATAGGAAAGATGCATTTAAAGGTTTTGCAAAATGGGTAATACCCTAAGGACATAAATGGCTGATGAATTTCAGCTTTGATTTGTAGAATAAATATGTTTTTGGATAAATAATGTCTGAATTTTTATGTATTAAGTAGACTATTTTAAACTGAAAATTTAAAAATACATACATATAACAGGAGCACATTACTTGAAAGGGTCTGTAAAGCCAGTGATCAAGCTTTTGAAAATATTTAGCCCTGCTGTGTTATATAGTATTTTCCTAATTCTAAGTTGAAATTTTTTATTCTATTTAACATATCTGAAATTCAGTTGGTCTTTTTTTTTGTTTTGATTGATGTATTAAATTTAGGGCTTATTTTAATATCAAGAAACTGTGATTAATTTGATGATATAAATGATGATATAATGATGAAGAAATGAATGCTTATTGATATTTAGAATGTAGGTAATTCATATTTACCTAAACTAAGTTGGCTTTTTAAAAAATCACAGAGCTATCAAGCCCTTGGTGAGGTTTATTGATCTTCAACGTCTTGAACACCTTTTAACAATTTTTAATTACAAGTCTGATAGAATAAATTTCTGTATCTTAGCAGATTTTATTGTTATTCCCTAAAGGAATGGATTATTTATTGAGTGAGTCTCTGCCCAAGACTGGTCTGGGAGCCAGAATCCTAACATGGTATCTGACTCTCAGCTAGAGAGCACAAAATCTGAAACCCCCATCAAATCAACGTCATGGAAGTAGAAAAAAATAAATTCTGATTCCATTCTTTTATATAGTCAGATTTAGATCTATTTTTTACACATATCCTATCAGAAAATGATTAAGAATAGTCAGCCTAATATGACCTGTAAAACTCTTAAAATTAACTGAAGCTAACATTTTTGAAGATTTGTTAATCTTGCACTGTGGCTTTTATTATTGACTCCCAGCTGTAAACTTTGAGTTTAGGCAATCTTGAAATTATCCATGATAAGTATTATGAGAGATGATATTTCTTCTAGAAATATTTCAGGAATAGGTTGTGGTGCCAGAGCACTTCCACATGTTGTAGGGAATATTGTTGCCACAAGTGATGAAATTATAATGAAAGAGAAGATACTCTTCTTGGATGTTCAAATGCTATCGCAGTAAATCTAATAAAAATAGCAAAATGCTAGTCAAAAATAAAATTAAACACATTTAAATTTTTAAAATTTTTTTTAAAGGAGAAGGAGGTGGCATTTGGAAATAGTACTGTTAATATAGGCAAGTGAACTGTGGAGATTTAGGGAGATGTTATTATAGATGTAAGTAGGAGTTTCCAACCATGGGCAGGCTGTATAAATATGGTATTAAATGTAGTTTTCTTTGAAAACAAAAGAGGGATTGAAGCTGGGTTGGAATCATCATGAACTAAAGAATTCTGCTTACAGCTTGCACAGAGAGAGTTCACGTTGTTTCCCTGTTTAATTAAATCAGTAGCCCCTTCTTCGTAAATTAAAGATAAATCCCCACTGTCTACTAATGTTTAAAAAGAAGAGGAAGAACACCCTATCTTTTGAAAATGTAATTAGTCTTGCAGCATGTTTCTTTCAATGTCTTGTCCCTAGAAACAAGAAATGAAATGGAAATGAAAGGGGAAAGCTGTTATACTCCATTGATCCAATTGGTAACAATTTAAAAGTAAGTTCTTAGCTAATTGAATTGGCCCCCAGCACCAAATAAATTTACAACTGTGAAATTCCTTTACTAATTTCAAGTCTTTTTAAGTTTCACAGCCCCAAAGAGATTTTAGAAAGTTAAAAAAGAATAAACATTTTTGAAAGATCATTAGTTCACATTGGGATATATTTAAAAGTTCAACTATTAATACAGAGGGGTACTGAAATAAAAATCCAGAGGCTAGTTTTCAAGACCTCAAATTTACATAACTCAGACAGCTTAAAAAATGTGACCGTAAGTGGAAGTTCTATAGCCATTAGACTATTTCTCAGAATAGTATTCCTACATGATACTCATTGGGAAAGATGGCATCATCAGAATAGTTTGGCTACTACTGTATACTTTATACACTTGATAGTAAGGAAACTTGTTCATAAAGTTTGTTTTGAACACAGTTTCTGCAAATACGTTTCATTCATATATTGTTGACTATACATAAAATGGACTTCCCTGGTGGATCAGACGGTAAAGTCCACTCCAGGACTATTGCCTGGAAAATCCCATGGACAAAAGAGCCTGGTAGGCTACACTCCATGGGGTCGCAAAGAGTCGGACACGATTGAGCGACTTCACTTCACTTCACTTCATACATAAAATATAATTCTAAACATTAGTACATTTAATCAGTGCCTTCTTAGGGGAGAAAAAAAGGACAACAGTTTTTCTGGTTTTCTTTTCATTCTCATTAGCTGGGTCATTGTCCTCTTTCTAATCTATAAAAATGGATCACTTCTCATCACCACCTACACTTAAATCTCAGGTGATTTCAAAGAGTTCTATACATTAAATAACATCCATTAAAAATATAAAAACTATATTTGTATAGCCAGTAACAAAAATGCTCCTATAATCAAGACTGGAGTGTTTAATAGATTTCTAAATATTATTACAGCTAAACTGAAGTATCATCAAGTCTCCAAAATCTGTTTTTCTCACCAAACCTACAGTCTTCCTAACCATAGTTTCTGCCATCACACTACATGAAAATATTAAGGTTAAAACAAACAACAACAATAACAAAAAACACACACACAAAAAAAAAAGAGCAAAATAAGCAAAAATGGAGATTATTTTTGATTCAGCAAAATTTCTAAAAACCAATATGCAATTGATGAATTCAGAAAATTTATTTCAGCTCTATAGTCAAAACATATCCTATGTCTCAGACTTCTAAAGAAGTCCTTTACTATTACTTCATTCAGTCACTACTTTCCTGAATTACTGCAATTAACTCTTACTGGTCTTTTTACTTTCACTATTGCCCCAGTGCTTTCTATACAGGAGAGACCTGCTACTGCTAAGTTGCTCCAGTTGTCTCCGACTCTGTGCAACCCCATAGACGGCACCCCACCAGGCTCCCCCGTCCCTGGGATTCTCCAGGCAAGAACATTGGAGTGGGTTGCCATTTCCTTCTCCAATGCATGAAAGTGAAGTCTCCCAGTCGTGACTGACTCTTAGCGACCCCATGGCCTGGAGCCTACCAGGCTCCTCTGTCCACGGGATTTTCCAGGCAAGAGTACTGATGTGGGGTGCCATTGCCTTCTCCGACAGGAGAGACCATGTAGGGCTTTTAAAATATAAATTACATGTTACAATTACACTTTACTCTATTAACTCAATTATTTGAAGGCAATGTAGAGTGACCAAAAGTAGAAAATCAGAAGTCAAGCCCTGAAAGAAGGAAATATGATGAGTCACATGTATATGGCTTGTTGTCTGAAAGTATTCCCTTTAGCACAGTGTAGTTGGAAATGAAAGCTGCAATGATGAAAAGGAGATTTGTACCTTTAACTACTTATGTTAGAAAAAAAACGTTTTGAATATAGGAGCTAAGTTACAGTATATTAACAGCACCACCTCCCAGTATCCCGAACTATATATCACTATTTTGGATAAAAACCTGTCACATTTGGTTTATAATTCAAGAGCAGAAAAGCATTTAGAAAGTGCAAAGTTAGCACTAGGCCTACTTCTAGTTTAGATAGTTACTGTCCAGATGAAGAGCAAAAAGAAAGGGCATCCATGAAAAGAAACCTTGAAAATGTATAAAGCACAGTGTGACCAGTGATTATACACTTTTGAAGTTAATAATCCAAAATATTTGGTCATTCTCTGAAGTAATGGATTTAGTATATTCTGTTTAAAGAGTAAACTGTAAAATATTTGGGGGACATATTCCTGGCAAAGACAAAAATAAAGCTTTTTTTTGTCTGTGTTTCTAAATATAAGCTTCTATTTTCTAAAAATTTAGGTCATGCAAAATGGTTTCTCCACTACATAAATCTTTATGGTTGATTCTATGAGATTAATTGTATCTTTTGTTCTTGGGGAAAAAAAAGAGATGCTTTGGCTAAATATTATGAGAAGATAATTTCTAGCAGTACACACTGGCTTTTAGTTTTTAAGGGAAGCCATTTATTTTGAAATTCAGGAGCCCTTCAAAGAAAAACCGTACAGCAGAACTAATGATTTCTGGAAATAACACCTTATTTTAAAATTATTCATATGAACCTCTAGACTTTTCATGGTTTTGGAAAGGACCATTTCAGGATAATGAGCTATGAAATGGCAAACATTAATCTCTAACTAGATTTTCAGATAGAAAATTTTCCCTTAGGCTTTTGATACCACTAGACCACTGCTAAGTAGGCAATATTTTAGAATAACTTTTTTTTAATCTTAGAAAAAAGTCCATAACTCAGTAATTTTAATATAAAAATGTGGCATAGGGCCAGAAGACCAGAAGGAAAGATCAGGCTGTTTTAAAGTATTTTATTTTCATACTTGCATTTAAGCCATAGAAGACACAGAAAATGTAGCAAAGCAAAAATAAAATCAGCATCACTACCCCAAGTTCTGTGTCTGGCAAGCATTTTTCTTAGGCTTAAAAATTAATTGAACTTTAATTCTTTTATATATATATATATATATTCATTTATTGTGGATTCACTGTTTAAAAGTCTCTTTTCAGAAGTAAGAAATTGAGACTGTTTATTTTCTGCCATTACTTAACTTCCATTTGCTGTTCATATGACAAAACCATAAATTCACTGACCATAAATTTTGTAACTTGATGTCATTAAGCAGATATTGTAGTAGATGGATGTTTTATAATTAATTATGAGGATGCTTGTTATAAAAGAGTAAAAATAATAATTAAACACATTAATTATATATAAGGAAATCTGTGCTTTCTTTGATCTCCAGACAGTTTTCACTGGTTTATTTTTCTGTCTATACTGGTACTCCCGGAGAAGGCAATGGCACCCCACTCCAGTACTCTTGCCTGGAAAATCCCATGGATGGAGGAACCTGGAAGGCTGCAGTCCATGGGGTTGCTGAGGATCGGACACGACTGAGCGACTTCACTTTCACTTTTCATTTTCATGCATTGGGGAAGGAAATGGCAACCCATTCCAGTGTTCTTGCCTGGAGACTCCCAGGGACGGGGGAGCCTGGTGGGCTGCCATCTATGGGGTCACACAGATTCGGACACAACTAAAGTGACTTAGCAGCAGCAGCAGCATACTGGTTCTCCATCTCCAAAACTTTATGTACTTCACTCCTAAAAGTGAGCACTGTGCTGAACAACAACAACAAAAAAGCTAAATTAGCTTAATTAAGCTAAATTAAGCATTCAGTGCCACAAACAATTAGTGAAAAGTCCTTTTACTAAATCTTTTTAGTAATTGATTGTTCCAATGTGGCTGCTATTACAATACAGAACTCTTAAAGCATAACACAATTTAAGTATGAAACATTTAGACAAAGATAAGTTAAATATTTTGTTCAATATCACATTGAAATAGGGGACCAAAAGAGCATTTGCTTAATCTCTCTCCATTACTGTATAGTAGAACACCAATAATAGATGTTTAGTAAATTTTAAACAAATTACTCTCCAAAACTTAAATCACTTAATTTATTAACACTTTCATATATTTCACCTGTAAGTGACATGATTAAAAACTGGAAAAGTCAGATGCTGGTCTTTTCACTGACACTATTTATGCCGATCACTTAGATTCTTCCATCCTTAGAATATTTTTTTCTTTTCTCCTTCTGTTCCTCCTCCTCCTCCCCTTCCCTTCTTTAGGTTCATGGAATCGAATAGCATCAAACATTCTCATCAGACTCTGTTTTTATATTATTGTTTTGTCACCATAGTCCATCCTATGTATTTTTCCATCCTCCCAAATGGCAACCCACTCCAGTACTCTTGCCTGGAGAAACCCACGGATGGAGGAGCCTGGTAGGCTACAGTCCACGGGGTCGCAAAGAGTCGGACATGACTGAGCAGCTTCACTTTAGGTATACACTAACATAGTTGCAAATAAACTCACAGAGTGCTTAAGCTTGTGCACTCTGGAGTCAGATAGCCAAGGTTTGAATTTTGGCTTCAACACATAAAAGCTGCGTCAATGACCTTTCATGAACACGTAACCTTTTATGTTACTGATACTCCATACCAGTTTCTTCTTCTGCAACATGGGTATGCTGCTGCTGCTAAGTCGCTTCTGTCGTGTCTGATTCTGTGCGGCCCCATAGACGGCAACATGGGTATAATAAAATGTAATTATAGGTTGTTCTGAGCCTTATTTGCCTGCATGCATGCCGTCGCTTCAGCTGTGTCTGACTCTTTGCGACCCTGTGGACTGCAGCCCACCAGGCTCCACTGTCCATGAGATTCTCCAAGCAAGAATACTGGAGTGCATTGCCATGCCTTCCTCCAGGGGATCTTCTTGACCCAGGGATCAAACTAGCATCTCTTATGTCTCCTGCATTGGCAGGCGGGTTCTTTACCACTAACGCCAACTGGGAAGCCCTAAAGTTATTTACAATTCTATGAATAAATAAGCATGTACATATACATGGTATATATACATATATGCATTGCATGTATACATGGTATATATACAGGCATCCCTGGTGACTCAGATGGTAAAGAATTCGCCTGCAGTGTTCGAGACCTGGGTTTGATCCTGGGTTGGGAAGATCCCCTGGAGGAGGACGTGGCAACCCATTCCAGTATTCTTGCCTGGAGAATCCCCAAGGAGAGAGGAGCCTGATGGGCCTCAGTCCATGGGGCAAAGAGTAGGACACGACTGAGCAGCTAAGCACATAATATATACATATACTTAAATGTACATGTATTTGTGTGTGTGTTTTCAGTTGCCCAGTCGTGTCTGACTCTTTGCCAGCCCTTCGGACTGTAGCCTGCCAGGCTACTCTGTCCGCTGAATTTTTCAGGCAAGAATACTGGAGTGGGTTGCCATTTCCTCATCCAGGGAATCATCCCAACCCGAGAATCAAATCTGCATCTTCTGTGTCTCCTGCATTGCAGGCAGAGTCTTTACTGCTGAGCCATTAGGGAAGCCCCATATACATTTGTACTTGTGCCCAATACTTTAGCTGAAATGCTATATTCTTAAGTATAGGTATATGATTCCTTGAAAGTTATTTTCATAAAATGTTATTTTGTGCATTTTCTCACACTTTTCCTTTAACACTATATTTTTGAGACCCATCAATGCTCCTCTATATAACAATAGTTCATTGATTGCCTCTGAGTGTTGAATATTAATTACATTTCATCTCATGGAGATCAACAGATACAGTTAAACTAAGCATTGATTCATCCACATTTCCATACTGACTTGTATGAGAATGTATATATACCCAATAGTGTTTCTGCTCTGTCATAAAGCACATCAACACTTCCTTTAAGCAGTCCTGTTAGATCAAACTCTGGAAAGGCTTATAACAATTTACTCTTCTCCCAGAAAGCTGTTTTGCCAGAACTTTTTATTGTGTGATGTCTTGCCATTCATAAATGTGGTAACTTAAACCTTCATTTAGAATGTATTTGTGTACATGATTTCATGAAAGGATTCATATTTATATTTCTTCATTAAATGAGCCCTTTCCTCCACCATAATTTCCCCAATGATTTGTCCTTAACAACTTTATTAAATAGTAAATTCCCATGATATTGTAATTAGATTTTGTTTGGGAAATGCATTGACTTTATATTGAGAAGACTTGACATGCTTAAAAATCATTTTATCCAGAAATATGTAATTTATTTGGCTTATTCAGACCTATATTATCATTCAAGATACATATAAAATTTTTGTATAAATATTTTTTGCATTCTTTGCTAAGTACAATCAGGATTCTTTATGGATTTTGTTCCTAAACAAGGAATATCTTATTTTATTTTTATGAAATCTTAGAAACAAGCATAGAAAATAATGGAATTAACACTCAGCTACTTATAACTTAGCTTTGTTATTTAAAATAATATATTTACCTAATATATTATTTTAGGCAATAAAATATTAGTTGTGGTAATCTTGGGCTTCTCTCCATCTCTCACCTTTTTTCCTTCTTTCACAGAAGTTAACTACTCTGAATTAAGAATTTGTCACTGTTTTGCATGTGTTTATACTTTTACTACACGTGAGTGCTAATTTTTAAAGTTTTTAAAACAAAGAAAGTACTGTTATCAATAGCAGGAAAACCTTATGACTGATTACTTTCTAAACGGGGCATGTGTTTTGACTTCATGCACATATTAAAACTACATTTCAAAAACCTGAAGCACACTAATTCTAATGTTTGACATTGTATATTTGAAAGTGAAATAGACAAGGTTTAGATATGTGTAAAGAGGCTCTTATTTTCTTAGATCATGGATTCTCAGGAAACTTGGAAGACGTGCAAATCCATATGGGAAAAAGGCAAAGCAAAATGCAGTTCAATTTGTTCTTTGATCTTCACCAAATACTTCAATAGATGAGCACTGTAAACCTCCTGTAAATATTCTGAGGTAACAATTTACTGTAGTGTGCTGACACTGAATATAAAATTTAAATATGCTGTTTCCTAATTTTTACTTTATTGTAGCTCATACCTTTGTAAAAGGAGACATAATTTCTAATTTAAAATTTTCACTATATGGCTTATAATATTCTACATGATACAATTTTCTCTACTTTGTTGATGTTTTATTTTTCTTCTACTGGATTCCTACCTGTCATGCATCTATATTATCCTTTATATTGCTAAGTCTAAGTTGCTTCAGTCGTGTCTGACTCTGTGTGACCCCATAGACGGCAGCCCACCAGGCTCCCCCGTCCCTGGGATCCTCCAGGCAAGAACACTGGAGTGGGTTGCCATTTCCTTCTCCAATGCCTGAAAGTGACAAGTGAAAGTACTCTCACTTTATTTATTTTTCTCTGATTCTTGTGACGTTTTCTTGGTCTTCTAGCTTACTACTCTTCAACTGTGCCTATTCTATTTTAACACAGATACACATATATAATATTTTCTTACATATATCAAGAACTTTGAGTGTTCACTTTTTTAACTTTCATATTTACCAAAATACATGATCTCTTCTTATTCTTTAACAACTGTAATTATTATATTAAATTATATTTCCCCTATTAACTCTTTTTTCATGATTTCATCTTGTTAATTAACTTTGATTGTCTAGTCTATGGTGTGGATTTTTTAAATTAAAGTATAGTTGAGTTACAATGTTGTACCAATTTCTGCTATACAGCAAGGTGATAGTTATACACATATATACGTTCTTTTTTATATTCTTTTCCATTATGTCTTATCATAGTATACTGAACATAGTCCCTTGTGCTATATACATTAGGACCTTGTTGCAAAGAGTTGGACATGACTTAGCAACTAAACAACAGCAACAGCAAATATAGCTTATATCTGCTTACCCCAACCTCCCACTTCATTCTTCTCCCCCTTGACAACCACATGTCATAGACAGATTCTATGTCTGTGAGTCTGTTTGTTTTGAAAATAGGTTCATTTGTGCCATAGTTTAGATTCCACATATAAGTGATATCATGTAATATTTGTCTTTCTCTTTCTGGCTTACTTTGCTTAGTATGATAATCTCTATGTTGATGCAATGGCATTGTTACTTTCTTTTTTATGGCTGAGTGGTGGTGTACCTGTGTACCACATCTCCATACACTCATCGATCAATGGATATTGAAATTGTTTCCATGCCACACTGGTCAGAATGACTATCATTAAAAAGTCTACAAATAACAAATGCTGGAGAGGTGTGGAGCAAAGGGAACCTTCTTACACTGTTGGTAAGGATATAAGTTGGTATAACCACTGTGGAAAACAGTCTGGAGTTTCCTCAGAAAACTAAAAATATAATTACCATATGGTCCAGCAATCCCACTCCTGGGAATATACCCAGGCAAAACTATAATTCAAAAAGATGCATGCACCCCCTATGTTCATAGCAGCATGGTCTGGATTTGACACAAATATCTGATATTTGTCTATGTATCCTGTAGAGATCATAGATGGACAGTACATTTTCTCAAGCCAAATAAAAATTCTGCTTCTATTAGTAGAAATCAATCTTACTTGTAGTATCCTTGCTCTGGTCTTTTCAGAGAAAGGTTGAGATATGTGGCTGTATGAAATATGACAAGAGTTATGGGGTCTGGACTAATGTTCCCTGTCTGGAACATTACCTGTACCTACTTGGGATGTCTCTTGAATGCAGTCTTTCTCTATTACAAAGCTTCATTTTATTATACAGCTTCATTTTGGATGCAATAGTGAAAACTGATATTTTCTTTTTTTCCTTTATATTTTCCTCTGTTCTTTTCATTTTTATGAGGCTGCCATAGTCCCTAATCTGCTTTTCATTATTTTCTAATCCTTAGGCTAAGCACAGTTTCGGAGCACATCAGTCACGTTCTTTAGAAAGCCATGCTTGAGGATTAGTAAGGGAAAAAATTTTTGGATGCCATTCATTTAGTATAGATGGATGCTAGGATAGATCCCTTATATAATTATTCTGAAGGCAACACTGATGACTATTTGACTCTTCATGCCACTTTGTTGACATTTTACAGCTGAAATTTTTGGTGAGAACTACTCTTTCCTTTGCTGGCCTTTCTCTTTTGTTTTAGGCTGATTTTTTTCTTTTCTTTGCTGGTCCTTCTACAAGTTCAATTCTACCTGCTCTCTGTATTAAATATTCCAGAATTCTTGTTTCAGTGGATGGTGGGGGAAGTAGATATGGTTTCCATCCAGTATTGTGATTCACATCCCCCAGTTCAGGAGTTCATTACACAGCACTTTTGCCTCTCATCTCTAGGCTCTATTTTAAAAGATCAGCTCTTTCATTTTCGAAAGTTTCAATCATTAGAAATTACCATAACAAGAATAGCGATTCTAGGATACTACTGAAACACTGGGGCAGAGGTCTACTGAAATAACTCATTTTATCCCTATTTCTTTTTATTTGGAAGCATAAACTTTGATCCACAAGAGGTACAAATGCTTTGAAAGGTCTTGCCTTTTCTTTATAGATCAGAGGAAAGCATTTCTACTTGAGTGAAGTTGCAATGAAAGGTTAGACTTTTTTCGTTATCTTTTAATGTTATATTTAGAAGAGTCCACCTTATGTGAGAAAATGTGCAATGAAAATTAAGTGGCATCACAGAATGAAGAATTAAACAATACTTTCTTAAGAGCTCATATACATTTGAAATGAGATGAATATTCAACTTTATAATTTCTAGCAATCCATTTACATGAAACTTTATGTAACTTGGAGGTCAATCCCAGACTTTGCCTTCAATGAGTAATAGCTTTCAGACATTCATTAGTACAATACAATACAGTGATAGTTTCCTCTCAAAAGAGTAGATACATGTTATTCTGTGTAAATTTACAGTGTTGTAGAAGTTAAATTCTCTACATGGTAACTTGCTAAATAAGCAAGCATTTTATGCTAATATCAAACTCTCACAGCCAGTCTAAAGTTAACTGAAAGATCAAGCTAGGGATGACTGAACGATCAACTAACAGATCACTGAAGTCTTGATTTCCAGTCAGTATCATTGTCTTATCAGTGTTTGTCCATGAGGCTGGTAGGATACTTAGGGATCATCTATGAGATAACCATTAGAAGGGGAGGCATAGGCATCTGTATTTTTCAAGAACTTTCTTGGGTAATTTTTGTACACTGTTTCTTCCACCTCCCAATCTGCCCTGTAGACATGTGAGCTATGTCTATTCTCACACTATTTTTTTTCTCTTTATTGTTTAAGAAATAAATTCAGTAAATGTTTTATTGAGACTTTGTTTTATGTAAAAATCAGGACCTATTAACAGGATAAATTTTTACTATAATCCACATTAAAATAATTCATAAATATGTGACACAAAAATACACAATGATTCTCATTCCCTCAGAGTTTGAGGAAAGTTTCATTTCTCAGTAATGCTACTTGAACTTGCTCATTTTGAAGCTTGTGGACATGAAGTGACTAAACCTTAACTTGAATAATTGCTGCAGGGGTTGGGCATGAGGTATTATGATGAAATGTCACAGCTTCAGCACTTTTTTCCATCAAAAGCAGAAAAAAAGATCACTTTCAAGAGCACTACAAAGCCATGGAAACAGCAAAGCCACCTGGCAGCAAGATTTTTTAGTTTATTCTTAGGCTACAGAAATGTACTGAAATAACTATTTTTTAAGACGTTTTCCTTAATGAACAGTCTTTGTATATGTAAGTACTCTTAATGAAACTGCAAGCCCAAAGTCTAAATAATTCATTCTTTGAAAGTATTAATTAAATATCAGAAAAAAATTTAAGAACTATATTATAGCATTTATAGAGAAGTTAATGAATCAAAATTAAATGTAATAATAATCTTTCAATATTTTTGCTTGTATGGTTAAATGTTTAAAAGATCATATTATCATAGTTAATGAAATATTATGGCTATACTCTTTTGGACCCAATTAAATAATACTTAACTATCCTTGACAGATAGGAGTAGAATCATCCTTCAATATCTATAGGAGAATTGGTTGCATAGATAACAAAATCCTCAGATACTCAAATCCCTATATAAAATGGCATAGTGTTGCATATAGTCCATGAACATCTTTTAATGGCCTAATACAATATAAATGTTATATAAGTAGTTGCTAGTGCATGGTGAATTCAAGTTTTGCTTTTTGAAACTTTCTGGGTTTTTTTTTTCTCAAATATTTTTGATTGGTGATGGGTTGAACTTGCAGGTGTGGAACCCACATATATAGAGGACTAACTGTACCATCCTACTTTACAAAAGCAATTTAAAGACATTCTAAAAATTATCTTATTTTTCACTGTAATTGCTAGTCAGCTTCCTCCCTTGCCACAAATGAAGACATAAAAATTGGTTTATGCTGTGCTGATCAATGTCTGAAGTGAGGCAAAATTAGGAAAATTACCAATGATTATCACAAATTGTAGAAGGGGTAAAAACTACATTGTTTAGGAAAAATAAATTCCACTACATAAAGTATTTCAAAAACAGCTTATGTTTCAACTTGAATTTTGTAGACAAGTTTGACTGACCACACTTTCTATGATTTCACTACAAATATTCTGATGATTATCTATGTACAAATAATTATGTCCTGACATAGTCAAGTTCTTCAATAAAACAACAGTAATTTTTGAGATAATTTTTTCATGATTATTGTTAATACATATTTATTAGGTACCTGCTTCCTGTCTATTATAGTTCTACATATAACATAAAAGCATTTGGTTGTCTATTTTCATCATGTTTATCATTTATCATATAGTTGTATTTAACAAAGCTCAATTCATTAATAATTCATGATACTTTTAAATACAATTCATGGGATTAATGAATATATTTTATATTTAAAGTCACTTCATATCTAGATATCTGGATACAAAATTAATTAAATAGTAAAATTAAAAACAATATAAATAACAATATAAACTATAAATTTTAGGTAACAGATAGAGGGCTGTGTATGAACAACACAATAAGTTGAGTTCTTTTAATAAAAGAGGCATCCCATTTGTTTACTACAAACATATGATATGTATACGTATACTCAAACACACAAATCACCTCAAAACTGAATTAAATTCATAATTTATAGCTTTGTAAACATAAAGGATTTAAACTGAGAAATAAAATCACTTTAATTCAAAGAAATATTAGATGAGCAATAATCTGAAATTTCATTAGTTATTACTAAATATTTGCAGTATGAACATTGATATGGTCATAGGTGCACTAAACAATTATGATAATTCTAAATAGACTGGATTGTTTGAACAGCACAATGTAAAAAATAAATAAATACAAAAAAAATTAATAAATAAAGCAAAAAAAAAAATGCTTTCTTAAATCTTAAATGAGTGCCATTTTCTTTAGCTTAAATGAAAATTCAGTTCTGGAATATTTGTTATCGTTCAGTGGCCAAGTTATGTCTGACTCTTTGTGACCTCATGTACTGCATGCAGCATGCCAGGCCTCCCTGTCCCACACCATCTCCTAGAGTTTTCCCAAGTTCATGTCCATTGCATTGGTGATGCCATCCAATCATCTCATCCTCTGTTGCCCTCTTTTCTTTCTACTCTCAATCTTTCCCAGAATCAGGGCCTTTTCCAATAAGTTGGCTCTGTGCATCAAGTGGCCAAAATATGGAGCTTCAGCTTCAGCATCAGGCCTTCCAATGAGTATTCAGAGTTGACTTCCTTTAAGATTGACTGGTTTAATCTCCTTGCAGTCCAAGGGACTCTCAAGAGTCTTTCCAGCACCACAGTTTGAAAGCATTGTTCTTCAGTGTCGCTCTGGTTTCTTTATCGCCTGGCGTCTTTATGGACTGCTCTCACAGCTGTCTGTGACTACTAGAAAGACCATAACCTTAACTATATGGAACTTTGTCAGCAAAGTGATGTCTTTGCTTTTTAACACACTGTCTAGGTTTCTCATAGCTTTCTTTCCAAGAAACAATTGTCTTCTAATTTCATAGCTGCAGTTACCATCCTGAGTGATTTTACAGCCCAAGAAGAGGAAATCTGTCACTGCTTCCACTTTTTCCCCTTCTATTTGCCATGAAGCGATGAGACCGGATGCCATGATCTTAGGGTTTTTTTTTTCTTTTAATATTTAGTTTTAAGCCGGATTTTTCACTCTTCTCCTTCACCTCATCAAGAAGTTCTCTAGTTCCCGTTGCTTTCTGCCATTAGAGTGATATCATCCACACATCTAAGGTTGTTGATATTTCTCCCGATAATCTTGATTCCAACTTTGAACTCATTCAGCCCAGCATTTCTCATGATGTGCTCTGCATATAATTTAAATAAACAGATTGACAATAAACAGCCTTGTCTTATTCCTTTCCCCATCCTGAACCAGTCAGTTGTTCCAAGATTCTAACTGTTGCTTCTTGACTGGCATACAGGTTCCTCAGGAGACAAGTAAGATGGTATGGTAGTCCCATCTCTTTAAGGGTTTCACACAGTTTGTTATGATCCACACAGTCAAAGACTTTAATGTAACCAATGAAACAGAGGTAGATGTTTTTCTGGAATTCCCTTTCTTTTCTGTGATCCAGAGAGTGTTGGCAATTTGATTTCTGCCTTTTCTTAGCCCAGCTTGGACATCTGGAAGTTCTTGGTTTATATAATGCTGAAACCTAGCATGCAGGATTTTGATCATAACTTTATTGACATGGGAGGTGAGTACAATTGTCTGGTGGTTAGAACATTCTTTAGTACTGCTTTTCTTGGGAATTGGGATGAGGATTAACCTTTTCCAGTCCTATGGCCACTGTTTTGTTTTCCAAATTTGCTGACATATTGACTGCAGCACTTTGATAGCATCATCTTTTAAGATTTTAAATAGCTTTGGTGGAATTCCATAGCCTTACTAGCTTTACTGAGTAAATCTTGGAATGTTTATCAAGGCACAATAGACAAAGTGGGAATCTACTGAGGCAGCAGACACATTCCAACATGTCTTCTCTTTAATTTCATTAAGGTTAAGATGTTTGAATTCCCCATTGATTACAGAGATACTTCTTAGAGTATGCTAGATGACCATAAGGAAATCTTAACTGACCCAAATAAATGGAATAGCTTTGTTTTAACAATTTCCTTCAAAAACAACCAATTCAAGAACTTTAGAAACATATTTACAATTTCTTGTATTCTCTCAAAAACTTAAATATATAAAATAATGACAAATACCAAATCTTCATTAGCTGATATATGAATTAGTTAGGTGGCAACATACAACTGCAAAAGTAATTTGTATTACTTTTTCTGACATGCCCTCACACCAGCAACAGCCAATGCCACAAGGCTACCAGCTCCGGACTGCCATCAGGAAAATCCAGTGGTTTAATTCTACCTTTACTTCCTGAGAACTTCCAAAGATTTGAGACTTGTCAGCTATAGTAACAGTGAAGAATAATGCCTTTCACCACAACTGGGCACCTGAGTAAACTATACATTGGAGAATGATTGCTACACTGGGCACAGTATTGACTCACCTGAGGTTATTGCTACTAAGTTCAGGCTTTACTGAAGGTAGTCATGGCTATGAAGTGCTATCACTGCTACTAATACCAGTGAGGATGACATCCAGCACCAAAGGATTATTCTGACTTCCCTATCACCCAGCAAAAGCCAAGACTCCAAGTAAATTTCATGAATATATGCATGTGCATTGTAGATCTCATGGGATATGAAAAGCAGAGAGCCAGAGAAAAAGCCTGAATAGTATGCTGAAATTACAGGCATGGATCTGAAATGTATAATCTGAAAGGACCAACTTTATACATGATGTATCTGATGCCTACTCTATGCTAATTGCACACATAATTATCTTTCCCACTAGATAGAGGTTACTTGAGAAAGGTTAGTAAGTCTTATTCATATTCGTACTCCCAGGACCTCATTATGTTTATGAACACATAATAGATATTCAGTGCTTTTTTAAATTAAGGTATAGTTGATTGGTATTGTTTCAGATATATAGCAAAGTGATTCAGATATATACATAAAACACTGTATATTTCTCTTTTTTTTTGTATTTATTTATTTTTTTACACGAACTCCCATACATGAACCCCCCCTCCCACCTCCCACTCCACATCTTCCCTCCAGATCATCCCCATACACCAGCCCCAAGCATCCTGCATCCTGCATTGAACATAGACTGGCAATTCATTTCTTACATGATAGTATACATATTTCAATGCTATTCTCCCAAATCATCCCTCCCTCTCCCTCTCCCTCTCCTTCTCCCTCAGAGTCCATAAGTCCGCTCTACACATCTGTATCTTTTTTGCTGTCTTGCATACAGGGTCCTCATTACCATCTTTCTAAATTCCATATATATGTGTTAGTATACTGTATTGGTGTTTTT
>SJYX01010761.1:145660-159072 GCA_006410675.1 Oreotragus oreotragus
GAAAGCAGAGACATTACTTTGCCAACAAAGGTCCATCTAGTCAAGGCTATGGTTTTTTCTGTGGTCATGTATGGATGTGAGAGTTGGACTAGTGAAGAAGGCTGAGCACCGAAGAACTGATGCTTTTGAATTGTGGTGTTGAAGACTCTTGAGAGTCCCTTGGACTGCAAGGAGATCCAACCAGTCCATTCTGAAAGAGATCAGCCCTGGGATTTCTTTGGAAGGAATGATGCTAAAGCTGAAACTCCAGTACTTTGGCCACCTCATGTGAAGAGTTGACTCATTGGAAAAGACTCTGATGCTGGGAGGGATTGTGGGCAGGAGGAGAAGGGGACGACCGAGGATGAGATGGCTGGATGGCATCACTGACTCGATGGATGTGAGTCTGAGTGACCTCCAGGAGTTGGTGATGGACAGGGAGGCCTGGCGTGCTGTGATTCATGGAGTCGTGAAGAGTCAGACACAACTGAGCGACTGAACTGAACCGAACTAATATGTTAATACCTAATTCCTAATTTATCTTTTCTCCTCTTTCCCCTTTGGTAACCACTAGGTTGCTTTCGATGTCTGTGAGTCTATTTCTATTTTCTAAACAAGTTCATTAGTATCATTTTTTAGATTCCACATGTAAATAATATCGTATATTTGTCTTTGTCTGATTTACTTCAATTAGTGTGATAATCTCTAGGTCCATCCACATTGCTTCAAATGGCATTTTTCATTATTTTTATGGCCTAGTAATATTCCATTATATATATATATATATATACACCACATCTTCTTTATCCATTCATCTGTTGATGGACACTTATTTTGCTTCCATGTCTTGGGTATTTTAAATAGTGCTGCTATGAATACTGGGGTGAATGTATCTTTTTTAATTAGAGTTTTCTCTGGTTAAATGTCCAGGATTGGGATTACTTGAATGAATGGTAATTTAAAGAACCTCTGTACTGTTCTCCATAGAGTCTTCCCCAATTTACATTCCAACCCACAGTGTAAGAGCGTTCCCTTTTCTCCACATCCTCTCCAGCATTTTGGAGAAGGAAATGGCAACTCATTCCAGTATTCTTGCCTGGAAAATTCCATGGACAGAGGAGTCTGGCAGGCTACACTCAGGTTTGCCAAGAGTCAGACACAACCATCTGAGCACACTCCAGCACCAGAGTGAGGTGATACCTCATTGTAGTTTTGGTTTGTATTTCTGTAATAATCTGTGATGTTGAGCATCTTTTCTTGTGCCTACTGGAAATCTGTATGTCTTCTTTGGAGAAATGTCTATTTAGGTCTTCTGCTAATTTTTTGACATTTTTTTGTGCCTCTGAGCTGTGCAAGCTGTTTGTATATTTGGG
This sequence comes from Oreotragus oreotragus, assembly GCA_006410675.1. NCBI lineage: Eukaryota > Metazoa > Chordata > Mammalia > Artiodactyla > Bovidae > Oreotragus > Oreotragus oreotragus. The sequence continues at coordinate 147,013 of SJYX01010761.1, forward strand.
CAATTCCCTGTTGGTCATATCATTTTCAAATATTTTCTCTCAGCTCATAGATTGTCTTTTCATTTTGTTTATGGTTTCTTGTTTTTGTGTCCATTACTCTAGAAGATAGATCCAACAAAATATTGCAGTGATTTATGTCAGTGTCCTATGTTTTCTTCTAGAAGTTCTATAGTATCCAGTTATAGACTTAGATCTTTAATCCATTTTGAGTTTCTTTTTGTATGCAGTATTAGATAATGTTCTAATTTTATTTTTTATGTGTAGCTATCCAGTTTTCCTAGCACCATTTATTTAAGAGACTTTCTTTTTTCCATTGTCTATTTTTGCCTCCTTTGTTGTAGCTTAATTGATCATAAGTGTGTGTGGGTTTATTTCTGCACTTACTCTCTTATTTCATTAATCTATGTATCTCTTTTTGTGCCAGTAGCATACTGAATGCTTCTTTTTTTAAAGAGTAGATTTTCTGTAAAAGCATGGATCCAGAAACGAAATGCTTTCATTAGGTAGTTTGATAACATAGATGTATGAGTCTATCTGGTGTAATACAAAGTAGGATGGCAAGAACTAGTGTCACCTTTAGAGAAGGCATGCACGCTTAGTTGCTCAATCATGTCTGACTCTTTATACTCTAGCTTACCAGGCTTCTCTGTCCATGGGATTTTACAGGTGAGAATACTGGAGTGAGTTGCCATTTCCTCCTAAGGGGATCTTCTTGCCCTAGGGATTGAACTGAAGTCTCTTGTGTCTCCTCCATTGCAGGTGGATTCTTTACTGGCTGAGTCATCAGGGAAGCCCTTAAGGAAGGCATGCTATATCTATTATTATATAACAAAATGCCCCAGAACTTAGAGAACCGAACAACAATTATTTTAATAAATGATGGTTCTGAGGGTTGTCAATTTGATTCAGACTCAGCTGGGCAGTTCATCTGCTGGTATGTCCTGGGCTCACATGTACCTTTGTCCCCTGGCTGATAGTTGGAAGCTGATTGTTCCCAGATGAACTTACACATGTGTATGGCTGTTTGCTCTGACAAACACAGGTCTTGTGTCTTCACTCCGCCCGTGGCAAAGGTCATGAGGAAGGACGCTTTGGCGTATGCAAAGGTGGGATCAAGCCTCAGGAAACCCCCTGTTCCCGAGCATCTACCTCCAAAACCAGAGTCTGCCTACTTTACTGTTTTATGCTCTCACCTACACCTCTGACTTTATGGGGGGCTGCCCCCCACCAACCTCTCTCAGAGAAGGAGTTAACTTGCAGCTCCAGTCAAAAAATTCCTGGGTGTGACAAGAGTGTTTCAACTTACAAACCTCTGAAGGTTCTCTAGCCTGCCTGAGCAGGTTCATCTGGCCACATGTGATTGTTTACAGCCTCCCAACCGTGAGAAGCACAAGATGCTGTAAACTTTCTAAATACAGATTCTTTTGAGAAGTTAGAAAATTATTAGTATAGTATAGTGGGTTGATTAGAAATTATATTGGTGAAGGGTTTTTCATTTGTTGAGCCAATATTTGCTGCTAAATCTCCATATTCCCTGCTCTTATAATGAACATAACTAACATATAGGAGAAATAAGTATTAACCTTTAAGATTAATCATGTTAACCTTAGGCTAAGTAAATTCCTTTCTTAATTGTAACCCACTACACCCTCACCCTATAGGAATACAACTTTATGTGGTACCTTGGGAGGGTGGTGCCTGGTTTAAGAAAAATCACCCCTGGAAAATAATTTTTTTGGTTGACTGACTGTTATCAGAAAGAAAGGATCATAAAATGTTAGTAGGCCCCCTGGCCAGAAGATGATATAAAACCCCTAAGACCTTTTTGTATACATTTATATGGAGAACCTGATTTTGATAAAGGTCAGGACTGCTGACCTCCGTGTGACTTTAAAATCTCCATTTGTCTCTATGTGTAACAAAAGGTATATAAGCAAACCTGAAAATAAAGAAAACGTATCAGTTTCTGGAAAGACTGATTCCCCTGTATCTTTCTTTCTTGTTCTCCATTTTTCTGACTGAATTCCCATCTGGAGCATGGGTACTCACCAAGCCTGCTAATCTTGCCCTGGCTTCTAAGATCCATGCAAGAGGGAGCCCAAGGTGAGGCACCCTCCGCTATTCAAGTGGGCGCCGGTGGCCTACATAGGTGGTGCAAATCTCTTGTCTTGAGATTTTATTGGTATTTCCATGTAAACCAAGTTATTCAGCCTCTTTTTCTCCACTAGTATTTTCCTAGGACACTATTTCTTTCTAATCTCCCTCTTTATCGTTAATTAAGCAATTAATTCCTAGGACACTGACTCCATCCCCGCTTCGAATTACCAAGGATCCACCGATGCTGGACCCTGGCAGTTTCCATTACTTTCTTCAATTTAAGTCTGAACTTGGCAATAAGTAGTTCATGATCTGAGCCACAGTCAGCTCCCCATCTCATATAGAGCTTCTCCATATTCAGCTGCAAAGAATATAATCAATCTGATTTCAATGTTGACCATCTGGTGATATCCATGTGTAGTCTTTTCTTGGGTTGTTGGAAGAAGGTGTTTGCTATGACTTCGAATTACCAAGGATCCACCGATGCTGGACCCTGGCAGTTTCCATTACTTTCTTCAATTTAAGTCTGAACTTGGCAATAAGTAGTTCATGATCTGAGCCACAGTCAGCTCCCCATCTCATATAGAGCTTCTCCATATTCAGCTGCAAAGAATATAATCAATCTGATTTCAATGTTGACCATCTGGTGATATCCATGTGTAGTCTTTTCTTGGGTTGTTGGAAGAAGGTGTTTGCTATGACTAGTGTGTTCTCTTAGCAAAACTCTATTAGCCTTTGCCCTGCTTCATTCTGTACTCCAAGGCCAAATTTGCCTGTTACTCCAGGTGTTTCTTGACTTCCTATTTTTGCAGTCCAGTCCCTTAAAATGAAAAAGACATTATTTTTTTGGGTGTTAGTTCTAACAGATCTTGTATATCTTCATAGAACCATTTAACTTCAGCTTCTTCAGCATTACTGGTCAGGACATAGAGTTGGATTACCATGATATTGAATGGTTTGCCTTGGAAACGAACAGAGATCATCTGTTGTTTTTGACATTGCATCCAAGTACTGCATTTTGGACTCTTTTTTTGACTACGATGGCTACTCCATTTCTTCTAAGGGATTCCTGCCCACAGTAGTAGATATACTGATCATCTGAGTTAAATTCACCCATTGTAGTACATTTCATTTCACTGATTCCTAAAATGTCGACGTTCACTCTTGCCATCTCCTGTTTGACCACTACCAATTTTCCTTGATTCATGGACCTAACATTACAGGTTCTTATGCAATATTGCTCTTAACAGCATCAAGTCAATTTGGAAAACTCAGCAGTGGCTGCAGGACTGGAAAATGTCAGTTTTCATTCCAATCCCAAAGAAAGGCAATGCCAAGAACGCTCAAACTACTGCACTCATCTCACACGCTAGTAAAGTAATGCTCAAAACTCTCCAAGCCAGGCTGCAAAAGTACGTGAACTATGAACTTCTGAATTTAGAAAAGGCAGAGGAACCAGAGATCAAATTGCCAACATCTGCTTGATCATTGTAAAAGCAAGAGAGTTCCAGAAAAATATCTATTTTTGCTTTATTGACTATCCCTAAGCCTTTGACTGTGTGGATCACAATAAACTGTGGAAAATTCTGAAAGAGCTGGGAATACTAGCCCACCTGACCTGCCTCTTGAAAAGTCTGTATGCTGGCCATGAAGCAAGAGTTAGAACTGGACATGGAACAGCAGACTGGTTCCAAATAGAAAAAGGAGTATGTCAAGGCTGTAAATTGTCACCCTGCTTATTAAACTTATATGCAGAGTACATCATGAGAAACACTGGGCTGGATGAAGCACAGCTGGGATCAAGATTGCCTGGAGAAATATCAATAAGCTCAAATATGCAGATGACACCACCCTTATGACAGAAAGTGAAGAAGACTTAAAAAGCCTCTTGATGAAAGTGAAAGAGGTGATTGAAAAAGTTGGCTTAAAGTGGAACATTCAGAAAACTAAGATCATGGTATTTGATCTTGTCACTTCATGGCAAACAGATGGAGAAACAGTGCAATCAATGAGAGACTATTTTGGGGGGCTCCAAAATCACTGCCATGGTGACTGCAGCCATGAAATTAAAAGATGCTTATTCCTTGGATAAAAGTTATGACCAACCTAGACAGCATATTAAAAAGCAGAGACATTATTTTACCAACAAAGTTCCATCTGGTCAAGACTATGGTTTTTCCAGAAGTCATGTATGGATATAAGAGTTGGACTATAAAGAAAGCTAAGCACCAAAAAATTGATGCTTTTGAACTGTGGTGTTGGAGAATACTATTGAGAGTCCCTTGGACTGTAAGGAGGTCCAACCAGTCCATCCTAAAGGAAATCAGTCCTGAATATTCATTGGAAGGACTGATGTTGAAGCTAAAACTCCAATACTTTGGCCATCTGATGTGAAGAGCTGACTCATTGGGAAAGACCCTGTTGCTGGGAAAGGTTGAAGGTGAGAGAAGAAGGGGACGACAGAGGATGAGATGGTTGGATGGTATCACTGACTCCTTGGGCATGAGTTTGAGTAAACTCTGGAAGTTGGTGATGGACAGGGAGGCCTGTGAGCTGCAGTCCATGGGATTGCAAAGAGTTGGATGCAGCTGAGGGACTAAACTGAACTGAACTGTACTATATTGTACAAGACCGGGGGGGGAGTTACAGTTTCTCATCATTAAAGTGAGGTGTTGTACTAAATAGTGACTACCACATTTTTGGCTCCTCTTCAAAGATTAAAGTAGAAAAATAATTTTAAAGACTGAAACATGGAAAAAATAGTACTTCTTTTTCTATTTCTTGGGTACTGTTGATAGCTATTACATAATAATTTAATATTTAATCTAAAATTTGATAAGAATATTTTGTATATTCTTAATGCAAGCCATAATTTTCTTGTCAGCATTTCTATAACATATTGAGGTTACTAAACTCAAGTTTATGTGTCAGGCATACAGCTGAGACAAACATATGGAAATGTTAGAGTTTCGAGCAGAGTAAGGTTTATTGTAGGTCCATGAAAGGTGGCCCATGCCCTCAAAATCCAAAACTCCCCAAAGGGTTTCAGCAAAGCATTTTTAAAGACAAGATTAAAGAATGATCCAAGGGTTGTGATCAGCTCAGCTAAAAGTGAATGTTAGTCATGTCTGACTTTTAGCGACCCCATGGACTATACAGTCCATGGAATTCTCAAGGGCAGAATACTGAAGTGGGTAGCCTTTCCCTTCTCCAGGGGATCTTCCCAATCCAGGTATCAAACCCAGGTCTCCTGCATTGTAGGCAGATTCTTTACCAGCTGAGCCATCAGGGAAGCCCAAGAATACTGGAGTGGGTAGTCTACCCTTTGTCCAGCAGATCTTCTTGACCCCGGAATTGAACCAGGGTCTCTTGCATTGCATGTGAATTCTTTACCAGTGAGCTACCAGGGAAGCCCATCAGCTCAGCTGGTACACAATGTTCTGATTGGTTGATGGTGATCAATACTTAAGTTCCAGAAAGTCTGGCGGCTACATGCTCATGATGATCAAGTAGTTAATTTCTTCTGTTTCCTGGTGAGTTTAGCATCTGAAAACTCAGGAAATATGTATCAAATACTATTATCTAGGCACCTAGAGAGTAGATAAAGCAGAGTATATGGAAAAGAGGGTCTGTCCCTGAAAGGCTTCATAGAGTCCTGCTTAGTTACATTGGTAGCAGGAAGACCTAACTAACATTGTAGAAAATCAAATTCCACTAAAAAATGTAAGCTATTTACTCTTTTCCTAATGCTTTTATAATACTAATCAAAAAGAAACAAATGCATTTTTAATCATTAGGCACAGAGTTATGCAGATAGTGATACTCATAGTTTCTCACATAGTAGTTGATTTGCATATTGACTTACAGAGATAATTCTTTCATAGTTGCTTTAATTGACCTTGGACACACAGTGTGATGCATGGGAATTGAATCATCCATCTTCCCCATCAGTCTACTTCATTGTTATTCTTACCCATAACTTCTCTCATTTTAAGCTCAACTCTTGAATGTGGCAGATGGGAGCAGTTCTTGTTATCTTAAGTAGAAGGGAATATACTAGAAAATATGGAGGGTGAAGGTAGAAACAGGCATACCATAGATATGAAGTTTGAAGAACTGGTTAGAAGAATGGGAGGTATCCGAGGGAACCTATAGAGGATTAGGTAACAGGAAATTTAGAAACACATTCTTGAACTGCTGAGTTTTAGCTTGAATGTCTGTCCTCTACTACCCCAGTATAACCTGTGACTCTTCCAAGACTGAGTGAACTAGCAAGGAGCATCTATTCAGCTCTGTAACAGAAAGAAATATGATTTCTAAGAGGAAGACAGGAGATAGTAGGGAGAAAACTTGATGGTGAACTTCCAGAAATTATCCTGAATCCAGTTCAGTCCAGTGGCTCAGTCATGTCCAACTCTTTGCAACCCCATGAACTGCAGCATGCCAGGCCTCCCTGTCCATCACCAACTCCCAGAGTTTACTTAAACTCATGTCCATTGAGTCAGTGATGCCATCCAACCATCTCATCCTTGTTCATCCCCTTCTCCTCCTGTCTTCAATCTTTCCCAACTTCATTGTCTTTTCCAATGAGTCAGTTATTCACATCAGGTGGCCAAAATATTGGAATTTCAGCTTAACATCAGTCCTTCTGATGAATATTCAGGATTTATTTCCTTAGGATGGACTGGTTGGATCTCCTTGCAGTCCAAGGGACTCTCAAGAGTCTTCTCCAACAACACAGTTCAAAAGCATCAATTCTTCGGCACTCAGCTTTCTTTAGAGTCCAACTCTCACACCCATACATGACTACTGGAAAAACCATAGTCTTGACTAGACAGACCTTTGTTGGCAAAGTAATGTCTCTGCTTTTCAAAATGCTGTCTAGGTTGGTCATAACTTTCCTTCCAAGGAGCAAGTGTCTTTTAATTTCATGGCTGCAGTCACCATTGGCGGTGATTTTGGAGCCCACAAAATAAAGTCTGTCACTGTTTCCCTTGTTTCCCCATCTATTTGGCATGAAGTGATGGGACCAGATGCCATGATCTTCGTTTTCTGAATGTTGAGCTTTAAGCCAACTTTTTCACTCTGCTCTTTCACTTTCATCAAGAGATTCTTTAAGTCTTCTTCACTTTCTGCCATAAGGGTGGTGTCATCTGCATATGTGAGGTTATTGCCATTTCTCTCAGAAATCTTGATTCCAGTTTATGCTTCATCCAGCCCAGCATTTCTCATTATGTACTCTGCATATAAGTTAAATAAGCAGGGTCACAATATACAGATTTGACGTGCTCCTTTCCCTGGTGGCTCAGATGGTAAAGCGTCTGCCTGCAACGCAGGACACCCGGGTTCTATTCCTGGGTCGGGAAGATCCCCTGGAGAAGGAAATGGCAATCCACTCCAGCACTCTTGCCTGGAAAATCCCATGGACGGAGGAGCCTGATAGGCTAAAGTCCATGGGGTCGCAAAGAGTCGGACACAACGGAGCGACTTCACTTTCCTGATTTGGAACCAGTCTGTTTCTCCATGTCCAGTTCTAACTGTTGCTTCCTGCCCTGCATACAGATTTCTCATAAGGTGGGTCACGTGGTCTGGTATTCAGATCTCTTTAAGAATTTTCCAGTTTGCTGTGATCCACACAGTCAAAGGCTTTGGCATTGTCAATAAAGCAGAGATAAATGTTTTCCTGGAACTCTCTTGCTTTTTTCAATGATCCAGCAGATGTTGGCAATTTGATCTCTGGTTCCTCTGCCTTTTCTAAGTCCGCTTGAACATCTGGTAGTTCATGGTTCATGTACTTTTGAAGCCTGGCTTGGAGAATTTTGAGCATTACTTTACTAGCATGTGAGATGAGTGCAATTATGTGGTAGTTTGAGCATTTTTGGCATTGCCTTTCTTTGGAATTGGAATGAAAACTGACCTTTTCCAGTCCTGTGGCCACTGCTGAGTTTTCCAAATTCGCTGGCATATTGAGTGCAGCACTTTCACAGCATCATCTTTTAGGATTTGAAATAGCTCAACTGGAATTCCATCACCTCCACTAGCTTTGTTTGTTGTGATGCTTCCTATGGCCCACTTGACTTCTCATTCAAGAAGTCTGGCTCTAGGTGAATGATCACACCATCGTGATTATCTGGGTTGTGAAGATCTTTTTTGTACAGTTCTTCTGTGTATTCTTGTCATGTCTTCTTAATATCTTCTGCTTCTGTTATGTCCATACCATTTCTGTCTTTTATTGAGTCCATCTTTCCATGAAATGTTCCTAGCTTCTATTCCCAAATCTGTTATATGTTCCACAAGGCAGGTCAGTCTGAATTTTGAGAATAAAAGTGACAATTTTGTTTTTACAGTGTTACTTGCACTACTTTCTGAGGCAGGAAGCAGATGGCTCTGCTCAAGATACAGTGATTGGAAATTCATTCCCTGTAGATAAAAACTCCAAGACAAGAATAGCAGGACAATTAATGGAGGAGGCTAGGCTGTGCCCAGTTTACATATTTCTTTTCCTGAAGTTAGGAGACCTCTCTGACCACACACACCCAGAAAAGGCTCCTTCCTGGCCAAATGGGGAGAAATGACAAGGGATGCTCTATCCAGATGCCTCTTCAATAGGATCCATCTTAGCTAAGAGATGTGTGCACACACATGGAAGGACTCTTAGATATACCAAATATGGACTGTGAACCAGCACATAGTGATGATTAGCCAAAAGAAAACTGGAAGAAATGCCTCATATAAGTGATTTAAACTTCCGCATGGGTGCAGCTCAGGGATTCTCCCTCTGATCCTTCCTGTGTGTCTATCCATACATATTGTACTCTTTTTCCTCTTAATAATTATTTTATTTGCTTCAGTACTTTTTGTCTTTGGGGAGATTCTTTTCTGCAAAGACAAAGGCCAGGGCCCTTGTCACTGACCACTGGTCTAGTGACTAGGATCTGGTGCTTTCACCACCACAACCCAGCCGTCTTAATCTCTGGTTGGGAATGTAAGCCCTGCTCCAACCTGTTTCAGGCTGAGGCCACCCAAAATCATCTCTGCTAACAAATTTGCTGAGTTTTTAAAGCTCAACATGGATTACTAAGGACGATTCTAAGTCTTTCTAGATCACCTGGAATCTTATTTATAATCTTCATTCATTAAAATAGTTTCTTATGGCCCTTCTAATCTCTTTTAGCACTTTAAAAATACTTCTAAGGATTTAAGGTAAGGTTTGGGAATTCCCTTCCATGTCCCTTTGTTAGTAACTTATTAAACCAGAGGTCTGCTCTGTTTGCTGGAAGAAAGGAAAAAACCATCACTTAATAATGTCTGACTCTCTGCAACCCAGTAGACTTCATCCCACCAGGCTCCTCTGTCCATGGAATTCTCTAGGCAAGAATATTGGAGTCTAGGACATGGAATCAACCTAGATGTCCATTGGCAGATGAATGGATAAGGAAGTTGTAGTACATATGCACAATGGAATATTACTCAATTATATTTTAAAAAAAGACATATTTAAGTCAGTTCTAATGAGGTGGACAAAACTGGAGCCTATTATACAGAGTGAAGTAAGTCAGAAAGAGAAAAACCAATACAGTATATTAACACATATATATGTAATTTATAAAGACAGTAACTATGATCCTATATGCCAAGCAGCAAAAGAGACACAGATGTAAAGAACAGACTTTTGGACTATGTGGGAAAAGGGGAGGATGGGATGATTTTGAGAGAATGGCATTGAAACATGTATATTACTATATGTAAAACAGATGACCAGGGCAAGTTCAATGCATGAAGCAGGGCACTCAAGCTGGTACTCTGTAACAATCCAGAGGGAATGGGTGGGGAGGGAGGTAGGAAGGGTTTCAGGATGGGGAAACACATGTATGGCAAAAACCAATACAACATTGTAAAAAAAAGTATGCTACCCTGCAATTAAAATAAATAAATAAATTAAAAAAAAAAAAAGAATATTGGAGCTGATAACCATTCTCTTTTCCAGAGGATCTTTCCAACCCAGGAATGGAACCTAGGTCTCCCACATTGCAGGTGGATTCTGTACCATCTGAGCCACCAGGAAAGACCAACTGTCTGTTTTTAAAATAACCTCAGAGAATATCTAAAAGCAAGATCATGTGTTTCACTTGCAGTATCTCTTCATCTTTGAGGGTTTTGTCCACTTTCTTCCATCTGAAGAAACAGTTCTTGGAAGGGTTCCTTGGCTCCTTCTTAAGAAGTTTCATCATTATTTAGGTAGGCTTAGTGCCCTTTTTGGACATGACTGAGCAACTTCACTTTCATGCATTGGAGAAGGACATGGCAACCCACTCCAGTGTTCTTGCCTGGAGAATTCCAGGGATGGGGAGCCTGGTGGGGTGCCGTCTATGGGGTCACACAGGGTCAGACATGACTGACGCGACTTAGCAGCAGCAACAGCAGCAGTGCCCTTTTTGAACTGTGGTGTTAGAGAAGACTGTTGAGAGTCCCTTGGACTACAAGGAGATCCAACCAGTCCATCCTAAAAGAAATCAGTTCTGAATGTTCATTGGAAGGACTGATGTTGAAGTTGAAACTCCAATACTTTGGCCACCTGATGCGAAGAGCTGACTCATTTCAAAAGACTCTGATGCTGGGAAAGATTGATGGCAGGAGGAGAAAGGATCAACAGAGGATGAGATGGTTGGATGGCATCACTCACTCAATGGACATGGGTTTGAGTAAGCTCTGGCAGTTGGTGATGGACAGGGAGCTTGGCATGCTGCAGTCCATGGGATCGCAAAGAGTCACACACGACTGAGCAACTGAACTGAACTGAGTGCCCTTTTAATATCTTAGGAATTAGGGAGAGTAAACCTCATCCCTAGACTGCTCAGAAGCTTCTCTTGCACTATTTCATTCCTGAATGACTTCTCATTAGGTAAAAGGAGCTCATAAACCAAACAGTTTTCACAACAATCACACAAAAATGTCACCATACTTACTGTAATTACATGACAGTACAGACCAAGTTCAGTCCAAATGAAATAAGCCCTGAAATGCATTGATCTGAAGAATTTCTTGCATTGACATTTAAAGTTACTTTCTCAAAACAGACCCATTGACCCAATGATAAAGTTCCAAATCAGCTTCAATGTTTTGTGAGCAAAGTAAAAAATTTAATTTTCTTACTAAAAAGAAAGGAAACCAATTCAGAAATATCACAGTCTATCCATTACAGTTCAGTTCAGTTCAGTTCAGTCACTCAGTCATGTCCGACTCTTTGCGACCCCATGAATCGCAGCACGCCAGGCCTCCCTGTTCATCACCATCTCTCGGAGTTCACTCAGACTCACGTTCATCGAGTCAGTGATGCCATCTAGCCATCTCATCCTCGATCGTGCCCTTCTCCTCCTGCCCCCAATCCCTCCCAGCATCAGAGTCTTTTCCAATGAGTCAACTCTTCACATGAGGTGGCCAAAGGACTGGAGTTTCAGCTTTAGCATCATTCTTTCCAAAGAACTCCCAGGGTTGATCTCCATCAGAATGGACTGGTTGGATCTCCTTGCAGTCCAAAGGACTCTCAAGAGTCTTCTCCAACACCACAGTTCAAAAGCATCAATTCTTCGGCGCTCAGCTTTCTTCACAGTCCAACTTTCACATCCATACATGACCACAGGAAAAACCATAGCCTTGACTAGGCGGACCTTAGTCGGCAAAGTAATGTCTCTGCTTTTGAATATACTATCTAGGTTGGTCATAACTTTTCTTCCAAGGAGTAAGTGTCTTCTAATTTCATGGCTGCAGTCACCATCTGCAGTGATTTTGGAGACCAAACAAATAAAGTCTGACACTGTTTCCACTGTTTCCCCATCTATCTCCCATTAAGTGATGGGACCAGATGCCATGATCTTCGTTTTCTGAATGTTGAGCTTTAAGCCAACTTTTTCGCTCTCCTCCTTCACTTTCATCAAGAGGCTTTTTAGCTCCTCCTCACTTTCT
>SJYX01010761.1:159210-192023 GCA_006410675.1 Oreotragus oreotragus
AGCCATCTCCTCCTCGGTCGTCCCCTTCTCCTCCTGCCCCCAATCCCTCCCAGCATCAGAGTCTTTTCCAATGAGTCAACTCTTCACATGAGGTGGCCAAAGGACTGGAGTTTCAGCTTTAGCATCATTCTTTCCAAAGAACTCCCAGGGTTGATCTCCATCAGAATGGACTGGTTGGATCTCCTTGCAGTCCAAAGGACTCTCAAGAGTCTTCTCCAACACCACAGTTCAAAAGCATCAATTCTTCGGCGCTCAGCTTTCTTCACAGTCCAACTTTCACATCCATACATGACCACAGGAAAAACCATAGCCTTGACTAGGCGGACCTTAGTCGGCAAAGTAATGTCTCTGCTTTTGAATATACTATCTAGGTTGGTCATAACTTTTCTTCCAAGGAGTAAGTGTCTTCTAATTTCATGGCTGCAGTCACCATCTGCAGTGATTTTGGAGACCAAACAAATAAAGTCTGACACTGTTTCCACTGTTTCCCCATCTATCTCCCATTAAGTGATGGGACCAGATGCCATGATCTTCGTTTTCTGAATGTTGAGCTTTAAGCCAACTTTTTCGCTCTCCTCCTTCACGGAAACTCAGAAAAAGCTTTAAATGTACAGAAAATCATCCCAATAATTTATGAGCCTTTGTCTTTAAATCAAAACAATATCAGCAGGATTTAAATATAATTTATTCATTAAAATTGATTTTGTTTTGATTTTTATCTTATTGTCTTCTTTTCATTAAAATATGGTATTTTGGGGAGTATGTGTCAAAATGCTTATTTAGCAGTGAACATTTTTCTTTTATTGCCACTGTTTTAAGTGATAACGAACAAAGTGTACATGGACAGAATCAACTGTCCATGAATGGCTGAACAGAATCTGATGAACAAATGAATAAACTCAACTTAAACTGAACACCTATTTGTATTTGAAAATTATTCCTCAAGTTAAATGATTGATATGGCAGTTTAAGTCACATATTTTAAAACATGGATTTTGATTGCTTGATATTTTCATTCTTAAGAGCGAAGTTGTCTATTGGAGTCCTATGAAATATGATGCTTTATTCTTAATAATCATTAAAAATGAGGCTTTGGATATCTGTTCTTCCTGAATAACCTTATAAATAATATCTGAAATATTGTGGGCACACAAGAGATATGAAGTAAATCTTACAACTTATACAAGAAAAACTTCCAGAGTAACATTATTCCACATTGTTATGCCATTTTGGTAATAATTTTAATTAAGAGAAAGAAGAGGAAATATTACTTTAAGTAAAAGCGCTAATCATGACATGGCTCTTACTCGACTTGAACTTATGTAACTGAGAACATTTAGAGAACAATCCAAGTATGTCTGAAGTTTATGTTTCTGGAAGCGGTGCAAAAGTTCAGGAAAGGGGCCATAATTCCGTGCAATGATTCCTGAATTCCTGACTTGGAGATTGTAGAACCTGATTAGTTTACTGACCTGAGCCCTAAAAATTTCTATTATTTTTTTCAGATATACCCTTCTGTTATTAAACTTGTATATCTGTCCATATTAAAAACATTTCTAAGTATTTTATAGGCTTCAGAAATCTTTCATGACATCTGCAGTGAAACTAAACAGGGACTTATATAAAATACAATTGCAACTTGAAGGCAAATTTTTACTTCTAAAAATGTTTATTTCCTCATAAAAGATAATGTGAATTGCCATTTAGCATTTCAGAGAGATCTTTCAAAAGTATTTTTAGACTTTATTGAAATTTTAATCAGGAGTAAATAATCCAGCTTATTTACATGTAACTCAGACTTTTATAGATTTCACAAATAATAATAAAAAAATTGCATTACTGTTGTCAGTTCTGTCAATTTAAGAATTGCTATATCAATATTTTTAGTTTAGAAATGCTTGAATAAGGAGCTATAGAATACATTACTAAATAAATTTATTATGGCTAATAAAATGTAGAATATGTTTATTTTCTCAGAAGCTACTGCCCTTAAATATTAGAATAATCAGGTAGAATTCCTGAGAGAAGCATCTGTTATTTCCATCCTTAAAAATGATGGAAAAGAGAAGGAAGAAAAGGAAAGATAAAAGTTTTCTATGTAAAATGATTCCAGAAATAGCAATTGTATTACATATCCATATTACAACGAAGACTTCCCAAAGCATTATGTTAAGAAGGCAGCTGAGGCCATAACTGGAGACAGTGGAAAGAAAACACCTTGATCTATTAGCAGAATCTGTCTTAGATGGAAGAGTGTGAAATGGAAGCATGCAAAGCAAGTATTTTCATCTCTAATTCAGACAACTATGTTGTGGGAAGAACAGGGATTAATATGTAAATATTCTACCCAATTCTAAGTTTTGTGTGAAAAATCCAATTAATCTGACTGAGAATTTTTTTTAACTCAAATACAAAGCAAAGGAGGGGGGGGAGAGAGAGAAAGAGAGAGAAATGTTAACAAGCATCACAATTACTAAGATTCTTGCTTATGGTAAGAGGACATGCCCCTGCAATATGAAGTTATAGTATATACAGTACCATTGGCATTTAAACAGAATGGGGGTGATGGTAACTGAAAAAATTCAACTGCTTTAGAGGTCTGAAGAAAGAAAATGTCAGGGAGTTGTCACCATCAACTCAAGGAACACTGTGAAAATATAATTTCTACAGCGATGTCGATGTTTAGTGAGATCCCTGTGTCTGGAAACCCACTCCAGTATTCTTGCCTGGAAAATTCCATGGATGGAAGAGCCTGGTGGGCTACAGTCCATGGAGTCACAAAGAGTTGGACATGACTGAGCAACTTCACTTTCACTTTCTATGTCACAGGCAGATTATGCTGGAAATCAGGCCTAGATATAAAGAAGAGAGAGATACAAAGGATATGATATCATTTCTTCACCAGGTTTCCAGTTTTTAAGTCAATATCTTCATAGGAAAATAGTAAGACATTGAAATCTATGGTGGAAACTTTGGGTGGACAAGCCTGAGAAACTCAAAACTACATATTGGACTGAGCCCTTGACTTCATGGGCTGTCACAAGCACCTACTCTACCAGAGGAAAACAGTCACCCTTGTTTGGAAATACTGCAAACCTTTTGCTTGTCACAGATTCCTCACAAATTGCTGCTTGTCTTCCAAAATATTTCTTTCCACACCATTTATTGTCTGTACATCACCAAACACAAGATAAGGGGCTTCCTTCCTGGCTTAGACTGCAAAGAATCTACCTGCAATGCAGGAGACCCGGGCTCGATCCCTGAGTTAGGAATATCCCCTGGAGAAGGTAATGACAATCCACTCCAGTAATCTTGCCTGGAGAATTTCATGAACAGAGGAGCCTGGTGGGCTACAGTCCATAGGGTTGCAGAGTCGGACACGAATGAGCGACTAACACTTTCACTTTCAAACAAGATGAGCATCAGCACAACCTTCTCATGAGGATATGGATCCAAAGTCTAGATGGGAATAGCAAATGCCCCAGAGGAGCAGTAGAACCCTGCTAACGCATACACACAAGAACTTGAGAACATAAGTTTTAACCAGAAGAGGAAGAACATAAGACTGGAAAGGGAATTTTTAATAATTTGTGAACATGCAATCTTGACATGGGGTATAATAACTTGGCAGGGACACCTGGAACCAATTATAAAACCATGCTGGGACAATCATTTTGAAGTTTGTACACAATGATATTCTATTGTAAATGAGGTAAAGTGCCTTGATAGAACATTGAAGAAGTCTGAGGGCTCAGAAGTGTGAAAAAATTAAGATGGGTTTATTGTGTAAAACCAGAAGACACACCACCTCACCATCTCCTTGTTTTCCTCGGAAGCGTTTATAGAATGCTCTCTTTTAATTTAGTAAGGAATGCTGGGAGTGGAAGGAGTAGAGGCGATGCACAGGCATCTTTGTGAAACTCAGTAGTGGATTCCTGAGCAGGCTGGTATGAACAGAAAGAACCGAGCATCCGTTGCACAGAATTCTGGGATACCAGAGGCCAGGTAGCAGTACTTAACCATCAAAGGCAAGGTAGATGTAAATTCTAATATGGACAGCAAGATCAGAGTAGCAATCAGGGTGCCTCAACCCTCAGAGATCTGTGAGATGATTGAAATCATACTGTTCTGAGCACAGATGATAGGGGTTATATAACTTGCATAACAACAACAACAACAAAAAGTGTGCTGCCAAGCGGAAGGCTGATGTCAGCCATCAAAATGGAAAGTTATAGTTTTTTTTTTATCCAAGTTCCAGATGTATGACAATGCACGGATCTAAAATCCATTGATTAAAGGAAATGCTGAATCCCCTTGAGGAAGGATACAGTAATACCACTATTATAATATAAAATAAACATCCTCTTACTCTTTCTCCAAAGGGATCTCTGGTCATTTCCCATTTATTGAGAAAAGAAGACTGTCTATACTTTGAAGGGCTGTTGAATCCAGCATCTAAGATGACACTAGTAACAAGGAATCCAATATGCTACTTTGGATTTCTGCTTGAGTGGGAGTGAGAGAAGAAGCCAAATGATAAGTGGTGTCCTAGCCAGCCCAAGATCATCTCATATTAAATATATATCTTCAAATTTACCTTGGTATCATTTGCTTGTTCTCAGAATCCATACATCATAGCACCTGGCAGAAGCTTCCTTCACATTATTTCTCTGATTTGTGGAGTACAAGACTAGGCAGAATCCCTAAAAACTGTGCAACCTCCCTTGGAGAGCAATTTCGTTAACATGAAGCAATACTGAACCCCAAATGGAGTGGGGTTCAGTACCATATCCCCATTTTATTTCTGTTGACCCTTACAGGATCCAAAGGGATTACAATGGATAATGGTGGGCTTTCATAATTTAACTTAATGGTAACCTCAAGTACAGCTGCCGAGTCAGTTGTGATATCTGACCAAAAAAATGAACAACACAGTTCTGGAACTTAGTATGCAGCTCTTCACGTGAAGAGTACATTCATCACAAACAGCTCAGTATCTATAGGAAGGACAGAAATATATACTAGTGTTTCCAAGAAAAGTTAAACTCTCCTGTTCTGTCACAGTATAGAATACAAAGGACATAGCTATTTTGATTTTTTTTTTCATTAGTTGAGTAAAATAGTCTGATTTCAACAGAAATATATCAAGTAAAATGTGGTAACATGTCAAAACATGGATTTTGTAATTATAAGAGCTAAGACATAGATTACTATAGTGTTTCACAGATTTTTGACAAAATGTACCATAAGAAATTACATTTAGCTTAATTTTATTTAATTCAAAGTAAAGGACTATACCATAATTTCCTTCTCAGTGCTTCAGCATTCTTCACTATATCCCTAACACAATAAATTTACTATGATATCTTTTGCGTTCATTTGTTGATAAAGAGATGTATAGAAAGGAGACACCACATTCAATCCCTGAGTCAGGAAGATCCCCTGGAGGGGGACATGGCAATCCACTCCAGTATTCCTGCCTGGAAAATCCCATGGGCAGTGGAGCTTGATGGACTACAGTCCCTAGGGTTGCAAAGGCTCAGATGTGACTAAACAACAAAAATGGTCTTCTTTATAGGAAAATTGAATAATTATGATCCTCTCTTTTCTAGTAAACTGAACTGATGCTATCACTTTGTCATTGATTGTAATATTAACTATGAGTTTGAAGGTTTTCCTTTACATGTTTTAATTTAATAATTTAAAATGTGAATGTTAGGTTAAAATGAGGATGAATATATGTCCTAGTTTGCTTAGATAGTCCTGATTTATGCCCATCTCCCCAGTGTTACATGTGGCTAGTGCCTTTTTCACTTTAAATGTGTTCAAGTTTGGAAAATAAACTATCTTAGCTATAACAGTAAGGAAATCTAAGCTTCTTGGATACAAGAGCTGTGTATGAACTTTTGGAATAATAAATGAGAAATCTTTTCTAAGGATGCACCTGCTTCCTTTCTCTTCTGTTTCTGCTTCAAAAAATGCACTTGTCCAAACCGCTTTATGGTCACAAAAGGCTCAGCTCACTAGGAGGAGAGGAGACAGAAAACCTCTGGGGAAAATAATATGGGGACGGGAACTGAAGACCTCTGAGTGAGATTCTGAGAAGAAGGGGCAAATGTACTCGCAGAAGAGAAACAGAGACAAAAATACTAATACATTAGAAAGGTAGGCAAAGGTAAGTGCCACCAAGTAGAGGTGGGAAACACACCGTGTGATCCATTCCTCCCTTTTCTAGGAAAGAATGGAGATCACTTTTACCTCCTAAAATCAGAGTCTAATTTCTTCTTACAGAGGTATTTTGGTTATTGCATATGAGTGCATGTGTGTGTACTAAGTTGCTTCAGTCATGTCTGACTCTTTGCCACCCTATGGACTGTAGCCCACCAGATTCCTCTGTCCATGGGGATTTTCCAGGGAGGAATACTGGAGTGGGTTGCCATGCACTACTCCAGAAGATCTTCCCAACCCTGGGATTGAACCCATATGTCTTATATCTCCTACATTGGCAGTTGGGTTTTTTATCACTAGTGCTACCTGGGCAGCCCTACTGCACTACAGGAAAGGAAAAAGTACTTTGCATTAGAATCACCTGCCTCCTATGTATATAATATATTTTACCTCAGGATTTCAAGCAAAGGTTTACTTCTGAGGTTTAATTGTAGCTTGTAAAATGTAAATTTTAAAGAACACATCATATAAATAATTACTGCATTCAGATTAACTTAACCCAGACATGAAAATGATACTTTTGTTTACTCTCCATGTATCTTTACTGGAGAACATTTTATAACCATTCTAGAGAAAAACAGACATTATCTTTGAGAAAAGTATTTGAATAATTCACACCTATAGCTGTAATATATTTCAATTGTTGTTCAGTTGCTCAGTCGTGTCTGACTCTTTGAGATTCTGTGGACTGTAGCATGCCAGGTTTCCCTTTCCATCATCTCCCAGAGCTTGCTCAAACTCATGTCCATTGAGTTGGTGACATCCAACCATCTCATCCTCTGCTGTGCCCTTCTCCTCCTGCCTTCAGTCTTTCCCAGCATCAGGGGGTCTTTTCAAATGAGGTTGGCTTTTCACATCAGGTGATCAAAGTCTTGGAGCTTCAGCTTCAGCATCAGTCTTTCCGTTGAATATTCAGGATTGATTTCCCAAGATTGACTGGTTTGATCTCTTGCAATCCAGTGAAGTTGCTCAGTCATGTCTGATTCTTTGGGATCCCATAGACTGTAGCCTACCAGGCTCTTCCATCCACAGAATTTTCCAGGCACGAGTATTGGAGTGGGCTGTCATTTCCTTCTCCAAGGGATCTTCCCAACCCAGGGATCGAACCCAGATCTCCTGCATAGCAGGCAGACGTTTTACCATCTGAGCCACCAGGGAAGCCCCCTTGCAATCCAAGGGACTCTCAAAGTCTTCTCCAACACCACAGTTCAAAAGCATCAATTCTTTGGCACTCAGCCTTCTTTATTGTCCAACTCCCTTATGGTCCAACTCTCACATCCGTACATGACTACTGGGGAAACCATAGGTTTAACTAGATTAACCTTTGTTGGCAAAGTAATGTCTCTGCTTTTTGATATGCTGTCTAGATTTGTCATAGCTTTTCTTCCAAGGAGCAAGCATCTTCTATGTCACAGTGGTGTCATGCTTACATCATTTCACTTAGTTCCCACCACAATACAAATTCATATATTTCAATATGAATATATTACTATGAATCAGAAAGATTTCCAAGCACTTTATTTATTTATCATTCAGTCAGTTCAGTTCAGCCGCTCAGTCATGTCCGACTTTTTGTGACCCCATGAATCACAGCACGCCAGGCCTCCCTGTTCATCACCATCCCCTGGAGTTCACTCAGACTCATGTCTATCGAGTCCGTGATGNTTTTGTTTTCCATAAAATGTATGTGTGTTAGGAAGTCAATTTATTTTTAGAAAATAAAAAACATAAATACAGGACAAGATTTGATTCATGATAGAATTCACAACACAGCATCAAACTGTGGTATCATGCTTACATCATTTCACTTAGTTCCACAATACTAATTAGTATTATTTTACTAATAATTGCAAGTGGGAAGATTGAGGTTTTAAAAGACTAATATCTCACTTGAAGTCATGTATCTAGGGTATGGCAAAACTGGATTTCAAACTAGTACTTACTTTTATATTGGTATGTGACTTTTCTTTTTTTCTGTGTGGAGGAGGAATAATTTTGGGACACCAGAAAGAACTTAAATGATGATAAGGGACTGATTATATAAATTACTATATGGTATTAATAAAATAAAGGTCTATAGAGATTTTAAAATGAAAGTTGGCCAAAAGATTAAATGGGAAAATAATACTATAAGCTGATAACATCAATTATTTCCAGAAAGACTTTTGAGTCAACCTGGAAATAGCAGTCAAAGGGAAACTTATGTGTGTGTGTGTATTTTTTATATAGGCATTATTCTTATATGGGACTTCCCTGGTGGCTCAGATGGTAAAGCGTCTGTCTACAATGTGGTTTATTTGTTCTTATGATGCATGCATTTTTATAATATGTGTCATTTTTATGTCTCAGTATTAAAAAGAAAGCTACTAAGGGGAAGAAAAATCCTACACATTCAAAATTGCTGGCTCCACAACTTCTCCTTTTTCTGTTGAAACACAATAAAGGCTGTTCTCTCTCTTAATGAGTTATAAACAGTTCATACAGGGAAAGAAAAATGGTTCTGCTAATTTAGCTTGACAGCTGGCTCTCAGTATGACAGCACTCAGGCTGGCCAGTCGGCTTTCCTGACAACACATTAGCAAATGGAAACTGGTTCTTTTGCAGTACAGGTGATTCATTCCTTCAACTCAGTCATAGTGTCAGTTGTGATTGAACTACCCTCATAAAAAGAACATATGTTTTCTTCTCACTTGATGTTGGTGACTCCAAATAATTAAAAGTGGTAAAATTAAACATTGATCATTAGGATTTTTATGATATTCTTGTCTATTTCTTGTTAGTTTATACAGTTATGATAAATAACCTCATTTCCAGTGAGAAAGATTTAAACTACATAGGTTATTTGCCTCACTTTAGACTCTACTACACAGTTAAATTACTGGAAGCAGACTACACTTCATTCTGTTTCCAATTCCAAGCAAATGCTCAGTGCTGTGACATAGTAATTGTGTCAGCAAGTCAAGTTGCTTTGAAGTTGATCCCATATTTGGTTCACAAAAGGTCAATTCAGGCACAGCTGAAGAAATCTTTCTAGGTACAGAAAAGACAAAGTAACAAATTATTTTAGAGAAAGGACTTAAATCAAAAGTGAGTAAAAAAAAAAAATATATATATATATATAGCTCTTAGGTAGTTGCATAGAATTGCTAGTGATTTTCTAAAACGATCTTGTTCTAATTATAGAAAGGCAAGGTAAAACATATAGGTATAATTTAGATCTAAGACATTATTTTAATAAATAGCATCTTACAGATTGCGTTGTACTGTGTGACCAAACCAGAGATTAGGCCTCCTGCTGGTTTCCTACCCATATTACATCCAGTTATTAACCAATTTACTTAAAGTTCCTGGAAAGGGGGCACGCAGAATGCCCCAAAAATGCTCTCTGACCAAAGAAGACGCTGGGCCACTTAGAAACATAATGAACTCCTTTCCTTATTGAATCTTTTGAGTGTGTAGCTCTGAGGAGGTTTTCTTTTCCTATCCCTTCACACTAGTGCAGCAGTGAATCAAGCGTACATCACACCACTAGAGAGAGAGCGGGACAATAGAGACTTCTAAAATTTTACTATTTCTCTGACCACTTTAGCTAAGAATTTCAACTCATTTTATGAGAAACATGAGCATTTTGTTTTTATAGCAATTGCTACCAAAAGTTCTCTGTTTAAAGAGATATCTGGTTCTTTTAATAATCCTGTCCAATCTAAAAACTTTGGAGCTTTCCATGTGGCACAGCTGGTAAAGAATCTGCCTGTCAGTTTAGGAGACACATGAGATGCGAATCCAATCCCTGGTTCAGGAAGATCCCCTGGAGGAGGAAATGGCAACCCACTCCAATATTCTTGCCTGGAAATCCCATGGACAGAGGAGCCAGACAGGTTACACTCCATGGGGTCACAAAGAGTCGGACACGACTGAGCACACACACACACACGCTCTCAAAACTACACAGTGATATTCTGTAGAAAAACAGCCTCATTTTAGCTGAATGTTAGTCCTGTTCATTGTAAAGTGCAATCTCATTTCAATTACTCTCTTGTACTACTCAGGAAAAGCTGGACTGGTAAGTGCTACATAAAAAGAGGCAAGGAGAGCTGGAGTCTGCTCTCTGGTTATTTAGTCTGATCTCTCTTCCTGTCTCCCTGTA
Source organism: Oreotragus oreotragus (assembly GCA_006410675.1). NCBI lineage: Eukaryota > Metazoa > Chordata > Mammalia > Artiodactyla > Bovidae > Oreotragus > Oreotragus oreotragus. The sequence continues at coordinate 169,586 of SJYX01010761.1, forward strand.
CTTGTCCCAGGTGTTAGAGGAGAAAGGAAGGAAAAGGAAGACCAGTTTGATTTCCATCCTGGCCTGCTGTAGGTTTAAACCTCTCCTCTTGTTTACGATGGCTGCTGATCTAATTTGTTTACAGGCTCAATGTAAGCAAATAGATGCTCACTTGAATAGAAGACAAAGAGCTGTAATCCTTAATTAGCCATTGTGAAATCTGGTGATTCACGTTTATCTGGCAACTCCTAGCTTTGAACTCTTGCAAGATAACATTTTTATGAACAATAAATGTTCCAATAAAGTCAACTAATTTTCCTCTCAGATTTCTTCAAGGTAAAGGCCATCAAAGCAGCCCTGTATATTTGTCTTGCCTTTCATAGCTTTTGGCAAAATCATCAAACACATTCTTCTGCTTTATTTTCAAATTAAATATGCTATGATTTAATTTTTCTCCTTTACATAGTTTATATCCTTTTATATATTTTTCTATGCATATAAGTACATAAGTATGCATATATTTTAATCATAAAATGCTATCGAACTACAATACTGTTTCTTAGTTTCTTTTTTCATTTAACCATAGTTACTGTGTGCCCAGTCTTAAGTATTTGACATGAAGTGACTCATGTAATCTTGCTATCCTCTTCATTACATGTAACTTTACATGAAGTTTATGTCTTCATTTTCCATATTAATGTCTAGAGGTCTCATGATTTGTTTAGTCACTTATTGATGGATTTGTGGCTTGTGTCTGTATTTCCTATTATAAATGCAGCAAAATGACCACTGGTGAGCTTAGATCTTGTTGTATGTTGTGCTTAACTTATTGGGACCAGAGAATCAGACCATTCTTGCTGGTGAGTGGAGGGGCTACTCCAGTAGTGACTGGATGTCTTCACTGTCTGGTAATTTCCTGAGGCAGGAAGTGAAGAAGGGTCAGTGGAAGAACTTCCTCACTGGAGCGGGTGGTTGGGTCAGTGGGCTTGACTTTGTCATAGAAGTGGCATGGGGGCAGTAAACCGCACCTCGTCAAATGGAGGCAGATGCTTCCCAGTGAGTGACTGTTCTGGGGCTGGGCCTATGCAGCAGACATTACTGATACAATTTTTTACATGAACACGGGAACATGTAAATAAAAACGTCAAGTCTTTGAGTCTGAAGTTCTGAATCATATTTAGACCAAGAAATAACTTTCTGATAGTTAAGGTTTTCCTAAAAATGAAAGTCAGGGCATAATGATTAATGTCACCTCTCAATGAGTATGTGGGATGATGGATTCCCCAAACATTCCGACATTGTTCCCTTCACATTCAAGGTTTACCCTGAGTGTAAGCAATACTGGAGGGATGTAATAAAATCATTTTAGACCTTGATTTGCTACAAGTGTAATTTAGAAAACACTATAATCAAATCTGCTCTGTTCCATGAGAAATGAAGTGTTAAAATTACCATTAATATTTAAGTCATGGTTGTAAAAACAAACTTTAAATATAAATGATATAAGTGGATTTTCTTAATATATCACTTTACTCATTTTAGTTAAATGTGTCAATTTTTCATTTTATAAAAAAGTAAACTTTAAGAGTATATTTTTGCTGTACATTACTGCAGTAATATGACCTCCATCCTTGACAAGAAGGACAATGTATATTCCGTCACTGTATTTCCATAGATGAGCACAGTTCTTAGTCTAAAGTAGTCATGTGGTAATTGCTGAATTCAAATTTTTTTTTTAAATTCAGATATAATCAATGGTAATAAATGTCTTGAGCACGAGAGTAAAAGTCATGACACAGCAAATATTTATTCCTAATGTTAGATTTAAATATTTTTGTAATTACTAAGTGAAAGTTAATTATAACTTTAGGATAGCAGCACTAACCTCAGCAACTGTATGAATAAGAAAGTTAACCTGAGTTCGCTTTTAATATCAACTCTATGTCAGCAAGTGAACTGAGCATTTTATTTAATTATCTCCTTTGTCCTTCAATCACATATATAAAGTAGGAACTATTCGTCCTATTTTTTTTTCTACATATGACAAGAGTAAGTAACACACAATTGCAAAGCTAGGTCTGAGTAATACAGCTGGAAATTAAATTCAAGCATCTCTAGTTATGAAACCTCTCATTTTGACCACTAAACTTCAATGCCTGAATAATGCTTACACTGTGATCCAGTTTAAAAATTCAGAAGATTAAATATACAATTTTAGAATAGAATCACAACTTAAAATTATATTCAGTATTATGATCAATAGTTGAAGATTTAAGAAATAATAATTAGTACTCCAATATCACAGAGGTATTAAAAGAATAAGAAGAAACTAGAAACACATCATCTTATCTTATCTAGATTGGATCATTTTGTTAAAAAAAATATGCATTTTAGTAGCTAGATTTAAAATGAAGAAACATTTTCTTTTCATTTCATACATAATATTATCTAATTTTTTTAGTTTCATAATGATTTTTAAAATTAACTCTAGAGATCAAACCCATCCATAACTACCTTTCACTTTATATTTTCAAGTGGAAACAATTTGGAAAATTTTGACTGAGGTAGAGACCCACTTTCCCTACTCCCAGTCATAGATTACAAAATGTTTATGATAATTAAATCTCCCATGGAAGCTAGATAGAAAGTAATTTCAAATCCTAATTTTTATTCAGTATTGCTATATAAATTTATGCTATATGCCATAAATCAAGCTAATTTATTCATAGATGACTTTATGTAAATGTATAGCAAAAAAGGGTCATGTCAATCACACTCTCAAACTACAGTCTTATTCTCCATCTAGAGAAGGCAATGGCAACCTACTCCAGTACTCTTGCCTGGAAAATCCCATGGATATGTTTATGATAATTAAATCTCCCATGGAAGCTAGATAGAAAGTAATTTCAAATCCTAATTTTTATTCAGTATTGCTATATAAATTTATGCTATATGCCATAAATCAAGCTAATTTATTCATAGATGACTTTATGTAAATGTATAGCAAAAAAGGGTCATGTCAATCACACTCTCAAACTACAGTCTTATTCTCCATCTAGAGAAGGCAATGGCAACCTACTCCAGTACTCTTGCCTGGAAAATCCCATGGATGGAGGAGCCTGGAAGGCTGCAGTCCATGGGGTCACTAAGGGTCAGACATGACTGAGTGACTTCACTTTCACTTTTCACTTTCATGCATTGGAGAAGGAAACAGCAACCCACTCCAGTGTTCTTGCCTGGAGAATCCCAGGGACGGGGGAGCCTGATGGTCTGCTGTCTATGGGGTTGCACAGAGTCAGACGACTGAAGCAGCAGCAGCATAACTTACTTCAAGTTATGGATTCACCCTATTGTTTAATTCTGAGAAAATTTAATTTAATTTAAGAATTTCTTTAAAGAAAATCCAGCTGTGAGCCTTTGAATAAAAGTGTGTTAAATTCAGAACATGTAATTCCCCCATAGAGAAATTTCATATGTATGTTGCATTGTAGTGTCTAATTCTGTGTTTTATCTGAAAGTTCTTTTTATAGGTTTCTTATGATTAAAATAAAAAAAATGATCAATTTTATCACTTTAAGAGAATGTTCTATTAGTTTTGAAGTTTTTTAATATATTTCAAATATTTTTATTCTAAACATTGATACAAAATCAGATTTTTATACTAGATATTGCATTGGTTTATTTTGATAATCCTTTTTTCATATGCTAGATAGACTTCTCATAACAGAGAAAATTAAAAGCTGATATGATTATATTTTGATATGGTGTGTTATGCTATGTTATACCACTTTATATTGTATTGTTAAGCTAAATAACATATGCTAATAACATATGCTAAATGCTATTATGTTATGCTACATTAATGTCAAGCTTTTCTCAACTACCTTTGGAACCAAGTTTGGCATAGAAAATTATATGAGTCATTATCTCAGCAATCATGGTTTATCTTTTTTCTTTTTAATAATAATTTTATACTCTTCAAACTAGCTGCATAGTTTCACCATTTTTTACTTGAAGGGATATATACTAAGAAGAATCTTTTACCCTAATAGCTGTCTTTTCTTTTTATTAGCAATGTAAAAATCTCAATAGCATACATATTATAAATATAAATACACACGCATTTTTCCTCTTTAAATGGGCCTAGATTCAACAAAGAATACTTCAGTGGAGTAGACAAAGTGATAAGAGAAAAGATATGCCATTCAGTAAAAATTTTAGAGAGTGCCAGGAATGTAAATAAGATGTAAGATGAACTGCTCATTGCATTTAGTGACAAAAATACTTTAGTCTATTTTAGTGCGGTGGTCAAAGCTAAATCCAGGTGGCAATACCAGCTGAAAAGAGTTGTAATAAAAGTACATATAATAAAGATACATCAATTTCTTAAAAGTCAAGAAAGTTGATGTTAAAAGGAAGAATGCCGACAGATCCATATCTGGAAAAAAGTGGGAAAGAATCAGAACAGAAGTGGGGATACAGACAAGGGAAGAAATTACTAAGGAAGCAGGGTCCTTATAAAGGTGGAGGGGAAAGGGGGCCAGAGCACAACTGGAGGTTTAGGCCCACTGCTCTTAAAAGAAGGAATAATGGATGGCACATGTACAACTGTGCGAGGGGGTTTTGTGAAAAAGAAAACAGAGTCTTCTTAAGGTCTTTTTTTTTTTCTTCTACAAAGTAAGAGGCAAGAGTTTCTGATGACTAATGGGAAAGGTGGGAGGGTCAGAGTCCTGAGGATTATTGAGAATGACTGAAATAACTTCCATGAAGACTAGGAAAGTGCTAGGAAGATATTGTAAAATTCTCAATCAGAGAATTGGAGAAGTCACACCAGATTATTGATCTATAGTGGTGGCATTGTGCAAGGTGATCTGATTTGCTACATCTTTGCTTTATTATCTGGAGGTGGGGCCTAATGAGCTGGAGAGTTGCATTCCAAAGCATTGTGGTTGAGTGATGAATCCCAGTTCTAATTTAGAGAGGAAAGGGTATAAGCAGAGGCTGATTTAAAACTACTGAAGGCTAAGCTGTAGTCCCCCTCATTACAGAGGCTATTTACAATTCCCTCAAGGGACCTAGGTAATTTTGTACTTCTATTTACAACTTTATACTATTTTTCTTTTTAAAAAAAGTCCTGCAAATAGTCCACAAGTATGAAACCCCAAAATCTGAATGTAGCCACAGGGGATGAAAATAATAGGAATGCCAGTAGGAGATTAAAAAGTAAAGGAGTCTCTGAATTGAATATTCTAATGTTAACAAAGGTGAAAATAGTGGAACTGAAAACACAGGAGTGCTAGGGGAATAGAGATTCCTTTTGGGGAAGTGGAATAAATTAAATCATAATTTCACAGATGAAACATTTAAGATAAACCAGATTTGGTCTCCCTGTCCTATTGCTCTTGGATTTTTCAAAATATATTAAGATAAATATGCATAAAAAAATCTATTTTTGTAATTTACTGAATAAATAAAGTCACACAGTTGTGTCTAACTCTTTGTGATACTGTGGACGGTAGCTGGTCTGGCTCCTCTGTCCATGGGATTCTCCAGGCAAGAATATTGGAGTGTGTTGCCATTTTCTTCTCCAGGGGATCTTCCCAACCCGGGGATGGAACCCAGGTCTCCTGCTTTGCAGGCAGATTCTTTACCAACTGAGCCACAAAGGAATAAATAAATACTTTACAGAGAACACTCAGGGATATCTATATGAAAACCCAATTGAGAAATTCCTTTATTTACTTAGTAGTGAAAAGAGTGATATAACTATTGTATTTATCTTTTTGGACCTAAAGTTTAAATCTCAACACAAAGCCCAATCGGAGTAATAATCTTAAAATCTAAACACATATTCATATTTCTCCAGTTCTTTATTTTCTAGTACTTGTGATTACTTCTGCAAGAGGACTTACATCATCATTAGATTAAAGTAAGTTGTAAAGTAACATAGTTAATTATCAACAAGGGAATGGGAAGATGGCGGAAGAATAGGACGGGAACACCACTTTCTCCCTCACAGATTCATCAAAAGAACATCTCAAGGCTGAGCAAACTCCACAAAACAACTTCTGAATGCGGGCAGAGGACATCAGGCACCCAGAAAAACAGAGCACTGACTTCAAAAGCAGGTAGGGGAAAAAAATATAAAAGCCGAAAAAAAAAGAGACAAAGGAGGTGGGGAGGGAGCTCCGTCCCGGGAAGGGAAGCCCGTCCCGGGAAGGGAAGCTTAAGAAGAGAGGTTTCCAAACGCCAGGAAACACTCTCCCTGCCGAGTCTGTGGCGAGCCTTGTAAACACAGAGGGCAACATAACAGGAAGGAAAAATAAATGAACAATTAAAACCAACAGATTACAAGCCCAACAGTAACTCGCCCAGCGGAAAAGCAGCGCAAACGCCTGCGTCCGCCATTACCCAGTGGGGGCAGGGCAGGGAGGCGCGGCAGGCGCGGGCTGCGGTGCTTTCAGAATCGGGCAGGAGCGTCCCGCCGCGCGTAACCAGAATGAACTAACTGCGGCTAGCNCCCCCCTTAAAGTACTATGGTTTGGGGGGTAGATGCTTGGAAACAGGGGTTTCCTGAGGCTTGATCACACCTTTGCATATGCCAAGCCTCCTTCCTCATGACCTTTGCCTTGGGCGGAGTTCCTCATGCTGGCTCCCGACAACTGATAGGGCCCATGTGGGTCTCATTGATAAGATGGCTCATTATGTTAACGTTCCAGTGTTCCTTTATGTCATCTGGAGCATAGGAGGACCCACCATTTCTGATGTTCATCTACAACAACAGGCTTCTTTCTGTTTTTCCAGACAAAACTCTATGAACAATTCTTACCCCCAACTAGGAACTATACCGCTGCACCTCTGTAATCACACTTCACGTCTCTCCTTCCCTGTAGGCTAATCTGTCTATTATGCCTCAGGGACTGCAGGACATTCTCTTACTTTCTCAGGGAGACTCCCTTCTGCATCTGGTGTAAATACTCCTATTGTAGGGGCTACACTGGTCAGTTCACTGTTAGTTTCAGAGACTACTAACAAATTCCCAGAAAGACTCCTATTTGCTATCAACTTCAGCTGTTGTCTTCTTACCCCTGGAATATTTTTCTTGTGTGGAACCATTACCTATTCTTGTCTTCCCACTAACTAGACAGGAATATGCACCCTGGTATATCTGGCCCCAGATGTATCTATTGCTCCTATCAGATGCTTCCTATTCTACTAACTCATAACCAACCCAGATGGCAATTCACTTCATTCCTCTATTAATTAATTTAGGAATAGCAGCTGGGATTGGAACAGGGATAACAGAACTCACAACCGCTTTAAGTTACTATCAAAGCCTTTCTAAAGACCTCACTGACAGCCTAGAAGAAATAGCTAACAACCTTATCACTATCCAAAACCAGCTAGATTTCCTGACAGCTGTGGTCCTCCAAAACAGAAGAGGATTAGACCTACTCACAGCAGAAAAAGGAGGCCTGTGCCTATTGGTTTAAAGCTCAACATTCAGAAAATGAAGATAATGGCATCCGGTCCCATCACTTCATGGGAAATAGATGAGGAAACCGTGGAAACAGTGTNTGGATTTATATAGATAACACCAGGTTATGGTAATTTAGGTTTAAAGTCTCCTCTGTGTTGGAAACAATTTAAAAAAAAGAAGAAATTATTAGGCAGTTACTATACCCCTCTCCAAAAATATAAAAATGTCTGTACTGTTTGGATAACAGTCTCCATTGCTACAGGATATCTACTTTACAAGGTGACATGCTCTAACTTGGTGAAAAATTTCTAACAGTAGATATATATTTTATATTACCAAAAGGGCTACCATAAGATATTTCCCCGCCCCCAGTATATTTCTAAATACTGACACATTCTTACTGCCGTTTTTCAATATTGTTTTGTAATACCATTTTTGAATTGTAAAGTTCTCTTCCCATGACTCCTGAGAGATGAGAAGCAATCTCTTTGCTCCTATTGTCCATAAGCATACTTAGGTTACATAAAGTTCTAACAACATACGGCTATTTAAACACTTGTGAATTTTGCTCCAATGTTTAAAACTTTGCATCCTTTTTGTAATGAACATCAAGAAACTATGTAGTTTCTTAGATTTCCCAAACATATTTCTCTATCACTAACTATGAGGTGCATGTGTGCATGCTAAGTCACTTCAGTAGTGTCTGACTCTTTGCAACCTTATGGATGGTAGCCTGCCAAGCTCCTCTGTCAATTCTTGCCTGTCCTTTTCTAGGCAAGGATACCATAGTGGGGCCATGCCCTCCTCAAGGAAATCTTCCTGACCCATGGGTGGAACCCACATCTCTTTTGTCTCCTGCATTGACAGTCAGGTTCTGTACCACTAGTGCCACCTGGGAAGCTCAATTAGGGGGTGTGTGCTGTGCTAAGTCACTTCAGTCATGTCGCACACTTTGTGATCCTATGATCTATATCCTACCAGGTTTCTCTGTCCATGGGATTCTCCAGGTAAGAATACTGGAGTGGGTTGCTGTGCCCTCCTCCAAGAGATCTTCTCAATCCAGGGATTTAACCCGGCAGGTTCTTTACCGCTAGCACTACCTGGGAAGCCCAAGTAGGGGGTGAAGTGAAGTGAACTGAAGTCGCTCAGTCATGCCCAACTCTTTGCAACCCCGTGGACTGTAGGCTACCAGGCTCCTCCGTCCATGGGATTCTCCAGGCAAGAATACTGGAGTGGGTTGCCATTTCCTTCTCCAAGGGATCTTCCCAATCCAGGGATCGGACCCGGGTCTCCCGCATTGTGGGCCAATGCTTTAACCTCTGGGTATGCGTACCCAAATAAACATTCTACATAATTTGCTGGACTGAGAAACTTCTTTGGTTTATTTTGCGTATTTGTCCATGTACCCCACGCCTGCATTACCTGGCTCTGTTGTTCAGGTATCAAACTCTTTATGGTGATAGTCAAAGGGATACTCTGAAAGTATCCCTTTTCAAGTCCCTGAAAATTATACTCAAGTTTCTATCTTACCCCATCTCCACTTATGAGCCCATTCAGCATGCTGGTCCCAGAAAATCTGGACTGTAACACAGGTGATATAATATGTCTAACCTTAGTCCTACATTTAATCCATCAATTAAGAGGAACTTGAGGCAATATAGTTTGCTTTTGAAAACACAGCAAGGGCTAACACACAGCATTTCTGACTAACTTTCAATAATTGGTGACAAGTTGTTATAGATGCCATATGATAGGAATCTACCATGGGGACATGACAGAAATAATAAGTTGTTTCACCCAGAGAGGTGAGAATGTCAAGAAAATCATTTGACTATGTAATTAAAAGTATGTACAAACACACACACACACACGAAAGGTTAATATGGTAGTCTCAGTTCAGTTCAGTTCAGTCGCTCAGTTGTGTCCGACTCTTTGCGACCCCATGAATCGCAGCACGCCAGGCCTCCCTGTCCATCACCATCTCCCGGAGTTCACTCAGACTCACGTCCATCGAGTCCGTGATGCCATCCAGCCATCTCATCCTCGGCCNTGAATACCAGTTGTTGTGTATTAAGCTAATATTTAGATTATAATTTCCAAAGATCCCTATAAAATGGTACACATATATACAAGAATCTAGAAAAATGATACTGAAGGATTTACTTACAGGGCCTCATTGGAGAAACAGACATAGAGAACAGAATTATGAACATGGGGAGAGGGGAGGAGAGGGTGAGATGTATGGAAAGAGTAACATGGAAACTTACTTTACCATATGTCAAATAGATAGCCAAAGGGAATTTGCTGTATGACTAAGGAAACTCAAACAGGAGCTCTGTATCAGCCTAGAGAGGTGGGATGAGTAGGAAGATGGGAGGGAGGTTCAAAAGGGAGAGGATATATGTGTCCCTATGGCTGATTCATTTTGAGGTTTGACAGAAAACAGCAAAATTCTGTAAAGCAATTATCTTTTAATAAAAAATTAATTAATTTTAAAAAGTTTAAAAAATTATTCATTTGACTTGTTAAAGATAGTAAGGCAGACTTTATTCAAGACCACTACAACAATGAGGTTTTGCTGTAGCCAAGAGGAATTGGGCACAACTACAAATTAAAGGATAAGCAGAAAATTATAACTGAAGAACAGGGTGGTGAGTCAATGAATGGAAAAAAAAAAACCAACTGAAACAAAACATTTAAGCTAGGGGAATTCTTGCCAGAACTACTTATCAGGATTCTTGCTGAAGGCAGGACAGGGTGATAAGATATCAAGAGTGAAGGTGTTGGGAATATGATCAGATAATGAGGATGGAGGATTTTCAATAAACTGACCCAGCAGATTTCTTGCTAAAACCAGAGTAAATGGGATAAGAAATTGACCAAGTTCAGGATTAGTAAGAGAGAACTCAGAGCAGCCTGACTCATGTTGGCTTAAAAGAGAGTCTTTGTCAAAAGGCAAAACAGTTCAACATAGAAACCCTTTCAGTTAATCGTATTGATACATCTTTATATTTATTGCAGTCTCAAGAAACTGCTTAATAAATCAATGGAAATAATTAGGGAAACCTCATAATATTAATTTGAAAAGGTAAGTCTCAATAATTAAAATCTGACATTGTTTCTATTAAAAATCAAGATACTTGTTAGTGTCTTTATGGGAGGGAAGCAGTTAATTTTATTCCCAAAGATAAAATAGAAAAGAGTGTGCAGACTCTCTAGAAACAATGTTTGCTGCATGCATTTCAGATAACTTTTTTTTTAGAAAGGAAAATATAGTGATTGTGACATGCTATAAATGTTTAAAAATGGTAAAAAAAAAAAATTAATATGACTCAGTACCCTAAAATAATTTGAAAAATGTTCCATTCCTGAATAAGACAAGTAACAGTAAATAATAGATCAAAACAATCATTTAGTTTTCAATTATTTCCACCTTGTAAAATATGAAAAATGAAGCTATAGATTGAAAGAAATCAAAAGAGAACATTTTTAATATTTGAGAATTTTATTAAAATAATGATAACTTTGTTAAAATAATAATGAGAACTTTATGAAATAACTTTAAGATTGCTTATGACCTAAAGGAGAAATTAAAATGATCTTGCTTCCTTTAATCACAGTTAAAAGGTACATCTCTGAGGACTTGGCGCAGATTATACACACTACTAAACAGAAAGCCTCTATGAAATAGAAGCAGTCTGAAATTAAACCCTGAGGAGTATATAGATCTTGATAGACCTCTTTATTGAATTAAGCTCCAGTATCTTTCTATAACACATGGCTTAACCAATTATCATTATTCATTCACTGTCATAAATACTAAATATGTTCCTTAAGAAGAATGCCTGTTTTCTGAGACTGCAGTGAACTTCAAAATAAATAAAATTCAAAGTGAAACACATGAAAATTCCTCTAATAATTTAAAATCTGTAATTACTTAGAATTTTTACAGATTGCTTTTAGCATACATATTTAATTATAATAATGTTTTTTTAATATCGAGAATAGAATAGAAGAATACTTTTTCATAAGTAATTGTCAAGTAGATTGGATGACTTGTTGATCATATGTCCATGAAAACAGTACTATGCACAGTAAAGATCCTGATGCAATTGAAATTATTAGGAAGTTACTATACCTCTCTCCAAAAATATAAAAATGTCTGTACTGTTTGGATAACAGTCTCCATTGCTACAGAATATCTACTCTACAAGGTGACATCCTCTAACTTGGTGAAATATTTCTAACAGTAGATATATATTTTATATTACCATAAGGGCTACCATAAGATATATCCCCGCCCCCAGTATATTTCTAAATACACATTCTTACTGCCGTTTTTCAATATTGTTTTGTAATACCATTTTTAATTGTAAAGTTCTCTTCCCATGACTCCTGAGAGATGAAAAGCAATCTCTTTGCTCCTATTGTCCATAAGCATACTTAGGCTACATAAAGTTCTAACAACATACGGCTATTTAAACACTTGTAAATTTTGTTCCAGTGTTTAAAACTTTGCATTCTTTTTGTAATGAACATCAAGAAACTATGTAGTTTCTTAGATTTCCCAAACATATTTCTCTATCACTAACTATGGGGTGCATGTGTGCATGCTAAGTCACTTCAGTAGTGTCTGACTCTTTGCAACCTTATGGATGGTAGCCTGCCAAGCTCCTCTGTCAATTCTTGCCTGTCCTTTTCTAGGCAAGGATACCACAGTGGGGCCATGCCCTCCTCCAGGACATCTTCCTGACCCATGGGTGGAACCCACATCTCTTTTGCCTCCTGCATTGACAGTCAGGTTCTGTACCACTAGCGCCAGCTGGGAAGCTCAATTAGGGGGTGTGTGCTGTGCTAAGTCACTTCAGTCATGTCCCACACTTTGTGATCCTATGATCTATATCCTACCAGGCTTCTCTGTCCATGGGGTTCTCCAGGTAAGAATACTGAAGTGGGTTACTGTGCTCTCCTCCAAGAGAACTTCTCAACCCAGGGATTTAACCTGGCAGGTTCTTTACCAGTAGCGCCACCTGGGAAGCCCAAGTAGGGGGTGAAGTGAAGTGAACTGAAGTCGCTCAGTCATGTCCGACTCTGCGACCCCGTGGGCTGTAGGCTACCAGGCTCCTCCGTCCATGGGATTCTCCAGGCAAGAATACTGGAGTGGGTTGCCATTTCCTTCTCCAAAGGATCTTCCCAATCCAGGGATCGAACTCGGGTCTCCCGCACTGTGGGCCAATGCTTTAACCTCTGGGTATGCATACCCAAATAAACATTCTACATAATTTGCTGGACTGAGAAACTTTGGTTTATTTTGCATATTTGTCCTTGTACCCCACATCTGCATTACCTGGCTCTGTTGTTCAGGGTATCAAAATCTTTATGGTGATAGTCAAAGGGATACTCTGAAAGTATCCCTTTTCAAGTCCCTGAAAATTATACTCAGGCTTCTATCTTACCCCATCTCCACTTATGAGCCCATTCAGCATGCTGGTCCCAGAAAATCTGGACTGCAACACAGGTGATATAATATGTCCAACCTTAGTCCTACATTCAATCCATCAATTAAGAGGAACTTGAGGCAGTATAGTTTGCTTTTGAAAACACAGCAAGGGCTAACACAGCATTTCTGACTAACTTTCAATAATTGGTGACAAGTTGTTATAGATGCCATATGATAGGAATCTACCATGGGGACATGACAGAAATAAGTTGTTTCACCCAGAGAGGTGAGAATGTCAAGAAAAGCATTTGACTATGTAATTAAAAGTATGTACAAAAACACACACACACACACACAAAAGGTTAATATGGTAGTCTAGAAGCCCCTTTATCTATAATGGTTAGACTGATACTTGACAATCATAAATTTGCTGTAATACCAGAGTTGCTGAACATCCTCATAGACATTGATATATTCCCTAAGGAACTGGGACATAGATAAGTTGATATTAATTAATGCTTTTAATTAATAAAAGCAAAGTTCATATGGACAAGCTTACACATTATTTTTGATTCAGATGTGTTTGTTTGTCTGAGGGAAAAAATTTCCTGACTTGCTCTTTCCTTGCAAGAAGAATGCATTCTTGACGTTTAAGAGTGTTGGCTACTCTTAATATTTTTCTCTTCTCATGTGTTTTTGAGTGTGTTAGTCACCCAGTTGTTTCCAATTCTTTGTGATCCTATGGACTGTAGCCTGCTAGGCTCCTCTGTCCTTGGAATTTTCCAGGTGAGAATACTGGAGTGGGTTCCTATTCCCTTCTCCATGGGATCTTCACGACCCAGGGATCGAAGCTAGGTCTCCTGCATTACAGGCAGATTCTTTACCGTCTGAGGCATGTGAGAAGCTCTGCTATTTCTCATATATTTTAGTAAATACTTCTAAGTATCTGTCAGAAATCCTGTAAAATTTGATAATAATTGTGCTGAATCTATACATAGATTTGGGGATATTTTTAGTCTTTGATATATATTTTCTCCCAAGTAATAAAAATGTTTTCATTTATTTAGAACTTCCTAAAAACGTGTTTTTGTAAAAACTTTGTCATTTCCTTACAGGTTGCACTCCTTTTGTTGTTAGGTTTATTCCTGAGAAACAAATTTTGTTATATGTTCAAGTGCATCTTTTAAGATGATTTTATAATTCATTATTCTTGGCTGCTGTTGTTTTTCTTCAGTCCTGTCTCTTTGCGACCCCATGGACTGCACTATGCCAGATTTCCCTGTCATTCACCATCTCCTGGAACTTGCTCAAACTCATGTCCATTGTCAGTGATGCGATCCAGCCATCTCATCCTCAGGCATCCCCTGTCCTCCTACCTTCAATCATTCCCAGCATCAGGGTCTTTTCAAATGAGTTGGCTCTTTGCATCAGGTGGCCAAAGTATCAGAGCTTTACCTTCAGCATCAGTACTTCCAGTGTAAATTCATGCTTGATTTCCTTTAGGATTGACTGGTTTGATCTCCTGGCAGTCCAAGGGATTCCCAAGAGTATTCTCCAAAACCACAGTTCAAAAACATCAATTCTTTGGCACTCAGCTTTTGTTATAGTCCAACTCTCACTTCCATAAATGACTACTGGAAAAACCATAGCTTTGACTAGATAGACCTTTGTAGGCATTGCTATTTCAAATGTCCTTTGCTTTTTTTTTTTTTTTTTTGCTAATGTCCTTGCTTTTTCAAATGCTGTCTAGATTGGTCTTCCAAGAAGCAAGGATCTTTTAATTTCATGGCTGCAGTCATGGTCCACAGTGATTTTGGAGCCCAAGAAAATAAAGTCTGTCACTGTTTCCACTGTTTCCTCATTTATTTGCCATTAAGTGATGGGACCAGATGCCACGATCTTCATTTTTTGAATGTTGAGTTTTAAGCCAGCTTTTTCACTCTCCTCTTTCACCTTCATCAAGAGTTAGTCTTTATTTCCTCTTAGCTTTCTGCCATAAGGGTGGTGTTACCTGCATATTTGAGGTTATTGATATCTCTCCTAGAAGTCTTGATTATAGCTTGTGCTCCATCCAGTCTGGCATTTCACATTGCCTTACTCTGTGTATAAGTTAAATAAACACAGTGCCAATATACAACCTTGATGCACTCCTTTCCCAATTTTGAACCAGTCTGTCATTCCATGTTCAATTAAAATTTATTTGCTTACCTCACTAAGAGTCTGTACTCATAATTTTATTTTTTTTTTTTTTGCTAATGTCCTTGCTTTTTCAAATGCTGTCTAGATTGGTCTTCCAAGAAGCAAGGATCTTTTAATTTCATGGCTGCAGTCATGGTCCACAGTGATTTTGGAGCCCAAGAAAATAAAGTCTGTCACTGTTTCCACTGTTTCCTCATTTATTTGCCATTAAGTGATGGGACCAGATGCCATGATCTTCATTTTTTGAATGTTGAGTTTTAAGCCAGCTTTTTCACTCTCCTCTTTCACCTTCATCAAGAGTTAGTCTTTATTTCCTCTTAGCTTTCTGCCATAAGGGTGGTGTTACCTGCATATTTGAGGTTATTGATATCTCTCCTAGAAGTCTTGATTATAGCTTGTGCTCCATCCAGTCTGGCATTTCACATTGCCTTACTCTGTGTATAAGTTAAATAAACACAGCGCCAATATACAACCTTGATGCACTCCTTTCCCAATTTTGAACCAGTCTGTCATTCCATGTTCAATTAAAATTTATTTGCTTACCTCACTAAGAGTCTGTACTCATAATTTTGTTTCTTTTTCTTTTACTTCTATGGCTTCTTTATGTTACTACTATTTCAATGATGCACGTATATACATATATTCCTTTTCATATTTCTCTAATTTTTCTAGTTATTTGCATTGAGAGGTGAATCATTGACCATTGCATGTAACATAAGATATATTGACTTTTATAGCATTGCTAACTTTATATCACAATATTTAAGTTACAGAATATCAAAAAGAGTAAATACCATGCAATGACTTTACCTTCTCATTTAAAGAAGGGGTTAATGCATTTTTGACTGTACGCAGAATAGTTATATGATGTTAGGTAGAATATCTTTTTATTGGTTTTATTTGTAGCTTGAGTATGGTTTGAGATGTGTTTGGGTGCCAAATTGACAAGGGGTGAAGTTTTGATGGTTAGTTTTATGTGTCAACTTGACAGGACCACAGGGAGTCCAGGTATTTAGTTAAACATTATTCTGGGTATGACAGTGATGGCATTTTTGGATGAAATTAACATTTGAGTTTGAAGATTGAATAAAGCAGATTACTATCCTAGGTGGGTCTCATCCGATCTGTTGGAGGCCTGAATAGAATAAAACATGGAATAAAGGAGGATTCCTTCTCTCCCTGATTGTTTTCAAGCTGAAACATTTGTCTTCTCCTGCACTAACCCTGGAACCTACATTCCTGGTTCTCCTGGGTCTCTAGAACATTTTCTCTAGAAAATTTCCTTGGTTTTCTCATAGAAAATAGTGAGACTTCTACGCTTCCATGATCACATGAGCCAGTTTCTTATATTAATGGTAAATCCCTTTATGTTAAAATTTTAATACATTTTAACAAATCTCTATATATTAATTTATTGAGAGATTATTTTATATGTTGTAAATACATCTCCTACTGGTTCAGTTTCTTTGAAGAATTCTAATGCAGAAAATTTGTTTAGGGTGTCTGTCTACCATACCACTGCAGTCTATCAGGTTGAAAAGAGTCAGACATGCCTCAGCAAGTGAGACTTCTACACTTCCATGATCACATGAGCCAATTTCTTATATTAATGATAAATCCCTTTATGTTAAAATTTTAATACATTTTAACAAATCTCTATATATTAATTTATTGCGAGATTATTTTATATGTTGTAAATACATCTCCTACTAGTTCAGTTTCTTTGAAGAATTCTAATGCGGAAAGTTTGTTTAGGGTGTCTGTCTACCATACCACTGCAGTCTATCAGGTTGAAAAGAGTCAGACATGCCTCAGCAACTGAACAACAACTAACATACCATCAGAAACAGAAGCATGTCATTAATCCATATTTGAGTTCTTACAGGCCATCTTCAGCAGGAGTTTAGAAAGACTTTAAATATCTTAGTCTTTCTAATATCTCCATAACAATATTATAAAAACATTAGTGAGTTTTTTTATTTTACCTGTCATATATAACTCCTAATACTTGACCATTACTCATTAAATGGTATTAAAGAGAAGTGAGTTGTGTGCCAGTACGTAAGTTCAAACTCATGGAATATTAATATTTGATACAGATAATTGGACTTTAAACCACTTTATTGAGATATGACTAATATACAAATAGTTATGTATGTACATTTTTAATGTATATAACTTGATGAGCTTGAAGATAAGTGGAAATTATCACTAAAACCTATACCATAAACATATTCATCACCTCCAAAGTTTTCCTTATGCACTCATCACTCATTATTAGTTGTGCGTGTGTGTGTGTGTGATAAGTACTCTTAGCATAATATCTATCTTCTTAGCAAATTTATAAGTACAGAATACAATATTGTAAATTATAAGTTGTATGTTGTACAGTAAATCTATATGATTTATTCTTCTGGTATATATTCCATGCCATCTATATTATTTGTTTTTTTAAGAACTAGATAAACTAGACATGACAATTATAAGATAATCCATTTCAACTGAAAAGGTAATTTCTTAGAAAAGCATATTTTTAATTTTTTGAACATGTATTATTTCATCTTTTTTGAAATATGTATAAATATAAGTTCATAAATGGGAAGTCATTATAAATATACCATTGCCTTCAATTTATAATAATCAAAATCTCATCATAGATTTATCTTAATACTTAATCTATCAAGATTAACATTAGTTAGAGAGATATGTTCATATGTAGATCAAATCCCAGACAGCAAATTATGGATTGTATGATAGAAGTTCAGTTCCCACAAAGTCACCTAATCTTTGAATTGAGAACATTATATATAGTTTATGATTCACATATGTAATATAAATAATAATAGATTTTGCCTCCTAGATGTTGGGGGGATTAAAAGCTAATATTTAAGAGAGTCTGTTTCCCAGGAAAAAATAGAAAACCTTTAAATATTTCAAATCCATTAAAATTATTTTTATTTAACCACTGGTCATGTGAATAAATTGTATTACAATTTTTTTTCATAAACAGGCTCATTTTCCTCCATCATAGAATGCCACCGCATTTTCCCTATTTGTTAGACTTCGTCAGCCAGCAAAGATCAGAGTGATGTTGATTAACTCAGATGATAGAGATCATTACAAAGATGCAAGAGAAAGTGAGGGAATTAGAAGTAATGGCGCCAGGCCTCACACAACTAGAATATACTCGTGCATGTGCACATATGCTCAGAGGAGTGGGCTTGGAAGGTTGACTATCTAAGACTTGAGCAGTGAAATAAACAATAGTTTTGTTCAGCCATAATCAGTGATCACTTATTTGCAAGATTCTCTTTTCTCAAATTCTCTTCCTCAAAGTTATGATAATAATTTTTGTCACTGATATGTGTTCATGACTTTTTCTACTTTCAATATAGGAATTTCTACTAAATTCCTATATTCTTTTCTCTGATCTTCTCTTTATCTCTCCCCTTCTGCTCTAAGAATCATTGAAATATTTTAATTATACTTCTTTGATATATTCCCTTGAGTAACTGTAGAATACTTACCTTTTTCTTTCCACGACATTTCTAATTCATCTGAAGTTTTTCTAAATTTTTGAACTGCTTCTAGAGATTATTTTGTTGTATTCTTGCCATATTGTTTGATGTGCTGAGACTGCCTTCTCATTTTGACATTTTGCATTCTTTTTTTTAACTATGCTTAAAAAAAAAAACAGATTCAGTCATAAAGAAAGTGAGATTCTTTTATTCTAGAATGACTTCTTCTGTTGTTTCATACCCTATTCATACTTGACCAATTGTGACACATCATAGATATTATCTCAACAGTCCCTTGGAGTGCAAGGACAGTCAACCAGTCCATCTTAAAGGAAATCAGTCCTGAATAGTCATTGGAAGGACTGATGCTGAAGCTGAAACTCCAATATTTTGGCCATCTGATGTGAATAACTGATTTATTTGAAAAGATCCTGATGCTGGGAAAGAGTGAAGGTGGGAGGAGAAGGGAACAACAAAGGATGAGATGGTTGGATGGCATCATTGACTCAATGGACATGCGTTTGAGTAAACTCCAGGAGTTGGTGATGAACAGGGAGGCTGTGCATGCTGCAGTCCATGAGGTCACAGAGTCTGACATGACTGAGTGACTGAACTGACTGACTGACTGATACATATTATCTATTGTTTAAAACATCTGAGTTCAGTTATACTTTTAAATAACATAATATCAGATATTTTTCAAAGTTATGGAACTTAATGCAGCTCCCACTTCTAAACTATCTAGAATATGACTTCTTGATAGCTACTATGTCATATAAGTTCATATTACTTTTTAATTAGGTATATTGGGATTCTTTTTATTCATTAAGAATATATCAGTAGCAAGTAACAACACCTGATGCAATCTGACTTTAAACAAAATTGACTTTGTTATTATTGTTATAATAGTGTATCATTTGAGGATCTTACTATGTGCTGGGTACTGTTCTGAGTATTTTCCATGAGATAGTAGCTATCAATTTATTTATTCACTCAACAGATATCTACTGAAGGTCTGAATTTTAGAGGGAGGACTCTGAATTAGGTGCTAATTTTATGTGTATATGAAATACAGCAGTAATGAGAATAGACAATTTTTTGCACCTGCACCTTCACTGAGTTTACATTCTATTCAGTGATAAAAAGACAAATAAGAAATACATGGTAGATCAGATGTTTAAACATGCTATCAAAAAATTAATGCTGGTAAAGAGAAAATGGAATTTTGGAGTGGGGTGGGCACAAACAGAATTGTTTTAGCAACCACAATATGGCAGCGATGTGAGTTTCTGAAGTTATGAACATCACTTTTTGAATTATCAAACAGCCTGATAATGATATTACTGAACATTTTAGTATAATAAAACAATTAGAAAGCTACTTTGCTTATAGGTAAAATAGAACTTGTTTATAAGCTTACAAATACAGATTTTTCACTTTTGTAAAATTGTTGCTGCTGCTGCTGCTAAGTCGCTTCAGTCGTGTCTGACTCTGTGCGACCCCATAGACAGAGGCCCACTGTCTCTGGGATTTTCCAGGCAAGAACACTGGAGTGGGTTGCCATTTCCTTGTCCAATGCATGAAAGTGAAAAACCAAAGTGAAGTTGCTCAGTCGTGCCTGACTCTTAGCGACCCCATGGACTGCAGCCCACCGGGCTCCTCTGTCCATGGGATTTTCCAGGCAAGAGTTCTGGAGTGGGATGCCATTGCCGTTGTAGGACTTCTGAGATTCTTAGACCTGACTCAATAAATGTGAGTGGAAGCTCCCTACCTATCTTAACTGTGATAATAAAATTATCCCACACTTTCCCAGAGTTGTTGGAGAGCAAAGCCAAAGGTATAGGACCTTGAAAGGCATTTTATTTTAATCTGACCTGACATATCTTAAGAGGATTACTGTGGCTACTACACTGAAAGGCAGTCAGGGAGACCAGTTTTGAGTCTATTGCAGCTAATGGCATCCCATTCCAGTACTCTTGCCTGGAAACTCCTATGGACGGAGGAGCCTGGTAGGCTGCAATCCGTGGGGTCGCTGAGTCAGACACGACTGAGTGACTTCACTTTTCACTTTCATGCATTGGAGAAGGAAATGGCAATCCACTCCAGTGTTCTTGCCTGGAGAATCCCAGGGATGGCGGAGCCCAATGGGCTGCCGTCTGTGGGGTCGCACAGAGTCGGACATGACTGAAGCGACTTAGCAACAGCAGCAGCAAGCAAAAATAACAATGGCTTGGCTGAGGCTTGGAGAAGTAGACGGGCTGAGAAGTAACTGAGTTTTAGATATACGTTAAACATAGACTTGCTAGTAACTTGCTTGTGAGAATGAGAGGAAGAAGAATCAACATGCATTGAAAAATTGTAACTCTTTGTGTTTCCCTTATAAGAACTAAAAGGATAAAGTTATCATTTACTGAGATAGAAAGTTCTCAAAATGGGTGTCTTGCAAGCAGGAAATGGCAGTTTGGTTTATGCAAGGTTATGTAATTCTCTTAACAGCCCAAAGAAGTAGCTATTACTATTCTTATTTTACAGATGCTGAAGTGAGGCATAGTACCTAGTAAATGTTCTACAAAAATTAAATGGTAGAATCTAGGACACAAATTCAGATTGCAGCACATAATCTTAAACTCTATTTAAATTTTTTTTCAAGGCATTCAATCATATTACTGAAAAAGTCCAATGTAAAAAATGTCTTTAAGCATAGTTGAATTGATGGGCCCAAATGATATTAAAATATGTTATTCTCGCTTCTTCTGAGTTCAACTTTCTTTTCTAGTGGCTCCAGGTAAGGTTCCTGTAATGATACCAGAACTTTAGATTTATGTATGGTTATTCTTCTTGACAACTCAACCCTCTTGACTCTGAGACTAAGCATAAATGATGTGTTCAACCTGTGGCCAAGGAGATGTGATGGTTTAATGGTCACATATCCACCCTCATCAAAACACATCAACTGAGCTTGTATAGCAAGAAATTCTCTAAGAAAAATAGAATACTGCTTTCAAAAGGTGGAAAGATAGATAGGTGATAGATAAATAGATAGGTGGTTGTTGGTCAATCGCTCAGTTGTGTCCAACTGTTTGTGACCCAATGCAATGCAGCACACCAGGCTTCTCTGTCCTACACCATCTCTTGGACATCTACACCATCTCTTGCTCAAACTCATGTCCAATGAGTCAGTGATACCATCCTATTATCTTATCCTCTGTGATCCCCTTCTCTTCCTGCTTTCAGTCTTTCCCAGCATCAGCATCTTTTCTAGTGAGCTGACTCTGCATCAGGTGGCCAAAGTATTGGAGATTCAGCTTCAGCATCAGTCCTTCCAATGAGCATTCAGGGTTGATTTCCTTTAGCGGTGACTGGTTTGATCTCCTGGCAGCCCAAGGGACTCTCAAGAGTCTTCTCCAACACCACAGTTCAAAAGCATCAATTCTTTGGCACTCAGCCTTCTTTATGGTCTAACTCTCACATCCATACATGACTACTGCAAAAACCATAGCTTTGACTAGATGGAACTTTGTTGCCAAAAAAAAGTGTCTGCTTTTTAATATGCTGTCTAATTTTCTCATAGCTTTTCTTCCAAGAAGCAAGCATCTTTTGATTTCATGGCTACAGTCACCATCTGCAGTGATTTTGGAGCCCAAGAAATTAAAATCTGTCACTGTTTTCATTGCTTCCCTCTTGCTTTGCCATGAAGTGATGGGACCAGATGGGATAGATAGAACAAATACCCACTAAAGACATCCTGAAAAAAATAAGTGCAATGATATATCCATGGTATGTTATCAAGATTCCTTTCCATACTTTATTTCTGTAATAATA